>CAMZMU010000056.1:41652375-42214429 GCA_947311845.1 Poa pratensis
CCCCCCCCCCCCCCCCCCCCCCCCCCCCCACACACACACACACACCCACCCACCTTTTAGAGCCACAAAATTCCTCATTTTCGTGTAGCCCAAAATTCTCGATTTTTTTTTGTGAAACTTCACAAATCAGTATATCATAAAATATATATATATATCCAAATACCTGAAACCATTAATTTCTTAAAGTCTATACCATTTTGTTTTCAAAATACGGGCTTCAAAACGACGCTGTCCTAAAACCAGTCGCTACTATGCATTTGCTCATGTGGTCGGTATCCTAATTCTAAAAAATATATGGTTTGAGTATCAAGAATTGTCACCTGAAAAGAGTACCGAGGGCAACGTCCATCAAGAGCACTCAACGAAACGAAGGGAGATATCATGCTCGCAAGAAATATGAACCTAAATCTTAAGGTAGACTTCCACTTCCAGGTTGCTATATGACCTAATGCAGGCAGCGCTCCTTTCCATCTCATCGATAAGTTCACAATCGCAAGTAAAACAAAATATTTACAGAAACGACGAGAGAGGGACATGGCGTTTTGGCTCATAGGAGCATCTAGTCCTATTATGGAAATAACATTTTAAAAATATTTAAAATGTGAAAAAAATTCTGAAATAAATTTTTGGATGTACCTCCTAACATTTTATGTTGTCCCATAAAGTTTCACAAAAAAATAACCTCTGATCCGAAAAAAGAGTCGGAAGTACTACATATCGGTTGAACTAGTAACGTTGATTTCTAGCGACAGATTTAACGGATCGGAAGGAGTAATGTTTTTTGTGTTCTATATAAAAAGACAAATTCGGTGCTCAAAAATAACTTTTTACCGGACATTTCTTTGTCTTTTTTATACCGGACACAAAAAATGTCTTTTCTTGACAAAAAAATGTGTTCCTACATAAAATGTTTGTATGGACCCGAATTTATTTTCGGAATTTTTGGACATTGCAAATGTTTTTTTCATAATATGATCATCCTACGAGTCAAAATGGATTTCCCCCGAGAGAAGCAGTATTAAACTTTCAGTGTGGGTCGAACCACTTGGTCATCCACAGGCCAGCGTTTTTCCAGAGGATTAGTTCCGTGAAGATCGCATCGGCCACCATGGGAGCAGAGCTCGAGTGGGATCTGAAGATTCTGCTGCTCCTTTCCTTCCAGAGCATCCAGGACGTAAGCATGCCATTGTGTTCCAGCGAAATCTTGATGAGCAGACGCCGAGTAGAACTCGCTAAGAACAGTCTGCTTCAATGGCAAGGGTTTTGGTGACACCGGGGCATATATCTTTTCCGAACCCATCTTCCGACAGTGAAACTGTACAACTATTGGTGTTCAGACATGCCTGCAGAGAGTAACGGACTGCTCAGGAAATACTGTACAGAGTTGGTATGGTCAACTAAATCTAGATCTCTTCTTTTATGTAAGGGAAGGGCCTTTATCAAAAATGTAAGGGAAGGGCTAGATACTGATATGATATAATCAAGAAATAGTTAAGACAACTCGGATGGAAGGCATGGTAGCTTTGAAATGGAATGTTAAGACCTCCAACATGTCTAATCTGATTCCAGTTGTACCACTTCTGCAATCTGAGAAGTCAGAACTACTAGTCAGCGAATTTCAAGACTAATTTCATGTGCACCGATCCAAATCCACATGCATCCACAACCCTAACAAAGTCAAATTTGATGGTTCTCGAGTCCTGAGATTAGAATCACATTCGTTTTCATATCAAGAGGTTATTACCTTCTCAACAACAGATAGAGAGCTTGGATGGTGGCAGCTGCCTTGTTGGTAGGATCTGCAGGTTCCGCTGGGGTCTCCGAAGCTCGCAAACTTAACTGAAGAGATATTTTTGCCCTTGGGGCAAGCCAACTGTACTTTTGCCGCTACTCTGCCGTCCTCTGAGATAGTTTTATGCCAGGACTCCAGGTCTATGGATGGATAGATCTCTGACACAAAGGAGCAAACACTTGTTGTGACTCTTCGCGAGAATGTAATCTTCGTCGGATCCCCACCCTGCTCCTCAAAAATCACAAGGGTGTTCCCTGATGGATGAAACCAAGATCTTGGGACATGGTACCTTGAACAAAAGTAAAATAAATATGTGAAACACAAGAGAATATGGTAATCCACTTTAAATAATTAGGATTGTGAGTTGTGCCAAATGGTGTCTCAGTTACCATCTTTGAGTTGGCTTCCCACATCCATTCCTGCACTTGTCTGGAGAAAATGTCCCTCTGTAGTCACAGCTGGAAGTGCATCTGTTATCAGTAGAACTAGTCCTGAGAAAATACCTCCCAATAGCATTTCCATTCAACCAAGCCAGGCCTTTTCCCATAGACAGCATATCTATCCCAACTGGGTCATCTCCTTGTGGAACATCAACGTTTACCTGGAGGTATGTGGGATCATTGCACGGAATAGGATGTGAAGAATTCATCGAGATTAAAGATCGTAAATGTTACCTTGTACCAAGTCAAAGGCTGATCTAAAATTCTGGACAGAAAACTCAGGAGGGCCACAACAGATGTGGCAACAAAAAGTAAAATACTTCCATAAGAAATTTCATATGAAGAATCTTGAAGAAAGTACCTTGTATGCCCTTGAAGACAAATCTATGGTTCCATTTTTTATTCCAGAGATGTTCACACTTGTAAGGCCAGCTCCTACCCATTCATAATAGGCTCCTGCATTCTTAGAAAGTGCATAGTGCATAAAGTTTTAATCAGGTAAAGCGGTTTTAACTTGAAGTGACCTGACAGACGAAGTTTCTTAAAAGTGTGTAATCAGCATACATTGCACATAAAATAGAGGGGCACGTAAACAACAACATACATATAATGAATGTTAATTTTCCACATGCAGACTCTTACATGCAATCCAATAGTCATACTCAGTAGTGCAATGTCATTCTTCCCAGTCTTAGGAGTGGAGCTTAGCTCAACTGGTTGGGGGAGTGGATGTACAAGCCCAACACCCAGGTTCAAGTCCCCAGGGATACGAATTTAGGGCCATGCTTCGGTCCTCCCCCCTAAACGTATAACCGTACAAAGCCTGTATAGCCTACTGAACTGAGCTGGTTTTTCCCGTGGAGCCGAGCCGGCCTGGAGAGAGTCGAGCCGACCTGAAGACTAGCCCGCACGCTCGCTTGTAAACGAGTCTGGGAAAAAGAAAGCAAAATTGGTGCCTGAAGAGATTCGAACCTAGGTCTCACGGGTGCGGCGCACGGAGCAAAGCCGCTGTGCTTCATCTGTCTCTCGTTGATTTGGTAAACAACTTACTATCTAATATTAGTATTTTCGTGTCCTTCTTTTGGTGGACACGGGCTCCATGGTGCACTTAACGGATGGAACACCCAAAACTCCATTTGGAGCACGCGGCTCCATGGTGCACTTATTTTTAGTTTTTTTAAAATTGACATTTTTAATGTTTTCAAAAATTCTGCAATCAATCATAGACCTTGACAATGATGTATTATATGACTCCGTAAATTTTCAACCTGAAATAGTATGTATTCTCGCCTACACGAAAATTACAAAGTCCGACAAACTGAAATTTTCGAATTTTGCACTGTTCATGTCTCAGGTTCAGAAAATTGTCATTTTCACACAGCCCAAATTACACAATATTTCGGGCTGAAATTTTGCACATTGGTAAAATTAACCATTTTTGACATTCAGGAATATTTTCACATTTTTTCAAATCTTAAATACGTCGTTTTGAATACATACATATATGACACAGGTAACACATGTCCTAGCTATAGGGAGAAGATTTCCATCGTTCTTTGACTTACTTGAGTACCAAATTATCCAAAATTAATTCCAATTAATAATAACATGATATTAAAATATAGATAAACTCATTTTTATGAAAAACTTGATGACCGTGGCCGGCGGCGGGAGCATCGCGGCGTCGCCTTCTTTCCTTGCTATGCTTGTGGTTGTAGATACATACATATATGACCTACTAGCCATCTGGATGCACCAGACTGTACAGCTTGACCTACAACTATCAATGTTACCGAACAAAGCTTTCATTTTCTTTGCTAGAAAAAAAACTTTTTTTTCGATTGCAAAAAAGTATTTATTTCTTATAAATAATCTACCAAATATATTTTGCAAAATTGGACCACCCCAATTTTTTTCATTTACCGGCAATGGCGCACTAGTCGTTAGTTTTCTAAAAAGTAAGAAACCTTCCAAACAAATGAAGAAGGCATAATCTTGTTACACCTGAGAAAAAGTTATCATTATTTCCTCGCATTATAAAAATAGGAAAATAAAACAAAAACAATATATGAAAAAAGTGCCCACCTGATCTATAAGGAAAAAGTAATCATTCTTTTCTCACATTATCAATATAGGAAAAAAGAATGAACATAAAATAAAAAATGCCCACCTGGTCATCAAGGGCTAGGGTTACACGGCCCAACCTTGAAATTTACATGAAATCAAAGACAAATATAGATCCAAACCATGCAATCAAAAGCTAGAAGATGTAAACCTTCTAATGTAGACCAACTACATGCAACCCTAAAAATTAGACCCACAACATGCATGCCTCCATCGACATCTAGACCTAAAAAAGATGCAACCGTAATAATGTAAATCGACGCATGGCAAAGGATAATGTAAACCCACAACATGAAATAAAATCAATATGCAAAAATAACCACCTAGGCCGAAAACATGCAACCTAGTGATCTTGACCACTAAATGCGATCAAAGCCATATGTAGACCCACAACATGAAATATAAGTCATATGCAAGAATAACCATCTAAACTTAGAATGTGCAACCCTATTTCTTTGGTCCCACTAACATGCAACCCCTAAAGGTTATTAGGTCTCACAACATGCAAACATAGTTACGAGTGTTTCATGTGGGTCCATATGTCCCAAAGGTGGTAAGATATGGGTATGAGTGTTGCATGTGACTCCACATGTCGTAATTGTGCTAGGGTCAAGATGGCTATAGGGGTATTGCATGTGAGTTCACATGTCACAACGGTGGTAGATACATACCTATATAAATTACTAGACATTTGGAACCACATGCACAGACACTAGACATCTTAACCTAGAACTATCATGTGGGTCCTACAACATACAACATAGCTAGGAGTGTTGCATGTGGGTCCACATGTCCCAAATGTTGTAAGATATGGCTATGAGTGTTGCATTAGGGTCCACATGTCCTAGATGTGCTGGGTTAAAATGGCTAGGGGTGTTGCATGTGGGTACACATGTCCCGGGCTGTGCTAGCTCAAAATGGCTAGGGGTGGTGTATGTGGGTCCACATGTTTCAAAGGTGGTAGATTCATACCTATATGACCTACTAGACATCTGTACCCACATATACCAGCCCTAGACAGCTTGATCTAAAACTATCATCTGGGCCCCATAACATGCAACTTCGTTAGGAGTGTTCCGTGTGGGTCCACATGTCCCGAAGGTGGTAGATATACAACTAGATGGCTATGAGTGTTGCATGTGGGTCCACATGTGCTAGATGTGCTAGCTCAAAATGGATAGGGGTGGTGCATGTGGGTCCACATGTTTCAAAGGTGATAGATACATACCTATATAACCTACTAGACATTTGGAACCACATGCACATGCACTAGACAACTTAACCTAGAACTATCATGGATAGGGGTGCCGCATGTGGGTCCACATGTTTCAAAGGTGGTAGATACATACCTATATGCTAGCTCTAAGTGTTGCATGTGGGTCCACATGTCCCGGATGTGCTAGCAAAAAATGGATAGGGATGCTACATGTGGGTCCACATTTTTGAAAGGTGGTAGATACATACCTATATCACCTACTAGACATCTGAACCCACATACATCAGCCCTAGACAGCTTGATCTAGAACTATCATATGGGTCCCATAACATGCAACAGTGTGGGTCCACACATGTCCCAAGGGTGGTAGATATACAACTTGATGGCTATGAGTGTTGCATGTTGGTCCACATGTCGCAGATGTGCTAGGTAGAGATGTCTATGGGTGCTGCATGTGGGTTGTATCTGTACCTTTGTAACATGTGGATCCAAACGCAACACTCCTAGACATCTAGCTAGACCAAATTAGTCATGAATCCAATGTTATTTTGGAAAATTAGGAATATTTTAATTTTTAATACAAAAAAGTTGCGGATTAATGGCAAACTGATAATTCTGTGAATTTGGAGGGTGGACATTGTCTCCTCAACTTCACTCCACACCTACATTGAAATATTATGATAAATCCAACATTTCGAGTGGTTCTGATGCATACTATCATAGATTCTGGACGAACCCTAATAATTTATCTGTCATGTGTCGTCTACCCCTTGGACCGGTGTTGAAATGGTTAGACCAATTGGCCATGTTCATTGAGTGTGTCAGGGTAGGCCATACAAGCAGGTGATTCTTATTTGTCGCAAGATTCACTGCACGTGCCAGAATGTCATTATTTCGATACATTTGTTGAGAAAAAAAAATGTTGGACTTGTCAAAAAAATAAAGGATGCCTAGTTTGGTTATACTATACTAGAGAAAAATATAATGGGTCATTCCGAGAAGGTAAGAAAATCACTTGTTTACCAATAGACCCGTTCTGGCTATGTTTGGCACCCATTTCTAAGCAAGAGATTTTTTTATGAATTTTGCGAGATGACCTCAGTTTTTCTCGGGCTAGCTAGACCAAATTAAATTACGCATTAATGCAATGTTATTTTGCATTTTGGCAATATTTTCATACTTTGTTCATTTTTCAATACAAAAATGTTGATAATAATGACAAACTGGTAATTCTATGAATTTAAAGATTGGATAGTGTCTCCTCAACTTCATGGCACACCTATATTGGAATACTATGATCAAGTCCACCTTTTTGAGTGATCCCAACGCATACTATCACATATGTATGACGAACCCTGATGATCAGTCTATCGTGTGTCATCTACCCGTTGGGCCGGTGTCGAATGGGGTAGACCAATTGGGTTTGCTCATTGACTGTGTAAGTGTAGGTCGTACAAGCACGTGAGAACCTAAAATGGAGCCTCGATTGTTGCAAGATTCGCGGAGCCTCAGTAGTCGCAAGATTCGATCATGTGCCAGAATGCCCTTTTTGGGCCCATTTGTTGAGTAAAAAATTAAAAATATGTTGGACTTGTCAAAAAAACTTGTCAAGGATGTCTAATTTGGTCATACTATACTAGGAAAAAATAATTGATCATTTCGAGCAGGTCAAAAATCACTTGCTCTAATTATCAATTTTTTCATTAAAATGGGTCCATCTATATTTCAATTTCATGTTATTAATTCCTTAGAATTAATTTTGAATTATTTGGTGCTCAATTTGAATGATTCGTGAGTGAAAGAACGATGAAATCTTCTTCCTGTCATGGGTTATGTACGCTCAGATTATGTACGCTCAGGTTGGATCCAGCCCCTTTAGCTATGTGGGTTCTGTACGCTCACGTTCCATTTAGCCCGTTTAGCTTAGCAATGTAGATAATTCATATATTATTAGTAAGTCGTTTAATACATCATAGAGACAAAATTGGTACAGTGGCTTTGTTCGCTGTGTATTGCCTGGGAGACCCAGGTTCAATTACCCGTGGCCACAAATTTGCAGACTTTTTTCACCGGCTGGGCTTGAGCGGTGTCTACAGGTCGAGCTGAGCTGACTTGGTGCTCGCCAGGTTCGGCTCAATCTTTGTCGGGCTCGGCTCGAGTCCACGTAGGAAAAAAAAAGTATCGGCTCAAGTCGGCCCAGCCGACCTGCTCGGCTCCGCCGGCTCGCACAGAACGTATTATACGTTCTCACGAAGGGGTATCGGCCAATCAGAGCGCTCGATGAGGCCAGGGGGAGGACCGAAGCGGAAGTGTCCTATTTATACTTGAGGATCAGGCCTTCCTGATACTCATGCAATTTATCTTGAGGATCAGACTTGGTTATTAACCAAGATAAAAATCCTGATACTCATGCCTAAAATGCTGTGTGCATCCCTAGTTGGTGCAGAGGCCGGGGAAGTGAAATTCTCCCAAAAAAAAAAAAAAAAAATCTTCCCAGTCTTCAAATTAATGGGCATATGCACACTGAAACTTGATTTTGAGCCAGTACCATAGGCACTACCTGAAATTATAAACAGAGCAACTCAAATTGAAGAGAACTGTAAATTTGAAGAACTAGTATCTAATGATCAGAGGTACAGGGGATGATGTACGATTCAACAATCCTTCGGAAAAAATGTCATAATGAAGCCAGTGTAAAACACACGCTCTACTACCAAGGATATTTTTTTACCATACCGAAAAAGTTTGTACTCAGAAGATCCATATAAGCTGAATTAGAACTGCATAAACATCCCATAAAACGTCTACTCAAAAATACTAATCCCTCGGTTCCAAACTATAAGATGTCTTGGAAATTTCAATGTGGACCACATACGGACTGAAATGAGTGAATAGACACACAAACACGTCTATGTACATGTGATTCACAAAAAGCTATAACATATTATAATTCAGAATGGAGTGAGTACTTAAAGTGGTTTCTCAACATAAATTAGAGTAAACTACAGACCTATAAGTACATTATTCAGGAAAGAGGCCGAAGCATGGTGGCTCCGTTTACGGCCGTGAGTACTTGAGGAGAATGAGGACAGATGGGCACACCAAGTTGATGCTCAACTACTTCGTCGAGACTCCAGTGTATCCGGAGCGATACTTCCACCGCCGGTTTAGGATGTCCACGGATTTGTTCAAATACATTGCCGGTTGTGTTGCCGCTCATGATCGGTTCTTCGTGCAACGGAGGAATTGCACCGGACTACTTAGCCATACACCACCTAGAAGGTGACCGCCGCCATTCGCATGATGGCATATGGTATTCCGGATCTAGTGATGATCATTTGGCAATGGGGGAGAGTACTTCCAACAAATCTGTTAAGCGATTTTCTAAGCCAGTGGTTAGTATATTTGGGCAAGAGTACTTGAGAGCACCCAATGCTCACGACACACAGAGGCGCTTCTGGAGATCAAAGTCGCACGCGGCTTTCCAGTTATGCTCGGTTCTATTTATTGCATGCATTGGAGGTGGAAGAACTACCCTTGCGGCATGGCATGGACAGTGCTAAGGGCACAAAAAGGATGACACCATCATTCTTGAGGCCTTGGCCGATCATGAGACATGTTTTTGGCATGCTTTATTTGGATTGCCTGGATCTTGTCATGACATCAATGTGCTCCAACGGTCACCACTCTTCTCCAAGTTAGCCGTGGAAGAAACACCACAGGTTGAGTTCAAACCAACGACCACACATACAAGATGGGCTAATACCTTGCGGATGGGATTTATCCAAAGTGGCCAACATTTGTGAAGCCAATATCGTGCCCCCAAGGTAAGAAACAACTTGACTTTCATAGTGCGCAAGCGGCGGCTAGGAAAGATGTGGAGAGAGCTCCCAATTTGCTATTGTTCGAGGACCGGCTAGGTTTTGTAAGCAAGAGACTCTTTGGTACATCATGACTGCTTGCGTGATAATGCACAACATGATCACTGAAAATGAGCGTGGAAAAGATTTGGAGTATGGCAACTATGAACATATGGGGCAACTAGTGCGCCCACGCCGTCGGCAAGACCGACTCCAAGCCTTTCTTGAGACGTACCACAACATTCGAGATGTCGATACCCATGACAAACTTCAAAAAGATCTCATCGAGTAGTGGTGGGCATGGAGGGGTCGGCAAGCATAGTTCTATCTATCTCTATTTTTTGTTGTTCTATGTGATGAACTATTTATTCGTTGTTGTATGTTTGATGAATTGAGTACATGATTTGTATGCTATAATTTGATGAACTATGTAATAATTGAGTATTGTTTGGGTTTATATTTGTTTTCAATTTTTTTTGAAATTATTTTTATATTTATTAGTTCACAGATGTCCTCAATGGTGTTTAATCTCATTTAGGCAATGGCAGCTGGTTGGTGCCCTATGCTAACCAAAAGCAAACTACCACGAAGCATGTGGACAAAGGCACAAAGCATCACGAAAGTTCTAGATCAACAGTGTGTTGGAATGCTGATGCGGTGCTAGGAGTCTCTGACTTAATTAAGGCCACTTGTGCTAAGTCCAATTCACGCGCACTATATTTTCCTTCCATTGCGTTGTTGCTCTCTTTGGTTCTCTCGTTGTTGACTCGTTAACAGTATAAATCACAGTCACAGGTACGCGACATCTCAGCTAACAGAATCATTCCTCCAAAATCTTGACCGGTAGCATATGGGCTCAAATTGAGCTTCAAATATTCAACACCGTACGTGCGTGGCCGACGTATCATTCCTGATACATGTGATTTAGCTCTAAATCATCTGATGGAAACTTTCAGACTATTCCTCAGCTAATATACAAACATATTCGAATGTGATTTCAGATTCTTTTTCAGTAAGGTTTATTGAACCGGGGCTCGGGACTATAGCCGAAATTTTCGCTAAAGCATCTGGGTTGTTGCAGAAGATTGTCTGCATTTAGAGACTTGTCAAGCAAGCCTTTAAAAGTGTAGTATTATTTGTGAAGATTAGCCAACAACTCGTCGTGGCTAAGATTAGCCAGGCTGTTCAACTGCCATCCTTTTCTTGATTGCAAGCTTGGACCAGTATTAGGGAATATGAATAGTAGCATCATACCAAGCATGTCTCGTACACAACGTAGGACTGTAGCCTACATTGGATCATCAAGCCATTTCTTTGCTCCAGGAGACATCAAGAGACAAAATACAAACCAAGCGTGCTGTGTGTGTACACGTCTGAACAGTGCCAAGTGTTGGATGACTCGGCGTACGTACATACTCCCTCCGTTTCTAAATATAAGATATTCGCATTTATCCACATTCACATATATCTAGATGTATGTAGACATATTTTAGTATGTATGTATACTCATATAAGTATGCATGTCGACAACATGTTGGATAGCTAAAACATCTTATATTGTGTAATGGAGGGAGTACATGATACATATATACATGTAGGGACCGGATGTATACCGGATGTACCCGCATGCTGGCGGTCGTGCGGTCTATCTTGTGCACGGGCGGATGGCTCAATCCTAGAAGACTAGATGTTTAGAATTGCGATCTTCATCTGGTTGATTTTTGTTTACACGTTAAGTGACTCGTGAGTTATAATAAGCTGGATTAATACTTTTATACTCTTTTTATATAAAAATAAGCCCGTGTGCATCATTTTGATGCAGAGGCCCGGTTTTTTTTTCCCATTTCTAAAAAAAAAATGTAGGGACCGGACTGTGATTGATCTCTGCCGCCTTTTAGCACCTATGAAGCAGGTGCAAGAAAAATAAGGACCCTCCTTACAACAAGAAAATAATACTTCCAGCAGTCTCAACAGCCTATCAGGATTTTTGTCTATACATAGAAATCAAAGAATCTTCTTGTTATTTGTTCGAACGTTCAATCAGCCGTTCTTGCTGTCATCCGGACCAATCAGAATGTTTCTTCAGAAATTTCTTCTCGTGGAAATATACAGCTTAATTTCTTGAAGTGTATAGGGGTTGTATATAATTTGGAAGATCTAGCAAGGCAGAATGCATGGCAGCTAGATATCTTTCTCTTTCCACATCTGCCGACACTACAGTGAGAGGGAAGTTTTTATGATGATGATGTCGTATACTGATGTTTGCGCCAGGGTTCGTCGTCTCTCTTTCTCACCGGTTCCAACAAAGACGTGAGGAGAATCCAAATCGAGAAAACGAAAGAAAGTAAGCGACTCAAATATCAGCTTAGATGCAGTACTGTCCGATTACCATGCAGCTGATGGATCAGCTCCGATATGGACGCCAGGTGACCAGGTGAGGTGAGTGCGCGCCAAACTGTCATCCCCCATTAATTAATTTTGACAAATCCTCGAAATAGGCTTTCGCCCCGCTTTATAAATAAAGTAACGACCATCAAACACACATTGATACAAACGCAACACCACATGCCGGGCAACAGCACACACACAAGCCCAAAGAGAAAAGAAATGAAAGCGAAGGCGAAACAACTAAACGATGAAGACCCTCAACCGTTGCGCCCCCGTCTAATTCCCACCACGATCCAAGCCCTCCGAAGCGCCACCGTACCAAGCAGCACCTTCAAGAAGGGAAACATCGTCGACACGACGCTGCTGCCCAGACCAATGGTCCTAGGGTTTCCCCCGGTACGTAGAGTATAGTAGACAGGGGATTCCCACAACGCCCTCCAAGAAGGGATGGTGCCACACGACGGCGGCACCGCGTCAGGGTCAGACCAGCTAACAGGGATTTCTCCCGCCCCTGTCCACAAAAAAACCCTGGAGCCAACGAGCACCACCACCCAACTTCGTCGCCCACCAACTTGCGCCACCACGATCTTGCAGTCGTCATCATCAGTTGCTTCGAGAAACTGGCAAGCGGCCTGGATCCGGAGGCTCACGACATCTTTGGGGTGAGGGACAGCAGCCTCGCAGCCACGCGGGAGGAACCCACCTCCACCGCCGCGAGGCAGTCATAGACCGGACAGAGCAGCGGGAGCACACCAGGCCCGCACTGGCCCGGCCGGGCCCGAATGGGCCCGTAAAGCTCCGGCCACCTGCTGCAATAAGCAAGCCGCCGTCCCGTGACCCAGCAAGTCATCGCCTCCATTTCCAGGGAGCTCCGCAGCTGCCACGCCCGGCCGCTGAAGCCCATCTGGGCCCGCCCGAGCCCATCTGGGCCAAGGCCAAGCAGCAGCCGGCGACGCCGCGACCAAGGAGCTCCGCCGCGGGAGAGCACCGCCACCAGCTTCACCCGGCCGCGCCGGACCAGGGCATCCCTAGGAGCGCCGCCGCCATGGCAGGGGAAGGCCCCGACCCGCCTACCAGGGCGCGGGGAGAAGAGATCCGCCGCCGCCAGCGTCACCCGGGCCTCGCCCGGCGACCCTTGCCGGCGGCGGCGACGGGGGAGGGGGAGTAGAGGAGGTGGCGGCGGCCGGCTGGAGCGGGGAGCCCCGTCGCCCTCGGGGGGGCGAGAGGGGGCGAGAGGAAAAGGGCTTGTTTTGTTTACCCCAATTTTGACAAATCACGTAGCAGAGAATCTAATCATGATCAGTCTCCTGCTAGTTCCCGAACTGAAGCTCGATTTGTCAAGCGACACTATTCTAAGCTGCCTTTACAGCTTCTGTAGGAAAGGACGAGGCCGAGGACATGAGATAATTAAGGATGCAAGTCTTAATTTTCGGCAAAAGGAAGAAATAATAATAATAATAAAACATAGTAGATAGGCCGAGAGAATTGCAAAAGACCACCACAATTGGGATAAAGGTGACAAACACCTACCATTTCATGCAATTTGTGGTGGTTATTTTCTACATGGTTGTTCACTTTACCACAATTGTGGTGGTTTTTTGACATTTACTCTAGATAGGCCCCTAATACTGTTGTCCACGAAATAGACACCATTTCCGTGATGGCTTGTGCTTCCATACACCCCAAGCATCACAATCACATAAACGTACCGAGCCGAGCCGAGCCAATTATTTTTTGTAAGCCAATTCGGCTCGGCTCGAGAGCCGCGGACCCGAGCTAACCTGACCGCCGAGCTTAATTCTGTTAAGAACGAGAAAAATGAAGTGCGAGTGGCAAGATTCGAACCTGCGTCCGTCGCTCCGCAGTGCACAGAGGCCACAGTACTGCGGTAACCAACTGGGCTGGGGAAGGTTCGTGTCATAGCACTAGAAGAATTGATTAAATACTTTAGTTTGTCGAACAGATTATTAAGGCTCTGTTTTTTTTTTTTTTGCGGAAAGTGGACGATGATATTAAACCCCAAACATTACAGAAAAATCCAGAATAAAAACAGAAATTACAAACGGGCCCTTCTGGATCCCGACGAGGTCAACGACGAAGACGAGTCGCCGGCTGCTCGGTATTTCCAAAACCACAGTATGCATAAACCGCAGTATTCTGGTGCCTGGCAATGGAACAACGTAGTTTGGGAAAACCACATTTTACTGCAGTTTTGGTAAAAATCCACGGCGTTTGGCAATTTTTTTTTTTTTAGACTAACAGGGGACGCCCCCCGGCTCCATTACTCATAACGAAACCATCAACGTCTTTTACATCCTTGCATATCGCATAGGTCCATAGCAAAATAAACTAGGAACGAAAGTTTCAAACAAAGCTATTACAGCCAACTCAAGAAAGCAAAGCTGACTGCAGCCTGGGCATCAGCCCAGCACTGCCAGGAGCACAGTGCAGCAAAAGCACTCCGAAAACTGCGGGAAAGAGCAACTACAACTAACCCAGGACACTACCAGAACGGTCATCAGCTCCTTTCGCACCTCATCTTCTGTCCAGCTTCTTCTCCAACAGGGGCAGAAGACTCGCCACCTCCCATCACATCACCACGTGGATGTTCTTGCTCTCCTCGGGATGTTCTTGAAGGTATGACAGCGTAGCTCTTCCCCCGTAAGCTGAGCCAGCGGTCGCCAGCCATGATGACACCCAAGCGAAGTCCTTGCAACTTGTTCTCACCCCACTTCCAAAGAGAGAGGGCTTCTGAGTTTTGCTGCCAGCGCTTCCATGAACAGCAAGACCTTTTCCCCTTCTAGCTCTTTGTACGCTACTTAGAGCTAGAAGGACAAAAACCACCTTCCAAAGAGAGAGGGCGTTTGGCAATATGTCTACGCACTGCAGTATTTCTATGGACAAAACCACCTGACAAGCATTAGTCGATCTGCTGCTGGCCTGTGCAATTAGCCGAAGCAACACACTCACGTACAAGCCAGCTTTCCTTGATTGATTTCCGCCTAGGAATGCTCGGGAAAGAGGAGGCGTGAGATTGGGTTAGCGAGAGATGTGAGGAAGAATTGGATGTTCACGGACATGGAGGGCATTTGTGCATCTCGACGGATCGCTGGAGAAGATGGGTCGGCTGCCCTACAGGACCACCGAGAGAGGGAAGAAGAAAGTGTTTCTCAGTTTTAGAAAAAAGAGGTCGGAGGCTGTTTTTCAGATACGGCAAAAAACCACAGTTTTGCCCATAATAAAGTATGTAAAACTGAAGTATTTATGAGAACCAAACACCTCAAAGTATTTAAAACTATAGTCTTTCTAAAAACTGCAGTATATCTCTAAAATACTTAGAACATACTTTACTACCAAACGGGGCCTAATAATTGTTCACTATTATGTTTTTAAAAAACCAAGCGAAACGAGACCCTCGCCTGTCCGATTTTTAAACTATGGCGGAGCTGGAAATATCTAGCTGAGTCGATCGCTGAAAAAATAAAAATATATGTGGCCGCATGGATTCGAATCTGCATCTCCTAGGCGACAAACAAAGCACAGCCACTGGGCCACGTATTGGTTTGTGATTGGAACATAATGAGAGCTCATATAAACTTGGCGGGAGACGTTAATTGAATTTCAGACGGAAAGCTTCAGACTATGGACGGTACGCGATGGCGATAAAGATTTCAACCGTTCTTTGACTCTGAAATTTAGGACTAGATTATTCAAAACTAATTCTAAAAAATTACCAACATGAAATTGAAATACTGGTGTGTGCGTCGGGGTGTTGGGTGTGGAGCAAGGTGCGATCATGTGGTGGCTGAAGTGGAAGATGCGAGCAAAGAAGCAGGACGGCATGAGATCGAGCCGGAGCTCGGGTGCGAGCGTGACCATCAGAATTTGAGTAACCATGTATTATGCATCTTATTAAATAATATATTTTCCGTGGAGTTGAGTGTACACAACACACAACAAGTAGTACATATCCTAGCTATAGGGAGAAGATTTCCACCGTTCTTTGACTCCAAAATTGAGCATCAAATCATTCAAAATTAATTTTAAAAAATTAGCAACATGAAATTAAAATATGAATAACTTAATAATTATATAAAGTGATTTTTTACCTGCTCAACATGCAACACGCCTATGCATGTTGCATGTAGTGGGACCAGCACAATCTTTAATGTGCCATGTTCTGGCATCAATCGGGTAGTGTTGCATGTTGTGAGTCGAGATGGTTATTCTACCACCTTTGAACCATGTGGACCCACATACAACTCTCCCTGCCAGTTAGGTCTACCCATAACACATTTGTGTTAAATATAGACCCAATGCAACTCTCCTTAGCAGTTCGGTATATATACTACCATCTTTAAACATTCTTTAAACATGTGGACCCATATGTAACTCTCCTAGTCCGCAACATTCATAGTCGCAACACTCCTAGCCATTTAGGTATATATCTATCACCTTTTGGGTATGTGGATCCACATGAAAACACTCCTATCGCGCCAGCTTGATCTTCGATCCATTAGCACCCTTGGGACATTTGGACCCACACATGTCTACCCCTACCACCTTTGGGACATGTGGACTCATATGCACCACTCCTTTCTCACCCGCTAGGTCTACCCTTACCACATTCGGGACAGGTGTGGATCCACATGCAACTCTGCTTGAGAGATATATAGGTTTACCCATACAACTTTTGGGATATATGTCGTCCTACCGCAACACTCCTAGCCATTTAGGTATATATCTATCACCTTTTGGTCATGTGGACCCACATGAAAACACTCCTATCACGCCAACTTGGTCTGCCCTTAGCACCCTTGGGATATGTGGACCCACATAGGTCTACCCCTAGCACCTTTGGGATATGTGAATCCACATGTAACACTCCTATCTGGCCCGCTAGGTCTACCCTTACCACATGAAACTCTCCCTACGAGATATGTAGGTGTGCCCTACGACCTTTGGGATATGTGTCGTCCCAACGCAACACTCCTAGACATAGGTATACATTTATCACCTTTTGGGCATGTGGACCCACATGAAAACACTCCTATCACGTGAGTTTGGTCTACCCTTAGCACCCTTGGGACATGTGGACCCACACACGTCTACCGCTACCACCTTTGGGACATGTGGACCCACATGCAACATTCCTATCTGACCTGCTAGGTCTGCCCTTACCACCTTCGGGACATGTATGGACCCACATGCAACTCTCCTTGTGAAATATATAGGTCTGCCCCTACAACCTTTGGGATATATGTCGTCCCACCGCAACACTCCTAGCCATCTAGGTATACATCTATCACCTTTTGGGCATGTGGACCCACATGAAAACACTCCTATCTGACCTGCTAGGTCCACCCTTACCACCTTTAGGACATGTGTGGACCCACATGCAACTCTCCTTTCGAGATATATAGGTCTGCCCTTACATGAGATATATGTCGTCCCACCGCAACACTCCTAGCCATCTAGATATACATCTATCACCTTTTGGTCATGTGGACCCACATAAAAACACTCCTATCACGCCAACTTGGTCTGCCCTTAGAACCCTTGGGACATGTGGACCCACACAGGTCTACCCCTACCACCTTTGGGATATGTGGACCCACATGCAACACTCCTATCTGGCCCGCTAGGTCTACCCTTACCACATGAAACTCTCCCTACAAGATATGTAGGTGTGCCCCTACAACCTTTGGGATATATGTCGTCCCAACGCAACACTCCTAGACATATAGGTATACATTTATCACCTTTTGGGCATGTGGACCCACATGAAAACCAGTGGCGGAGCCAGCACATAGTGAACCCAATGAAACTATGAAAATCCCTTTATAATTTCCATTAATTTACTCTAAATTACTAACTCGTCTCTAGTTGTATAGGGTGGTGAACCCAATGATATTTTTTCTTAGCTTCGCCACTGATGAAAACACTCCTATCACGCGAGTTTGGTCTACCCTTAGCACCCTTGGGACATGTGGACCCACACACGTCTACCCCTACCATCTTTGGGACATGTGGACCCACATGCAATACTCCTATCTAACCTGCTAGGTCTACCCTTACCACCTTCGGGACATGTGTGGACCCACATGCAATTCTCCTTGTGAGATAGGTCTGCCCTTACAACCTTTTGGGATATACGTCGTCCCACCTCAACACTCCTAGCCATCTAGGTATACATCTATCACCTTTTGGGCATGTTGACCCACATGAAAACACTCCTATCACGCCAGATTGGTCTACCGTTAGCACCCTTGGGACATGTGCACAGGTTGGCCTACAACTATCACGTGGTTCCCAAATCATGCAACATAGTTAGGAGTGTTACATGTGGGTCCACATGTCCCAGTGATGGTATATATACAACTAGATGGGTATGAATGTAGCATGTGGGTCCACATGTCCTAAATGTGCTAGGTCAAACTGTTTAGGGGGTGTTTGATACATCTCAAACGTATCTATAATTTTTGATGTTCCATGCTTGTTTTATACCAATTGCTACATGTTTTGCATCTACTTTATATCACTTTTATACATTTTTTGGGACTAACCTATTAACAAGATGCCGAAGTGCCAGTTCCTGTTTTCTGCTGTTTTTGTATTCCAGAAAAGCTAGTCTGGAAATATTCTCGGAATTGGACGAAACTACACGGGGGTCCCTATTTTTCCAGAACTCACCTGCCGGAGCGAAGGAGCAACGGAGAGGAGCCAGGAGGGCCCCACACGCACCTAGGGCACGGGCCCCCCCTCTGCCGCGCCCTAGGGTGGTGTGGGCCCCTCGGGGGTCTCCAGCCGCCGCCCTTTCGCCTACTTATTCCCCCCGACGCGAAAACCCTAAGTACCTGAGCAAATATCCACGAAAAGATCCAGAGACGCCGCCGCCGTCAACCCTAGCTCGGGAGGGTTCAGAACCTCTTCCCGGCACCCTGCCGGAGAGGGGAATCGTCACCGGAGGCTTCTACATCGCCATGCCTGCCTCCGGAGTGATGCGTGAGTAGTTCATCCTTGGACTACGGGTCCATAGCAGTAGCTAGATGGTTGTCTCTCCACTTTGTGCCATCATGTTTAGATCTTGTGAGCTGCCCTACATGATCAAGATCATACTATTGTAATGCTACATGTTGTGTTTGCTGGGATCCGATGAATATTGAATATTATGTCAAGTTGATTATCAATCTATCTCATATGTTATTTAAGATCTTGCATGCTTTCCGTTACTCGTAGATGCTTTGGCCAAGTAGATGCTTGTAACTCCAAGAGAGAGTATTTATGCTAGATAGTGGGTTCATGTCTCCGTTTAACCTGGGACAGTGACAGAAAGTTCTAAGGTTGTGGATGTGCTGTTGCCACTAGGGACAACCTAACGATGCTATGTCCACGGGCATATGTGTTTGTTTACATTACGCACTTTACTTAATGCAATTATCCGTTGCTTGCAACTTAATACCAACGGGGGATTCGGATGACAACCTGGCGGTGGATTATTAGTCATAGGTGCTGTTGGATAACGGTCTATGTATTATGTCGTAATGCCCAATTAAATATCATAGTAGTCAACATGTCATGTATATGCATTGTCATGCGCTCACTATTCGTCAATTGCCCAGCTGTAATTTGTTCACCCAACATGTTAGTTATCTTTTATGGAGAGACACCACTAGTGAACTGTGGACTCCGGTCCATTCTTTTACATTGATTAAACAACCACAAACTGCAAACTGTTCCTTTTTCATTCTCTGCAATTTAATACTCATTTTCCACACCATACGTTTAATCCTTTGTTTTCAGCAAGCCAGTGAGATTGACAACCTCACTGTTTCGTTGGGGCAAAGTAGTTTGATTGTGTTGTGTGCAGATTCCACGTCAACAGTCCAGACTCCCTGCAACAGCTCTTTTTCTGGCGCCGTTGACAACCTTCTGAAGAGTTGCTGCTCCTACTGGTTCGATAACCTTGGTTTCTTTCTGAGGGAAAACTTGCTGCTGACTATATCATACCTTCCTCTTGGGGTCTCCCAACGAACGTGTGTTTCACGTCATCAAGCTCTTTTTCTGGCGCCGTTGCCGGGGAGACAGCAGTCTTCTGCAAGGGGAGTTTCACGCTTCCAATCTCTTTACTTTGTTTTTGTCTTGCTTAGTTTATTTTATTTTATCTTGTTTGCTTTCAAATATCAAAAACACAAAAAAATTAGTTACTTGCATTTAGTTTATTTTCAGTTTTGTTTTCTGTTAGTTATCATGTCTAGCTCTGCTCCTTTTTCCGTAGTGCCACCTGTGGGAGAAATTATTACTTTTAGGCAGAAAGGTGGGGAATCCTTTAGGAATGCCTGGGCGAGAATTTTGGAATTGCACAAGAAGGTGCAACCTAAGATGGACTTGAGAGTTCTTATAAAATTTTTCTACCATGGTTTATTTTCTGTCTATCAACTTGCTCTAGATACCATGGTAGGGGAAACCTTTTCTGAGATTGATTCAATGAAAGCTCATAATATTTTGAGTGGTTTGGCAATTTTTCCAATGGTGGATGAAACTGGGATATTCGCTAAGCTAGATAAAATAGAAAAGTCAATTGATGATTTAACTCTGAGCCATAATCTTAAAGAACAAC
The DNA here is from genome assembly GCA_947311845.1 of Poa pratensis. Lineage (NCBI taxonomy): Eukaryota > Viridiplantae > Streptophyta > Magnoliopsida > Poales > Poaceae > Poa > Poa pratensis. The sequence goes on from CAMZMU010000056.1 coordinate 41,672,816, forward strand.
CTTTAGTTGAGTTAAAAAATGATTGGGAACCATTCATTGAGATTAATATTGGTAATGAAAAGTTCCGTGCCTACTGTGATCTTGGTTCTACAATGTCCATCATGCCAAAAATGGTTTATGATTTATTAAAATATGATAATATGGTTAGTTACCCTGTTTTTCATTTTCATGCGGATGGAACAATCATAAAAAGTATAGGGATTATTAACGATGTTAAGGTTACTGTAACACCCCACTCCTTGGAAGCCAGAAAAACATAGTTGTGAGAGAGACAAAAATCAGGGGGAACAAAAACTTTTTGAAATGTTTCAATAATGATAGTGTTTTCCTTCCTATTGCTCTGTTTGACCTGCTGTGACTTGCTAGAGGTGTGATCCTTTCTTGTTTAATTCTTGGAGTGGTTATGCTTGTTTGTTTGTGAGCGTGTGGGTCTAGTTAATTGGTAAACCTATCAACTTTAGGACTTTATAAAAAGGATCTTCTTCAGCTCCTGTCCTTAGATATCTTCCTAGCTTCTGAAATCTTCCAACTTAGGAGTCATGTTATTGGGGCAGCATCTTGCTCTTCTCATCAATACACCATCAGGGATCTCATGTTCCATATCTATACTTTCCATCCAAGCTATGAAAGTAAATCATGATACTCTCTAACATCTTATTTCAAAGCCCTTTTTTATGACTTTCTAAATTAGTGACTATATCCTTCTTATCTTGGCAGTCTTTATTTAATCACTTCTTAATCTTTTTGAGATCCATCAAATATTCTTTCCTCATCCTCATGATTTGTGTCTTACATCTAAGGTGGTCAATTTTCTTATCTTGGCCCTTAAAATAGTTTCCTTCTTTTCAAGTCTTGATGTCTACTAAAAAACTCTTGTTTTCCTTGTTTTCAAAAGAAACCTCAAATGTTTTTCAAAGGATTTATTTATTCAAAATCTATTCTGTGATCCCATATTATATGCCCTCTCATCCCCATTCAAAAATATATGGTTTGAAAACATTTTCTTATTTATTATGTTTTATTTTCCAAAAAGGCCAGGAGTGAATCTTAGAAATTTTTGTGAATAAAACTATTTCCAAAATTCTTAGCAAAATCACCCAGCATCCTTGTGGTCATTTGTGATCCCTTCATTTAAAAATATTTACCTTTATTATTCAAAACCTTGGAGAGAACTTGACAAAACCTTCTCTGCACCTATCTTCATTCCTGTTAAGAGGTAGCATCTTGGCACCTCTGTCACAACTTGAAAACTTGCTCTTTAAATCTTATTCTTGCCATGGTATTGAAGTAATGTGTTATTACTTCACTGTAAAGCCAAGGGATTTCCTGTTGGTATTTGATATGGTGGTGATATCATGCTCTCATTGTGCTATTAAATAACAGTGCTGAGATGCTGTTAAAACATAGCATTTCTTCCTCTTTAATTCTTCTAGCTAGATCTCTTTTCTGGATGCATTCTGTAGATATCATCCATAATTGGAGTGAGTACTGTTTTATAAAAATAATCTCACTCCCTTTGGAATAGTGAAAACCCACAAGATCATCTGTTGAACCTAGCTACTCACTGACAGAACTCTGGGACTTAGAATTTTTCTAAGTCTGAAGCTGGAATTTTCTGAAATCTGTCAATTTGATTCAGATTTTGAATTTTGATTCAAATCTCTCCAAAACCTCTCTCTCCCTCTCTCTCTCTCTCTCTCTCTCTCTCTCTCTCTCTCTCTCTCACCTGGGCAGATCATCTCCACCCCACCCTGGCCCCACCTGTCATCCTCTCCCTAGCCAGCTTGGCACCCTCACCTCTCCCTTCTTCCACCGTGGCCAATGGTGGCTCACTTCCCCCTCTTCTCACTGGTCCGGACACATCATCCGACCACCCTCTCTCTGTCCCCCTCCCCACCTCCCACCCGAGCCAATAGAAGAGCTCCAAGCTCACCCCTCTCTCCCCCTCACCCGAGAAACCCTAGATCGGGTGAGGTAGTCAAAACCCCCACCCGAGCCCCCTTCTGTGCGCTCTCCTTGCCCATCACACTCCACTCCCATCCCTCTCTCACTCCCTGCTCTATCTCTCGAGCTCAACCTCTCTGCTGCCGAGGAGAACTGGATTTTCTCTCGGTGCCCGGCGGAGAAGAACGGCTCCTGCCGGCGCCACAAGCCTCCCTCCTTCGCCATTTTTGTCCTCCTGGTATCACCTTGGATGAATCTACCTCACCCGTCCCTCCTTTTTGTCCCAGGTTCCCTGCAGCCGCCGCCGCCATTGACGACCCGTGGAAACCGACCTCGGCGCCGCCGTCCACCGGGAGCACGCCGGCGGGATCTTCTGCTGCCCCTGACCTCTCCTTCACCTCCGCATCCGCCCCCAGTCCTCGGAGACCTCCTGCATGCGCCCTAGGTGAGCCGCCCTTGCTCGACCGCCATGGCCGAGCTTCTGCTTCCGTTTGGCAGGAAGAGAGGGAGGCGACGAACAGGGGCCGTCAGATCTCTGATCGACGGCCTTGTTTGAATCACGCTGCGTCTAATCCTGGCCGTCGGCGCTCAGATCGACGGCAGCTTACCCGTTCGGTCGCGCGTGCAGCGCCGTGGGCCGGACCGGCGCAGTTCGGCCCAGCTCGCCTCAGATCTGGCCCGATTCATTATTTTCCTCTGTGGTTTTATTCTTTTCTAAGTAGATCTGTTTCTGTCCTGTTACTTTAATTCGAGATGAAATTGTTAAACTTAATATTTGTGCAAACTAAAAATCACAGTGGTACTTCTTTGAGTGTAGAATCATATTCAACTTGCAGATCTGAAAAATATTACTTTGAGTGTCCTTGAAAAAATGTTTTGCTATCACTGGTCTGAAACAATGTTTTGTTAATTACTTGAGTTTGGCAGATCCAAATTGAGTGAATCCAATTGTTTTGGAAAGCTATTGACAGTAGCTTTCAGTAGAAATTTGTCTCATGTCCTTTGGATGCCTAAAATTAAAGTTGTGTGCATGTGTAGATTAAGGCAGTGAGCACTTGGTGCATTTTTAGTAATTTTTGTGAATTAGATTTTGGAGCAAATCCAATTGTGTTAGTTCCTGATAGTATCCTAGAGTTTAGATCCAAGTTTGTGTGATGTTTTGTTTAGTAGAACTCTCTGATTAGAATTGTTTGAAACTAGTGTTTCTGCCCCTTTCTAGATTAACTAAATTAAGTGGTTTATTTTTAGGACTTTGTGTTTTAGATGTGTTGGTACAGTTGTTAGCAAAATAGAACTGTTTTGCTTGTCTTAATATGTTAGTACTGTTAGTGGCATGTGTGAGGCTTGATTTGAGTTTAAATTGTGTTGGTTAGTGGTGTTTGAAGTCTCCAACTTTTAGCTAGTTATGCTTGTGTTACTGGGAATTTTGTGTTAGCTAAATAGTCTTTTTAACTAAGTTTGTAGCTTCTGGTTGTGTAGGTTTGTTAGAAGTTCTTAGCCTTGCAAGTTAGTAGTAGTCCCTAAAAGGTGCTTAATCACTACATTAAGCCTATCCTTATGAAAGGGAGAGAGTGTGGTGATTGCTAAACTTGTTTGTTAGATAATAGTCTTGTGTCTTGTTTATTGCTTGTTAATTAAGCTTAATGTTTGCTTTGTTTGGAATGCCTTGCTGTACGATTGATTGTGTATTAGTTAGTGAGTAGCATCTCAGACACCCCTGGTGTGTAGGAGTACTTTAGATATCTAACTTTTGTCTGAAGTATTTCCTTGTGTTTGAATGCAAGTTGTCACTTGTTTGCTTGTTTACTTTAGATTGTTGTCAACCGCATTCGTAGTTTGACGGTAGTCCGTTTACTTTCCGGTACCTTAGGACCGCGAGAGGAGGAGCTGTACGTGGGAACTGAACCCGTGTACGAGGAAGAGCAAGACCAGGGACACTTTGCTGAACAAGGCAAGCCACCTCAACCAACCCTCATACCCATTACTTGCATAAGCATGTTTTGTCTTCAAGAATGAAATAATGCATGTTTTAATTCTTTTGTGGCGACTTGCCACCCAAAAACTATTTTCAAAAATGTTGTTTGGCCAAAAGATATCTACTAGTTATAATAGGTTTATTAAAGTAAAACTTTACTTGAGAAGCCTTTTTACTGAAGGCGCTATCAAGAAAATTAATTTCTTTAGTTATATAAATCCATACTCTCATCTCAAAACTATAGGATGGGGACCTAGTTTTTACGAAAATGTTTTCGGAGGAAGAACCCGAGTCGCTGGGAGCACTCGAAGAAAGTGTTTTTACAAAACCCGAGATGCTGGGAGCAACCGGAGAAGTTTACGAAAACCCGAGATGCTGGGAGCAAATCGGAGATGCTTACGAAAACCCGAGCTGCTGGGAGCATCGGAGAAGGAGATGTTTTTGGAAAACAAAGTACAGCCCTAGCGGATCTTGCCCGACAATTTTAACAGTACAACCACATACTCCAAAATGGGCACGGGGCCTTTCGGAAGCTTGTTTGTGCTAGTGCGTGCTTTGCCTCAAAATGGCTAGACGGGGTTCGAGTCCCCTGAACCGAATGCCGCAATAAGGATATTGGGCATACACAGTGTGGGGTTAAAGTCCCTACCGGGAAGCAGCGGTGGGTCTCCTGTCATGGCGGTGTGAGACTAGGGTAACCGGTTGCAAACGGCTAGCTCACTCGGTGCCGGGGAGGTACAAACCCATCGAGGAGGTCGACCGAGGTACTAGCATCGACATAGTGGAAGTTAGGATTGGCGGTCTGATGGGTGCATGCTGTCTCGGTACAGTCCGTGGTTGTCCACGGCAGACCGTCCATATCTTGTGGTGAAAGTGTACAACCTCTGCAGAGTGTAAAACTATTCGAATAGCCGAGTCCTCGGTCATGGACGGTTGGAAGGCCACCGATCTAGGCGTGCGGGCATTTTTGTTTTAAAAAGGAAAAGTGGTTTTGTTGGAAAACAAGGAGGCAGCAAGAAGGTACCTGGGAGGTACGGATTTTGGGGGAAGACAGTTGGTCTCGGGAGTCAACTGGTCGAAACCCGGAGAAAGGAAAAGGGGTATCCCTATCCTATTGTTATAAAAAGGTTTGCAAAACAATTCCTAAAAATCGTGGGGACAGATTCTTCTATTCCTGCATTTTTGACAAAGGCGGGGATATGTGCAAACCCCTATGCCCAAAAGCATCTTTTCGAAAACTAAGCCCTATAGTCGTATATAGCAGCCAACCCAGTTTTTCGGAAGGTTTTACTTCTGCATTATCATAAAAACTTAAACCTTGAGGTGGTTTTGCAAGTACATCGTTGTACTTACGGCTGTGTCCCTGGATATTCAAATGTCCAGATTCAATCGAGGAAGCTTACGACAAGGAAGAGGAGCACGCCGGCGACCATGCCGACTATGCCGTTACGGTCAACTGCACTTGTGGGAACGCGTCCGGTGGTGACGAGGGCCGACGATAGTCACGAGCTTCCGCTGTATCTTAGGTAGTTCCGTCCTGCGCGACGATGATTTGCAGACTTGGTCGTGAGACCATGGTGTGTTGTAAGACTTTATTCATACGACTCGAATGATGTAACTCTTGATACCATGTCGGTTATGTGATTGCAATGCACTGATCATTGGGATTGCGATCTTTTACATAACGTGGGTACTTCGGACGGTGGTTTCCGAGGGGCCCCTACAGTTACTATTCAGAATAAGACTGTCCCTGTTAATTTTATGATTCTTGCAAAATCTCCTGGTAATATTGTCCTTGGAAGGCCCTTTTTAAAGAACAATGGAGTATTTATTAATGCAAAGTATGGGTTTATGAAATTCAATACCCCTATTAATCGAAGGTTCTTCTTTCCAATTAAGAAGGACGATCCCACCGAAAGGTTGGAGATTTCAATGTCTTTGGTAATACTTGATGCATGCTTTGTGCCTAGCTAAAAGGCGTTAAAGAAAAGCGCTTATGGGAGGCAACCCATTTTATTTTTCTGCAATTTTTCTTTTATTGAGTCAAGGTGTTGTTTACTTCTGTAGCAACTCCTTTGTATCTTTATTTTCTCGCATTGTTGTGCCAAGAGTAGCCTCTAATGTAAGATGATGCTTAATTTTGATTGCTGCGCAGAAACAGATTTTTGCTGTTCACTGTACGAAATTCCTAAAATCACCAGATTGTTAATTAAATCTGAAATTTTTGTGCGTAATCTTTATGAATGTCTGAAACTTTCATTAGTTCAGAGTTTCTCGATCTGAGCGTCGTAAGTGCCTCGAAAAAATTCGTCTTTGCGGACTGTTCTGTTTTAGACAGATTATGCCTTTTTATTTTGCATTCTCTCTTTTACTAGTGTTGAGTGAAATTCTTTTTTGGGTGGAAGAGCTTCACATAACATCAGTGGCTGTAGCTAATGTTTAAAGTAACAAATCATATTGCGTCTTTATAGAACATGTGAATTTTTGATTATGCACTAACCCTCTAATGAGATCTACTTTGAGTTTGGTGTGACGGAAGTTTTCAAGGGTCAAGAGAGAAGGATGATATAATAGGATCAAGAAGAGTGAAGAGCTTAAGCTTGGGGAGGCTCCCATGGATCTCCCCAGCATATTTCAAGAAGACTCAAGCGTCTAAGCTTGGGGATGCCCAAGGCATCCCCTTCTTCATCGTCAAAATTATCAGGTCATCTCTAGTGAAACTATATTTTAATTCTTTCACATCATATGTGCTTTTCTTGGAGCGTCTGTGTGCTTTTATTTTCAGTATTGCACTTTTATTTTCAATAAAGCTTGACTGGACCCTAGCATTCTTGATTGGGAGAGAGACACGCTCCGCTTTTTCATGAGAATACTCCTATTCTTCACTTATATTTGTTGAGTATTCATATCTAGCGCTGTTCAGCTTTTAGCTCTTGTTTTCATGTATCTCTTGTCAGAGCTATTAGCTTTCTTTTGTAGAAAGTACTCTCTTGCTTCACTTATATTTGTTTGGAGAGTTGATGAAATAAATTGATTGGTGTTTGGTTGGTTCAGAAAATGTTGCATGTGGTAATTGGTATAAGGAAAAACTTGCTTAATCTTGTAGATCACTAAAATGGATAACTTGATGCTTGTCAATTGTTTTGAGTTAACAAGTAGATCATGATTAAATTGTGCATCACATGAGTTAAGCCTATTAGTGAAGAACTACCGTAAAGCTTGTTGAAAATTTGGTTTGCATCGGTGGTACTCTAAGGTCTAGATATTTTCTAATAACAGGGTTTGGTTAACAAGGAAGACGGTATGAAGTCTTATAACGTTTGCAATATGTTTGTCATATAAAACTTGGTGTACGGGTTGATATTCTTGTTTGCTTACATAACCTTGCTAGCCTAAACTCTGTACTGAGAGGGAATGCTTCTCGTGCATCCAAATCCTTGAGCCAAAATCCATGCCATTTGTGTCCACCATAACTACCTATATGTGGTATTTCCTTGCCACTCCAAGTAAATTTTTCATGTGCTACCTTTAAATTATTCAAAATGTTATTATTCCCTTTTTGTGTCAATGTTTACTAGCTCATGAGGAATTAGTGTGGTTATTCTTTATTCTATTTGTCGATGGACTTTTACACCTGGACTAGTGGCATATACATCCGCTTATCCAATAACTTGCAAAAAGAGCTGGCAACGGGGTGCCCAGTCCCAATTAATTACAACTTTAACCAATTAATTCTCTTCACACTTTTGCCCTGATTCATCAGTAAGCAATGACAAACAGTGAAATACCTGAATGTGTGTAAACCAAAGAGAAAGAGGGATGATCTGCCTTGCTGGTAGAAATAACGTCCTTCATGGGAGCCGCTCTTAAAAGTCCGTTCGACAGGTAGAATACTGTTCTCACCCGCTACCATTCGTTGACAATTAACAAACACCTCTCAAAAATAGATACTCCTCCATGGTATGTGATTGATGGAAGGCACCCGAGGATTCGGTTAGCCATGGCTTGTGTTAGCAAGGTTGGGAGGAGTATCAAATATTTTATGCAATCTCTATATGCTTTCAAAAACCTAAAAGCTCTAGCACATGATTTAATCCCTGCTTCCCTCTGCGAAGGGCCTTTCTTTTACTTTTATGTTGAGTCAGTTTTCCTATTCTTTCTGTCTTCCACAAGCAAACACTAGTGTCAACTTTGTTACAACATGCGTTATATGCAATGTATTGGACTTGTTATACTACTTTGTGTTGACAATATCCATGAGATAAATATGTTGAAAGTTGAAGCAAATGCTGAAACTAAATTCTTCCTTTGTGTTGATTAAATACCTTTTATTAGAAACTATTGCTTTATGAGTTAACACTTATGCAAAACTGTTTGATGCTTGTCTCGAAAGTACTATTCATGAAAACGTTTAGCTTGTGTGATTCATTGTTTACTCATTATCTATTTGGTAGCAAATTATAGACCATTGACTTGGATCACTTCATTCATTTACATGTGCCTTGCAATATTATATGATCAAGATTATGATAGTAGCATGTCACCTCAAAAATTATTTTGTTTTTATCGTTTACCTACTCGAGGACGAGTAGGAACTAAGCTTGGGGATGCTGATACGTCTCAAACGTATCTATAATTTTTGATGTTCCATGCTTGTTTTATACCAATTGCTACATGTTTTGCATCTACTTTATATCACTTTTATACATTTTTTGGGACTAACCTATTAACAAGATGCCGAAGTGCCAGTTCCTGTTTTCTGCTGTTTTTGTATTCCAGAAAAGCTAGTCTGGAAATATTCTCGGAATTGGACGAAACTACACGGGGGTCCTATTTTTCCAGAACACCTGACGGAGCGAAGGAGCACAGAGAGGAGCCAGGAGGCCCCACACGCACCTAGGGCGCGGGCCCCCCTCTGCGCCCTGGGTGGTGTGGGCCCCTCGGGGGTCTCCAGCCGCCGCCCTTTCGCCTACTTATTCCCCCCGACGCGAAAACCCTAAGTACCTGAGCAAATATCCACGAAAAGTTCCAGAGACGCCGCCGTCGTCAACCCTAGCTCGGGAGGGTTCAGAACCTCTTCCCGGCACCCTGCCGGAGAGGGGAATCGTCACCGGAGGCTTCTACATCGCCATGCCTGCCTCCGGAGTGATGCGTGAGTAGTTCATCCTTGGACTACGGGTCCATAGCAGTAGCTAGATGGTTGTCTCTCCACTTTGTGCCATCATGTTTAGATCTTGTGAGCTGCCCTACATGATCAAGATCATATTATTGTAATGCTACATGTTGTGTTTGCTGGGATCCGATGAATATTGAATATTATGTCAAGTTGATTATCAATCTATCTTATATGTTATTTAAGATCTTGCATGCTTTCCGTTACTCGTAGATGCTTTGGCCAAGTAGATGCTTGTAACTCCAAGAGAGAGTATTTATGCTAGATAGTGGGTTCATGTCTCCGTTTAACCTGGGACAGTGACAGAAAGTTCTAAGGTTGTGGATGTGCTGTTGCCACTAGGGATAACCTAACGATGCTATGTCCACGGGCATATGTGTTTGTTTACATTACGCACTTTACTTAATGCAATTATCCGTTGCTTGCAACTTAATACCAACGGGGACTCGGATGACAACCCGGCGGTGGATTATTAGTCATAGATGCTGTTGGATAACGGTCTATGTATTATGTCGTAATGCCCAATTAAATATCATAGTAGTCAACATGTCATGTATATGCATTGTCATGCGCTCACTATTCGTCAATTGCCCAGCTGTAATTTGTTCACCCAACATGTTAGTTATCTTTTATGGAGAGACACCACTAGTGAACTGTGGACCCCGGTCCATTCTTTTACACTGATTAAACAACCACAAACTGCAAACTGTTCCTTTTTCATTCTCTGCAATTTAATACTCATTTTCCACACCATACGTTTAATCCTTTGTTTTCAGCAAGCCAGTGAGATTGACAACCTCACTGTTTCGTTGGGGCAAAGTAGTTTGATTGTGTTGTGTGCAGATTCCACGTCAACAGTCCAGACTCCCTGCAACAGCTATTTTTCTGGCGCCGTTGACAACCTTCTGAAGAGTTGCTGCTCCTACTGGTTCGATAACCTTGGTTTCTTTCTGAGGGAAAACTTGCTGCTGACTACATCATACCTTCCTCTTGGGGTCTCCCAACGAACGTGTGTTTCACGTCATCAAGCTATTTTTCTGGCGCCGTTGCCGGGGAGACAGCAGTCTTCTGCAAGGGGAGTTTCACGCTTCCAATCTCTTTACTTTGTTTTTGTCTTGCTTAGTTTATTTTATTTTATCTTGTTTGCTTTCAATTATCAAAAACACAAAAAAATTAGTTACTTGCATTTAGTTTATTTTCAGTTTTGTTTTCTGTTAGTTATCATGTCTAGCTCTGCTCCTTTTTCCGTAGTGCCACCTGTGGGAGAAATTATTACTTTTAGGCAGAAAGGTGGGGAATCCTTTAGGAATGCCTGGGCGAGAATTTTGGAATTGCACAAGAAGGTGCAACCTAAGATGGACTTGAGAGTTCTTATAAAAATTTTCTACCATGGTTTATTTTCTGTCTATCAACTTGCTCTAGATACCATGGTAGGGGAAACCTTTTCTGAGATTGATTCAATGAAAGCTCATAATATTTTGAGTGGTTTGGCAATTTTTCCAATGGTGGATGAAACTGGGATATTCGCTAAGCTAGATAAAATAGAAAAGTCAATTGATGATTTAACTCTGAGCCATAATCTTAAAGAACAACCTTTAGTTGAGTTAAAAAATGATTGGGAACCATTCATTGAGATTAATATTGGTAATGAAAAGTTCCGTGCCTACTGTGATCTTGGTTCTACAATGTCCATCATGCCAAAAATGGTTTATGATTTATTAAAATATGATAATATGGTTAGTTACCCTGTTTTTCATTTTCATGCGGATGGAACAATCATAAAAAGTATAGGGATTATTAACGATGTTAAGGTTACTATTCAGAATAAGACTGTCCCTGTTAATTTTATGATTCTTGCAAAATCTCCTGGTAATATTGTCCTTGGAAGACCCTTTTTAAAGAACAATGGAGTATTTATTAATGCAAAGTATGGGTTTATGAAATTCAATACCCTATTAATCGAAGGTTCTTCTTTCCAATTAAGAAGGACGATCCCACCGAAAGGTTGGAGATTTCAATGTCTTTGGTAATACTTGATGCATGCTTTGTGCCTAGCTAAAAGGCGTTAAAGAAAAGCGCTTATGGGAGGCAACCCATTTTATTTTTCTGCAATTTTTCTTTTATTGAGTCAAGGAGTTTGTTTACTTCTGTAGCAACTCCTTTGTATCTTTATTTTCTCGCATTGTTGTGCCAAGAGTAGCCTCTAATGTTAAGATGATGCTTAATTTTGATTGCTGCGCAGAAACAGATTTTTGCTGTTCACTGTACGAAATTCCTAAAATCACCAGATTGTTAATTAAATCTGAAATTTTTGTGCGTAATCTTTATGAATGTCTGAAACTTTCATTAGTTCAGAGTTTCTCGATCTGAGCGTCGTAAGTGCCTCGAAAAAATTCGTCTTTGCGGACTGTTCTGTTTTAGACAGATTATGCCTTTTTATTTTTGCATTCTCTCTTTTACTAGTGTTGAGTGAAATTCTTTTTTGGGTGGAAGAGCTTCACATAACATCAGTGGCTGTAGCTAATGTTTAAAGTAACAAATCATATTGCGTCTTTATAGAACATGTGAATTTTTGATTATGCACTAACCCTCTAATGAGATCTACTTTGAGTTTGGTGTGACGGAAGTTTTCAAGGGTCAAGAGAGAAGGATGATATAATAGGATCAAGAAGAGTGAAGAGCTTAAGCTTGGGGAGGCTCCCATGGATCTCCCCAGCATATTTCAAGAAGACTCAAGCGTCTAAGCTTGGGGATGCCCAAGGCATCCCCTTCTTCATCGTCAAAATTATCAGGTCATCTCTAGTGAAACTATATTTTAATTCTTTCACATCATATGTGCTTTTCTTGGAGCGTCTGTGTGCTTTTATTTTCAGTATTGCACTTTTATTTTCAATAAAGCTTGACTGGACCCTAGCATTCTTGATTGGGAGAGAGACACGCTCCGCTTTTTCATGAGAATACTCCTATTCTTCACTTATATTTGTTGAGTATTCATATCTAGCGCTGTTCAGCTTTTAGCTCTTGTTTTCATGTATCTCTTGTCAGAGCTATTAGCTTTCTTTTGTAGAAAGTACTCTCTTGCTTCACTTATATTTGTTTGGAGAGTTGATGAAATAAATTGATTGGTGTTTGGTTGGTTCAGAAAATGTTGCATGTGGTAATTGGTATAAGGAAAAACTTGCTTAATCTTGTAGATCACTAAAATGGATAACTTGATGCTTGTCAATTGTTTTGAGTTAACAAGTAGATCATGATTAAATTGTGCATCACATGAGTTAAGCCTATTAGTGAAGAACTACCGTAAAGCTTGTTGAAAATTTGGTTTGCATCGGTGGTATCTCTAAGGTCTAGATATTTTCTAATAACAGGGTTTGGTTAACAAGGAAGACGGTATGAAGTCTTATAACGTTTGCAATATGTTTGTCATATAAAACTTGGTGTACGGGTTGATATTCTTGTTTGCTTACATAACCTTGCTAGCCTAAACTCTGTACTGAGAGGGAATGCTTCTCGTGCATCCAAATCCTTGAGCCAAAATCCATGCCATTTGTGTCCACCATAACTACCTATATGTGGTATTTCCTTGCCACTCCAAGTAAATTTTTCATGTGCTACCTTTAAATTATTCAAAATGTTATTATTCCCTTTTTGTGTCAATGTTTACTAGCTCATGAGGAATTAGTGTGGTTATTCTTTATTCTATTTGTCGAGTGGACTTTTACACCTGGACTAGTGGCATATACATCCGCTTATCCAATAACTTGCAAAAAGAGCTGGCAACGGGGTGCCCAGTCCCAATTAATTACAACTTTAACCAATTAATTCTCTTCACACTTTTGCCCTGATTCATCAGTAAGCAATGACAAACAGTGAAATACCTGAATGTGTGTAAACCAAAGAGAAAGAGGGATGATCTGCCTTGCTGGTAGAAATAACGTCCTTCATGGGAGCCGCTCTTAAAAGTCCGTTCGACAGGTAGAATACTGTTCTCACCCGCTACCATTCGTTGACAATTAACAAACACCTCTCAAAAATAGATACTCCTCCATGGTATGTGATTGATGGAAGGCACCCGAGGATTCGGTTAGCCATGGCTTGTGTTAGCAAGGTTGGGAGGAGTATCAAATATTTTATGCAATCTCTATATGCTTTCAAAAACCTAAAAGCTCTAGCACATGATTTAATCCCTGCTTCCCTCTGCGAAGGGCCTTTCTTTTACTTTTATGTTGAGTCAGTTTTCCTATTCTTTCTGTCTTCCACAAGCAAACACTAGTGTCAACTTTGTTACAACATGCGTTATATGCAATGTATTGGACTTGTTATACTACTTTGTGTTGACAATATCCATGAGATAAATATGTTGAAAGTTGAAGCAAATGCTGAAACTAAATTCTTCCTTTGTGTTGATTAAATACCTTTTATTAGAAACTATTGCTTTATGAGTTAACACTTATGCAAAACTGTTTGATGCTTGTCTCGAAAGTACTATTCATGAAAACGTTTAGCTTGTGTGATTCATTGTTTACTCATTATCTATTTGGTAGCAAATTATAGACCATTGACTTGGATCACTTCATTCATTTACATGTGCCTTGCAATATTATATGATCAAGATTATGATAGTAGCATGTCACCTCAAAAATTATTTTGTTTTTATCGTTTACCTACTCGAGGACGAGTAGGAACTAAGCTTGGGGATGCTGATACGTCTCAAACGTATCTATAATTTTTGATGTTCCATGCTTGTTTTATACCAATTGCTACATGTTTTGCATCTACTTTATATCACTTTTATACATTTTTTGGGACTAACCTATTAACAAGATGCCGAAGTGCCAGTTCCTGTTTTCTGCTGTTTTTGTATTCCAGAAAAGCTAGTCTGGAAATATTCTCGGAATTGGACGAAACTACACGGGGTCCTATTTTTCCAGAACACCTGACGGAGCGAAGGAGCACAGAGGAGGAGCCAGGAGGCCCACACGCACCTAGGGCGCGGGCCCCCCTCTGCCGCGCCCTAGGGTGGTGTGGGCCCCTCGGGGGTCTCCAGCCGCCGCCCTTTCGCCTACTTATTCCCCCCGACGCGAAAACCCTAAGTACCTGAGCAAATATCCACGAAAAGTTCCAGAGACGCCGCCGTCGTCAACCCTAGCTCGGGAGGGTTCAGAACCTCTTCCCGGCACCCTGCCGGAGAGGGGAATCGTCACCGGAGGCTTCTACATCGCCATGCCTGCCTCCGGAGTGATGCGTGAGTAGTTCATCCTTGGACTACGGGTCCATAGCAGTAGCTAGATGGTTGTCTCTCCACTTTGTGCCATCATGTTTAGATCTTGTGAGCTGCCCTACATGATCAAGATCATATTATTGTAATGCTACATGTTGTGTTTGCTGGGATCCGATGAATATTGAATATTATGTCAAGTTGATTATCAATCTATCTTATATGTTATTTAAGATCTTGCATGCTTTCCGTTACTCGTAGATGCTTTGGCCAAGTAGATGCTTGTAACTCCAAGAGAGAGTATTTATGCTAGATAGTGGGTTCATGTCTCCGTTTAACCTGGGACAGTGACAGAAAGTTCTAAGGTTGTGGATGTGCTGTTGCCACTAGGGATAACCTAACGATGCTATGTCCACGGGCATATGTGTTTGTTTACATTACGCACTTTACTTAATGCAATTATCCGTTGCTTGCAACTTAATACCAACGGGGACTCGGATGACAACCCGGCGGTGGATTATTAGTCATAGATGCTGTTGGATAACGGTCTATGTATTATGTCGTAATGCCCAATTAAATATCATAGTAGTCAACATGTCATGTATATGCATTGTCATGCGCTCACTATTCGTCAATTGCCCAGCTGTAATTTGTTCACCCAACATGTTAGTTATCTTTTATGGAGAGACACCACTAGTGAACTGTGGACCCCGGTCCATTCTTTTACACTGATTAAACAACCACAAACTGCAAACTGTTCCTTTTTCATTCTCTGCAATTTAATACTCATTTTCCACACCATACGTTTAATCCTTTGTTTTCAGCAAGCCAGTGAGATTGACAACCTCACTGTTTCGTTGGGGCAAAGTAGTTTGATTGTGTTGTGTGCAGATTCCACGTCAACAGTCCAGACTCCCTGCAACAGCTATTTTTCTGGCGCCGTTGACAACCTTCTGAAGAGTTGCTGCTCCTACTGGTTCGATAACCTTGGTTTCTTTCTGAGGGAAAACTTGCTGCTGACTACATCATACCTTCCTCTTGGGTCTCCCAACGAACGTGTGTTTCACGTCATCAGTGTTGCATATGAGTCCACATGTTCCAAAGATGACAATATACATTTAGATAGATATTAGTGCTGCATGTGGATCCACATATCCCAAATGTGCTATGGATATGAGTTGTCGCAAGATTCGTTGCACGTGTGAGAATACCTTTTTTTGACATATTTGTTGAGAAAAAAATTAATAATAGGTTGAACTTGTCACAAATAAAAAGTACATGTGCCTAATTTGGTCATACTATACTAGGAAAAAATAATAGGTCATTTCGAGCAAGTCGAAAAAATAATAATAGGTCATTTCGAGCAAGTCGAAAAAAATCACTTGCTATAATTATCAAGTTTTTCATGAAAATGGGTTCATCTATATTTCATTTTCATGTTGGTAATTTTTTAAAATTAATTTTGAATGATTTGATGCTCAATTTCAGAGTCAAAGAACGTGGAAATCTTGTTTGTATAGTTAGGACACGTACTACTTATGTTGTGTACACTCAGCTTCAAAGAAAATTCAGATATTATTTAATAAGATGCATAATACATTGTTACCGAAGCTCCATGCGTCATGGCTGTGCTCGCGCCCGAGTTTCAGCGGGTAGACAAGAATGTGTAGACAAGAAGCTGCGTGCATGGCATATGCATCGTCACATTAAGTTTAATCTGGACTGTCAGATTACATAAGCTCCGCAAATTATAAGACAACAAATTACCAAGTGAGTGATTAATTACTGACTCAAGTACGTAGCACAGACCTGAGATCAGCGGGGTTTCCTGGCCACGAGGGCACGACCTCGTCGAGCCTAGACGGATTGCAGAGCAGCTTGAGGAAGTCACGCGTCGCTCGTTCTTAGTCGTCACCGATCTTCGTTACCGTCGCGTGCCGTCTGAAGTTTTCCGTCTAAAATTCAGTTAACCTCGTCCGCTATGTTTATATTAACTCTGATTCTATTCCTATCAAAATCATGGTTGTAGCCCAGTGGCTCTGCTCCCTTTATCTATCCTGGGAGACCCAGGTTCGATTCTTGGCTACTACGTATTTTTTTAATTTTTTCCGTGATCCGGCTCAGGCTAGATAATCTCCAGACTTCCAGGCTCGGGTCCGATCCGGCTCGGCTCGAGCCGAACTAAGTTGGCTTGGCTCCTTTTGAGATTAAATCCCAACCGTTTTGTGTTTCTGCTCAAGATACCCCTTCGCTCTTGGGGGCCTATGGAAGCATAAGCCTTCCGTGATTTAGAATGCGCTACTGTTGTTCCAGAACTGGCACAATGGGCGGCGCGTACAAGCGTTTATGATCTTTTTATTGTGTATGTATTACAGGAAAAGGCTTATTTGCACAATATAAGATATTTAATGGAGACTATATGCAAAAATCAAAGGTTTATCTATTCATCTGCTAGCTCCTTGCTTGCACAAAAATAGTTCCAAATTTCATGGCAGTTTCTTCTCTTTGACCGTGTTTTCTATAGTCATTTTGTGCTATTCCACGAAAAAGGCTTAAATGTTTTCGATGTGGAATTCCTGGCCACTTTTCTATTGAATGTACATCACCGTTTTGCGATTATAGTGAATCAGCCGAGCATGCTTCGTCTGTGTGTCCGTTTTTGAATGCTCCCAAGCCAGTAGTGACCATGTACATCGCCTAGCTTCGCTCCACGATCTAAGCCAACGTGGGAAGTATAAAAAAGAGAAAGGAGGACTGCTAGCTACTCCCTCCATATCAAAATATAAGACTCTCTAGCTAGATTGTATACACATGTATGTAGACATATTTTAGTACAAGATTCAAGTGAACCTTGCACTAAAACATGTCTACATACATGTGTGTACAAGCTAGATAGAGAGTCTTATATTTTGATACGGAGGGAGTATTAAAGGTCGTCTAGATATTAAAGCTCAAAGTTCCCAACGAAACGGGATGCTATGAGGTATGCTAATGAATGTGCTACAATGTTTTTTTAGGCTTGTGCTACAATACTTAGACGTGACGAGAGACTAAGTGGGCTCAATGAGATAAGGTTAAACATGTTCAAGAGGGTGAAAATAGCATGGGATATTTATATCTCATTGCTAATGGAAATATGGAGTTCATCTGCTAGCTCCTTGCTTTCACAAAAAGAGCTCCAAATTTCATGGCAGTTTCTTCTATTTTTACCGTGTTTTCTATAGTCGTTTTGTGCTATTCCAAGAGAAAATGTTTCATTTCGATGCAGAGGCTGGGGTTTCGCTCCCCTTTTTGCACAAATAGAGAACAAAAAAGCTTAAGGGCTCGTTTGGCACTCATCATTTCATTTCATTTGACAGAAATGAAATGATGTCATCATTTCATTTCATTTGGAAAGTGAAATGACAAGGTTAGGGATAGGAATTGCCATAACATACAATAGGTATTTGCTGGAATTCCAAATGAAATGACATGTCCAATTTCATGATAGCCAAACAGGTGGAGTATGAGACCACAAATGAATTCCATGATTCTAACTTTAATGATGAGTGCCAAATGAGCCCTAAATGTTTTCGATGTGGAATTCCTGCCACAAGGGATTGTCTAAACTGATATGTTTCGGTCTATAAGCTCCCAATGCATCAGAAGAACTAGAAAAGTGGGGTTTTTTAATCTTTTGCATTATAATTAACTTTTTGATTTGCACACGAACATTATCTGCTAGGGATACACCGGTTGAGAGATGAAAAAAAGATTAGACATCTCTAGAGATTTTTACAGTGGCGGACAAAGAATTTAAGTGAAACTATAAAAAGAGAATCAAAGACTACTATCTAATATAGCTCAGCTAGATATTAAAGCTGAAAGTTTCCCTGGCGAACATGATGCTATGAAGTACGGTAATGAATGTGCTACTATACTTAGACGTGATGAGGAGACTAAGTGGGCTCAATAAGCCAAGGTTAAACATGTTCAAGAGGGTGAAAATAACACGAGATATTTTCATATCATTGCTAATGAAACATAGAAAAAAGAAAAAGAAACTTGAAAAAGATAAAGCAACCATTATGGGTGAGGAAAACTTGAAGGTGTACATCACATAATAGTACAAGAAACTACTCGGGGCGTCGGTTCCAAATAACTTTTCTATGATGGAGGACTTAATCATGATATGCCACAATTTTCACCAAAAGATAATGAAATGGTTACAGTCGAATTCACAGAGAAGGAAGTGTATGAAGGAGTGTGTCGTTTCAGAAACCGGGATCAGTGGAGCCCATTAAATATATATATGATCTAAGCATCTGCAAAGTCTTGCTAGATATCTAGATTTGCTATGCTTTTTTTTTTTTCAAATTTTGTAAGATTTAAATATGTTTTTTGATTGTTATTATTTTTGAAAAAAAGGCTACATTGCTCGGGTTCCAATAGCACTTTTTGGTGTATGGAGCCTTTTCCCAAATGTAGCACAACAAGGTTCGGTTCCCGAATAGTTTCCCAAATGTAGCACAACAAGGCTAGTGCAGGACTGATCAGTGGGCTCTGCTCGAATGAGTATCCGGGGGGTGTCATCTGCCTTCAGTATGCAGATGACACCATCCTCTTTGTAGAATGCGATGAGAGAAAAGCAGTTAATTTCAAATGGGTCTTGTGTTGTTTCGAGCAGGTTTCGGGTATGAGAATCAACTTCAACAAAAGTGAACTCATACCGATAGGGTTAGAACCTGAAGAGGTTGCAACGTTCGCTAACATCTTTGGCTGCCCAGTAGGACAATTTCCCATTAAATATCTAGGTGTTCCTTTGCATTATGAGAAACTGTCGAGGGCAGACTTGCAACCGCTTATAGATAAAATCCTGAAGAAGATTGCAGGCTGGCGAGGCAAGCTGCTTTCTTATGCTGCTAGAGTTATTCTCATCAGGACTTGCCTTGCAAGCATTCCAATCTATCTTTTGTCTTTCTTTAAATTCCCAAAGTGTGCCTTGGAATTAATAAACTCCCAGATGGCCAACTGCTTATGGAATGATTTCGAAGGAAATAGGAAAGTTCACTTAGCCAACTAGAAGTTGGTTTGTAAGAAAAAGGAATACGGAGGTCTAGGTATCCCCAATTTGGGGGAGGTAAACCTCTGCCTTCTTAGCTCTTGGATTAAGAGATATATTTCAGATGAAGGGAAAATCTGGAAAACCCTTGTAGATAACAAATACGACACCAAAAATCCAAATCTCTTTTGTAGTAAAACCACCAATTCTTCCTAGTTCTGGAAAGGGATTATGTGGGCGGTTAAGGCTCTGAAGTTTGGATATAGATGGAAATTGGTAATGGTGCTAAGGTTCGTTTCTGGGAGGATACGTGGTTTGGTTCCTCTCCACTAGCGATCCAATTCTTCCAGATTTATGCAATCTGTAATGAACAAGAGAAAACGGTTGATAGTGTGTGGGATGGGGGAGATCTTAAACTGACTTTCAGAAGAAATTTTCTTCACAGATGTTGCAGATTTGGCACGAACTTAGAGAAGTTGCGGCCAGCATTTCTCTCTCTCACGAGGAGGATGCTATGATCTGGCAATATGAGCAGAAAGGAGTTTACTCCTGTTCCTCTCATTACGCTATAGTTAACTTTGGAGGGATAAAGCTTGAACATATCCCTGCTGTTTGGAAGCTTCACATCCCTCCAAGAGTCCATATTTTCCTTTGGCTTCTTGCACATAACAAACTCATGACTAGGGACAACTTGAAAAAAATGAAAATGAATAAACCTGAAGATTGCGTTTTCTGTGCTGAGAACGAATCGGTTCATCATCTTTTCTTTGATTGCATTGTAGCCAAATTGATCTGGAAGGAGATTGCCTTGTTCTTTGATGTGGATCTTGGTCAAAGTTACATCTCTATTGCTAGATTTTGGTTAGCAAATAAAAAGCATGTTGTCCTTAACGCTGTTTGTGCCTGTGCTTTATGGAGTATTTGGAAAATTCGAAATGGACTAATCTTTGATAGTCAAACTTGGATTGACCTTACTCAGGTGTGGAGGCTGATCCTGAATTCCTTGAGAAACTGGGAGCTGATCTTCACGGAACAGATGAAGCCGACAGTTGGCTCGTTCTGCTAGATGGTGAGCAAGTTGCTGAAAGAACTGCCCATGCTGGAGAGTGGCTAAACCTGATGCCAAGGAACCCCATCGCTGATTCGTTCTCAAGCAACCGGATGGATGAACCAAGATCACCAGACCAGAAAAAATTCGCTGGAGAAGGGACCTGGAGGACTCCCACTTCCACGCTGGGTTCGGCGCTCGACTCACCAAGAATCGCCAGCGCGCTGCTGCTGGGTCCGGTGCATCACCTAGTAGAGTAGTTTATTTGCTGCTGTATTGTTCGAGAAGTGGCTCAGGCAGATAGTGGATTCTTGTTTCTTCTTCTGTAGTTTAGTTGCTGCTTAGCAGCCTGGATCCTGGTCTTTTTAGTTTACTTTTGCTGCTTCGGTCGTACCCAGTAAGTGGTCTTTTGGATGCTGCTGTAACTCGCCAAACCCGATGGTTTCATTTTATATAATGGGGTTGGGGGAGGTCCCTTGTTTTTCTAAAAAATGACGAAGTCATTGCAGAGTACGTACTTGATGGTAATGTTTGCCAAGTTACAATTCAGGAGCTGCCCTTGTTTAAGCTAAACTTTGTTTTGATCACACTTATATCCAAAAAAACACACGGTACAAATCCAACAGTATAGACCTATATGCCTTCTCAACGTATGTTTCTTTTACTAAAGTAGGTACTAATCACATTACAAAGATTGCTCACAAACTGATTAGACGTACTCACACGGTTTCCATGCCAAGTCGGCATATCTTATAAGGTGTGGTTGTGTTACATGAGACTATCCATGAATTTCATAGGAAGAAAATGAATGGAGTAATTAAGATATACTTTGAGATGGCGTATATAAAGTGAATTAGCCCTTACCGAAGCAAACATTGTGTATGAAAGGATTTACACAAGAGTGATGTGAATGGATTAATAATTGAAATAAGATAGTGTGGAAATAAAGGTCAATGATGATATTGGCCATTATATTCAGACTCGAAAGGTTTGAGTCAGGGAGATTCCCTCTCCCCTATGTTTTTGAATATTGCTGTGGATATGTGGAGAATCCTCATTGTTCTAACAAAGGATGATGGTCAAGTAGGAGGTCTCATCCCATATCTAGTTGAGAGAGGCGTATCTATACTACAATATGCTCATGACACAATTTTGTTCATGAAACATGACTTTGAGAAGGGCCGATAACATGAAATAATATTGTGCATCCTTGAAAAAATATCTGGGTTTCAAATTATTGTTTAAAAGGGCAAAATATTATGTTTTGATAAGGAAAAAAGGAGAAGGGTAACAGTACAAGAAAATATTTGGTGGCAAGTATGGTTCTTTACCTTACAGATACGTATCCATTTCAAAAAAGTTCAAAATTAATGATATCTATTAGAAAGTCACTTCGAAGGGAAGCTATGCTAGTGAAAAAGCAAGTTGCTTTCATATGAAGACCGACTTGTGCATATTTAATGTATGTTAACTAGCCTTACAATGTTTATTCTATTGTTCCTTGAAATACCCAAAAAGTTACAAAAACAACTTGATTCCTACATATCACGCTTTTTCTAGCAAAGCGATGAAAATTACCGAATAGGGAAGTGAGAAATTATGTTTAGATCAAAATAGCGCAGCTTAGGAATTGAAATCCTAAATATTAAAAACAAGTATTTACCCAAAAAATAGTTGTTTAAATATCTTAATGAAAAAGGGGTGTGTCAAGAGTCGTTGCACAATAAGTAATTTAGAAAAACATTGTCACAATTTCTGGCAAAGCTTACAGATTCTCCATTTTAGAAAAGTCTTATGCGGGTTAAAGATGATTTTTGTAACAGAGGATTTTTCCAAAATGGAGATGGTTTGAGCACCAGGTTTTTGTTAGATATTTGGTAAGGAAACACACCACTCTTTCAACAGTACCCATCATTATATAATAAATATAGTGATACAGAAAGAGCTTTCCGTCTCTAATGTTTAATCATAGGTCTCACTAAGTTTCTAAATTTTCATAAAATGAATCCACACTAAAAAATTGCTGCTCTGTAGAATGTGAGCTTGTAATTTATATTTTCCTACATATGCACATGTCGATGCAGTGGGCGAAGAAAATGAAGCCTCCAAACAATATACTCGACATGGTTTATAGGTAGTTAGTGGCTAACATGGCATCCTCATGGCTATGAGAGCTTGACATGGCATTAAAATTGTGAAACAAGAGAACTTGCCTGTGGCAAGATGGTTAGGTGGGTGGTTGTACCCCCAGCCCACCAGAGTTCAAACCCCAGGTTTGACGCTGGTGTTTCTCATTTAAGGCGGAATATTCTTCAGTGGGAGGCGACGTTCCCGTCGACAGCGAGGCGCCCATGGTGACTTCGTCAATCTCAAGACTCGACCCGCCGACTCAGTCTCTCGGAGGTGCTCATAGGGGTAGGGTGTGCGTGCGTGCGTTCATAGGGGGTGAGTGTGTGCACGTGTATATGAGCACTTGCGTTGTACTATGTTTTGCAAAAAAAAAATTGTGAAACAAGTTTTTTTTTCACCCTTGTGTTACCGGCACTCCTTTTCTACAAAGTTGAGACAAGCGCCAATGAACCAATACCATCATGAACCTACCAAAATGAGCACAAAAATAGAACCATTCTCGAACCTGTCGACATTTCATAGTGGGGGCGCCATATCAGCGACTAAAATAACCTCTAGACCTCTGTTACATGGCTTGCACAAGTTTTTGGTTTTGGATTATTCATCCACTTGGCAAGTTAATGGACTAGACAGGACATGATCATATTTTCACCAATTTGTTTACTAGCTTATTTGTAATAGCACGGTAAATATCATAAATTATTCCACGTTTTTACGAAGATGAAAGATATATAAGACGGAAACATATCTTTTCTTCAAAAAGGAGGATAACCTGAATTTCTAAACCAATTGATACATGCAGCCATCATCAGAAATATAGTGGATAGGGAAATTCGGTTTTACCTCCCAAAATAGAGGAGAAGAAGTTGTCTCTAAACAATAAAAAGCGGCAAAAGTGATTGTCATCCCACAAATCATTGGAATCTGTTGTTTATTATGTCAATCATCAGATCCCCTTTGCGTCCGAATTGTCTCGGCTTCACTGCCGTTTCTTTCCGAAGGAGAAAGAAGAATGATGATGCTATCACAACCAAACCAATAAGTATTCTACTACTGCATGATTAATTATCCAGATAGTCCTGACATAGCCCAACGGTTCCCACTGTCGTCTACGTATCTATGCAATTTCACCTCCACGGCCCCTTGGATGTGCAGCTGAGCTAACCTCGGTTGGACTGTCAAAATCAAGTGTTCATATCGATGTGATTTGGACCTAGAATAGAGCCAAACCGGTCCAGGTCGCATGTTTCACCCAGCTAGACACAATCCCTAAATGACCTACTTCTTCTTTTTTGATGGTTAGTTGATACTTTTCTCGCTATGGATACGTCTATCAAATAGCCATTCAGGTACGAGCTACGACGGCTAATTCAATTTGCGTAGACCTGTTTGGTGTGGACATTTAGAGGTAAATTAAGCGAGTGATGAGTGACGTGTGAGCTGATAATTCTCCTTGGGTTTGGATCAGAAGCGATTTGGCCTAGCATAGGATTCTAATATGGTTTCCATTTGGCAGCGGCGTCGGCCGGAAGTGTGACCTCCCAACAGCAAGCAGTGGTCTCGCTGTTGTTGGTTTCTTTTCAACTGAGGTCTCGATCCGCGCCACGAGTCAACTACGGGCATCTTCTTGCTCCGTGTGTAGAGTGCCGGGATCTTCTCGTCTCGTAGCAATGTAGATCTCGGCTGATAGGGTGAGTGGAAGGAACGTCGCTGCCACCGGGAGCAACTGAACCTTTTTCCGCATGGCTTCTAAGTCACAGCCGGATTTTTGGATGGTTCTTAGTGCCGAGGTACTTAGATTCTTAGGACATCTCTAGCCGATCCATTAAAAAGAGTTAGGAGAAAAAATCGGCGTTTGATCCACTAAACGGCACCTAGCCGAACCTTTTATTTAAATCCTCCAGAGGGTGGCCGACTAAGGGACGCGGAGCGGGTGTAGAAAAAACTCCCGGCCGCTTTCTTCTCCCCCACCGCGCCGCCTCCTCCCCTCCTCCACCAAATTCACCGCGCATCGCAGCTCCGACCTCCCGCCGCGGCCACCCCTATGGCCGGAAGCTCCCGCCGCCGGTCCCCTCGGCCAATCCGGAGGGCGGACCCACGCCGCGCGATGCACGACGGCTCCTCCCACGGCGAGGACGAGTTCCAAAGGCCGCCGACGCCGCAGGAGAAGTACCTCGGCGTGCGACCGGGGCCGTGGGGACGTGGGTGGCCGAGATCACCGATCGGGTCACCCACCACAAGATTTGGATAGGCTCTTACCAGACGGCGATCAGGCACACGGCCTACGCCGATGACTGCGAGTCGAGCTGCCTCCACGGCGCGGCGGCGCGCGTCAACTTACCCGACGGCCTACACCGAAGACTGCGAGTCGAGTAGCCTCCACTGCGCGGCGGCGCGCATCAACTTACCCGACGGCCTTCCCGACGAGCCGAATTTGGGGCCGATTGATCCCCGCGTGGCCACCCCACGTCAACTTCGGAAGGACTGCGAGGCGTGGGAGCGCCTCGAGGCGGAGCGCGCCGACGAGGCATACATGGAGTCCCTGCGTGGAAGGACCGCCGACACGCATGAAGGAGGAGCCGCGGTTAAGGTGGAGCCGCGCGTGAAGGAGGAACCGTAGGAGCCGCGGGTGAAGGTGGAGCCGCGCGTGAAGGAGGAGCCGTGGGAGCGCGTGGGGCCGTCTGGTGCGAGGTCATCCGTTGCGGGGCCGTCTTCTGGGCCGCTGGTCATCGACCTCACCGCCGAGGACAACGAGCGCTCCGACTTCTTCGCCGGAGTTGATTGAGGAAGGCACTTAATCGAGAGTACCTGACAGTGAGTAGGTGGAAGTTCAAATTAGGTCTAGTTTACCCTAGTTTTGTTATAAACGATAGCAAAGAAAACGACGAATTAGCGGAAAGATCAACCAACGGGGACACGAGATTTAACGTGGAAAACCCCTTTAACAATGGAGGAGAAAAAACCACGGGCGCCAGTCAGCAATACTTCACTATATCGGGTGAGGTTACAAACGCCGGGGATTTACAACGTGCGACTTATCCATGACGGCGGCTTACAAGATGTATTTATAGGTGCCATGGCCAAATCTACGTCGGTAACGTGGCCTCCAAGTCGAGTACAACTCGTACCATACTGCTCCGCTCTCCTCGTCACAAGTTGGCCTTTATCAGTATATACGAATTTGGATCACCACAAAATAATACTCCATCTTGAGACAAATTCCATCTTGTAGCATGAACGAGAACTTCACCCTGAAACAACAAAGAAAAACACCTTCGGCGCCAAATAGCCTCTTGGGCTAGACAGTGATACCAACTAAATCCGAGCAAAACTCGAACTTAGTAACAGGAACTGATTTTGTCATCATATCAGCAGGATTATCATGAGTACTTATCTTGCATACCTTCAGCTTACCATTTGCAACAACATCACGCACATAATGGTATTTGACGTCAATATGTTTTGTTCTCTCATGGAACATCTGATAATTAGTAAAGTAAATAGCACTCTGGCAGTCACAAAACAGGTTAATACAAGTATCATCTCCACAAAGCTCAGCAAATAAACCTTTCAGCCAAACCGATTCTTTACATGATTCAGCAATAGCCATGTACTCTGCTTCAGTGGTAGACTGGGCAACAACGGATTGCAACGTTGCCATCCAACTAACGGCACAACCACCAAGCGTGAACACATAACCTGTGTGGGATCTCCTCTTATCCAAATCGGCAGCAAAATCTGAATCCACATAGCTTACGAGTCCCTCATCAGTCTTGCCAAACTTCAGGCAAGCATTGGATGTGCCGCGAAGGTACCTGAAAATCCACTGAACAACCTTCCAATGTTCTTTAACAGGATTAGCCATGTATCTACTAACCAAACTCATAACATATGATAAATCTGGACGTGAGCAAACCATGGTATACATTAAAGAACCAACAACACTAGAATATGGAACTCTAGACATGTACTCAAAATCCTCATCCGTATTAGGACATTGTTCAGCTGACAATTTAAAGTGGGGAGCAATAGGAGTACTAACAGACTTTGCATCATGCATGTTAAAGCGATGAAGAACTTTTTAATTTAATTTTGCTAACTAAGAAACAACAAACCAAAATTTCTGTCACGGGTAATCTCCATACCTAGAATTTTCATAGCAGCACCAAGATCTTTCATCTCAAACTCGCTGCTCAATTGTGACTTGAGAGCAGCGATATCTTTCTTGCTCTTGGCAGCAATCAACATATCATCAACATATAACAGCAGGTATATAGGCAATCCATTAACAAACTTAATGTACACACAGCTATCAAATTCAGACCTCTTAAAGCCATGTGACAACATAAAAGAATCAAACCTTTTATACCACTGACGAGGAGATTGTTTCAAACCGTATAAGGACATTTTCAACTTACAAACAAAATCCTCCTTACCAGGCACTATGAACCCTTCTGTCTAGTCCATGTATATCTCCTCTTCCAACTCTCCATGCAGGAACGCAGTCTTTACATCTAACTTGCCTTAAACCTCGGAGGCTCGCTAGGAGATAAACCCTCCTTTCTCTTGAAGATCCACTTACAACAGACAACCTTCTTTTTCTTAGGCAAGCGCACAACATCCCATGTGCCATTTTTCTCGAGTGACTGCATCTCTTCTTGCATAGCAGCAATCCACTTCTCGCGGTCACCCGAACCAACAGCTTCAGTATACGTGGACGGCTCATGTCCATGCTCCACCTGTTCTGCACAACTCAGAGCATAATCAACAATGTTACACTCTTCAATTAAATGTGGTCGAGGACCACAATTTCTCCTTTGTCTACGAGCAGCGATAGACTGGTTTTGTAGCTGCAAAACAAGAGGTGAGTTCTGAACATTATTATTATCAGAATCATCAGAATAAGGATCAGAATCATCTGTAGTAGCACCATCATTGTCAACAGTGACATTTTCCTTTTCAACAGAGTGCTCCACCTCGACACGAACCTGCTGTTCTTCCTCATCAGAACTATCTGACAAAACATCTGAGGACAACTTATCAAAGTACATAACAGATTCATTGAAAACAACACTCCTGCTCATAAATGTCTTGTTAGTTTTAGGATTCCATAACTTATATCCTTTTACACCCGAACCATAACCAATGAACACACACTTAATAGCTCTCGGCTCTAACTTTCCAATATCAACATGCACATAAGCAGTGCAACCGAAAACTTTAAGCTGTGAATAATCAGCAGGAGTACCTGACCATACCTCGATCGGAGTTTTCTTGTCAAGGGGAATAGATGGTGACCTGTTTATCAAGTAACATGCGGTAGCAGCCGGCTCAGCCCAAAAACGCTTACTCATGCGAGCGTTGGAGATCATGCAGCGAGCCTTGGAGATG
Source organism: Poa pratensis (assembly GCA_947311845.1). NCBI lineage: Eukaryota > Viridiplantae > Streptophyta > Magnoliopsida > Poales > Poaceae > Poa > Poa pratensis. The sequence goes on from CAMZMU010000056.1 coordinate 41,700,736, forward strand.
ATGGTCCTGTTCATCCGCTCCGCTACACCATTCTGCTGAGGCGTGTACGGGATGCTGAGGTGCCTGACAATGCCTTCTTTCCTGCAATAATCATTAAAGGCATTCGAAAAAAATTTATCACCATTGTCAGTACGAAGCAATTTCACCTTACTTTCTGTTTGCCTTTGAAAGGAAAAGGATGTCGCCTAGAGGGGGGTGAATAAGCGATTAAAACTTTTTCGGTTTAGGCTTAATAATTGCGGAAACTAGGTGTTTAAATTAACAAGCTAACAACCTAAATAAACTAGGCTCACCTATGTGCACCAATAACTTATGCTAAGCAAGACAAGTAACAATGTGATAGCAATATAGAATACTTCAAGCACAAGGGCTATCCCAAAGTAAAGTGCATAAGTAAAGAGCTCGGGTATAAAAATAACCGAGGCACGCAGAGACGAGGATGTATTCCCGAGTTACTCCTTTTTAGGGGAGTACGTCTCGTTGGAGAGGTGTGAGACCACCACAACAGGTTGCTCTCAACGCCACAACAGGCTCACCTTCTCCGATGAGCCGCACCACAAATGATTGGTTCACCTTCCACTATCGGAATCCTTCGAGGCGGAATCCGGAGCCTTTACAACAACGATCCGGGGCACACACCAACAACTGAATTGGGGGCTCCCGAACAGCTACAAGTGACCACAAGAGGTCTCAACCACCACAATGACGTCTAGGGTCCAAAGACCCAAGAGTAACAAGCTCACAAACTTTCAAGTTCTACGAATCCTCGTGGAGAGCACAAACCGATGCACAAAGCAATGGCAAGAGCACAAGTGCTCAAATCCTTCACTCTCAAATCCCACCAAAAGCAACTAATGATTATGGGGGGAGAAGAGAGGAAGAACAAAAAAGAACTCAACAAATGAAACTCCAAGATCTAGATCCAAAGGCTTCCCCTCACTTAGAGGAGAGATGGATTGGTGAAAATATAGATCTAGATCTCCTCTCACTTTCCCTCAAAGATATGGAAGAATCATGGGAGGGATTGAGAGGAAGGCAACCGTTTACAAGGTCAATAATGGAGGGGAGAGAGAGGGGAAAACATGTTGTGGTTGTTGGGATCCTTTGGAGAAGAAGACCCCTTAAATAGGTCCCCCGAAAATCTACCGTTGGGCAGTTTCCGCGCATTCCCGGTAGTGCTGGGCAAGGCCCGGTAGTGCTGTGCACTCGGTAGTACCGGACCAGCTCGGTAGTGCTGGCCAAAAACTCCCGGATACCAGTAGCGACTCCGCGTTATGCGGTAGTACCGGGCTTGGGTCGGTACTACCGCTCTTCGTAAAAACTGCAGAAACACCAACACCAAAACAGACAAAACTTTCGCATACGAACTCCGTTTTCGATGTTCTTGGGCTCGTTGGAACTAAGACCTCTTGACACGATATACAAGATAACGGACAAAAATAGCGTGCTATCAAAAATAGCGTGGCCCTCCTCCAGAAGCTATACAAGATATAGCGTGATATAGCGAAGTTACATATAAAATAGCGTGATGAAAAAGTTGTAAGAAATAGCCCAATTATTAAGGATTTCAGCACTAATTTTTTTCCAGAAACAATACATGCATAAGCAGGTAACCATATTCAAATGTCAAGGCCAAATCCATGACACGAATACAAATATGAGGCTTAAAACCATGAAAAGGTAATAAACTAAAAGATAAATATTTTAAACTTTAATCAGAATCATTGACATCATCTTCAGAATAACTAGAAGAGCCACCAGATTGCCCGCCATCATCATCACCTAACGTTATTTCCAGACTTTTTGTTAGCGTAGCTATAACGTTACCATGTTTAGTGTGGTTTCGAGCATATAAGACGAAAATAGCGCCATAGCGTCAACTTTAGGCTAAATATAGCGTAGCCTCTCCAAATACGCTATATCGTGCGATTAACCGGGAAATAGCATGCTATTTTTTCGTTGATGAGAGCCCCTCTTGATAGTACGCCGTCTATCCTATAACCCGGGTCTCCCACTAACACCATGAGACCGGTAAAATAGAAAACCTATCAAGATTATACCTTTGCCTTGCGCATTCCACTTGAGCTAGATGAAGACGATCTTGACTCTCTCAAGTTGGAACACCTTTTTGGATTGTGCTTGCTAGCACATGCTTGATGAAGACTTTTCCAAATACTCTCGCATACTCCATTATGGGAGAGCCTTGCTAAGCTTCGTCTTCATGTATCCACTTGCACTTCATCTTCTTCTCTTGATGTATATGATGGCTTGGAGATAAACATGAATGTTCACCCAATCTTCTTTCCAAGCCATGCTTGCAATAAGCTCAACTCTAGATGACCATTCTTCATATAAACCATTAGATAGAACCTTGGTCATCATATAAACTTCTAGAGTCCAACACATGAACTCCAATCTTTTTCCATGGACAAGATCTATAAGAATATCTCAATGAAAACATTAGTCCATGGAGATTGTCATTAATTACCAAAACCACACATGAGGGCACATGCACTTTCAATCTCCCCCATTTTGGTAAGTGATGACAATCTCTTTTGAGAGGATTTATAATATGGAAATTAACGAGCTAGAACCAATTGTACTAACATCAAATACTACAAAAGTATGTGATGTTAGTCCAACAACATATATAGAGCAAAATCCCCCACAATTTATGCACGTGTGTATGAACATGAATTCATTGCAAATATTGTCAACAATTATCGGTGGTGGAGTTTACGGTTGGATGTATGCCCAAAAGGCAATGTATTTATATATCTAATTCAATAATTATGATTTGTATTCTCTATGCTATAACTGCGGTGATTCTTGAATACGTGATTTGGAGGAAAGCTCACTCGCACGTGTAGGGAATATGAACACATAAAATATACCCTAGTTCTTTTACAAACTAATTTGTTGATTGCTTGATGACTGTGCTTTCCTAGTCATGGACATTGTTTATGTCAGCATCAATGAGTGGCATATTATTGGATAATAATATGGCCGGGTAGACCCAAGTTTTGGTATGCTAAGAGATTCCGTTAAATTGTCTTTTTGTCCTTAGCTTTATCACAGTAAGGTTATTATATAACTTGTCATGTAACCATGAAGTTATTAGGGTTATGCATACTGGAAGAGTCACTTTGGTGCTGTCAAAACTATGGCCGTAACTGGGTAGTTAAACGGCAGTCACTGGGTGATTCCAAGGTGTGTGTACATCCTAATGTTCTGAGATGGGAAATTACTCCTCGGTGATTAGAGAGATACGCCCAGGGCCCTCTCGGTATTAAAAGGTATCCAATATATTCTGCAGACAATGCATGGTGAAATTACACCGTGTGGGATATCATAATACGGAAAGGAGTAAAGGGAACTTGCCGCTTAACGAGATAGACAAAGATGTAATGAATCAATGATTGATTCATGGTGACATCCACGGATCTATATCTCGGGCAAAGTTTTGGTATTGCGAGTAATGGGAATGATATATTAAATAACCAATAGGGGGGCTACCAAGGTAACCGCACCACCAAGTGGTGGTGGTGGGCCAAGGCGCCGAAAGGGGGAGGCTCCCCCCAGCCGAAACCCTAGTGGGTCATGCGGCCCATGTGGGGGGAGGCGGCAGCGGTGGTGGCCTAGGGCGGGCGGCGGCAGTGGTAGAGGCGGTGGGGGAGGGGAGTTGGAGTCCCACTCCAACTCATCCTCCCAAACCAAATTGGGCTAGGGGACTTTCCCCTTGCCCAAGTTGACTTGGACAAGGAGAAAGCTTTCCCCTTCCCCAAGTCCCTCCACCCCTTGGTCCTCCTATATAAACCCCCACCCCCTCCTATTTGGAGGACACACAAGAAACAGAAGTTCTCTCAAGTCTAGATCCCTTCTAGTTGGATTAGAGGAACCTCTAATTAGAGGCAACCTATCCGATTAGACTAGATCTAATCTCTCTCTCCTTCTCATGTGTTGAGATCTCCACCTTCATATACACCAGTAGTGCTTCAAGCTTGGATGGCGAAGACCTGCTGAACCTTTCTCGGAGGGGTGATCCGTCGATCCCGACAGTTAACCCTCACTCTGCTGGATCAAGGTGACAAGGCGAGGAGGAGAAGGCGCCAGAATCTCTCTATCAGGCTTGGTTGAGGGAGACGGCGACATGCTACATCAACTACGTCATCAACACTTCTTCCGCAACTTCGGTGTTGGTAACGTATTCAATCTAGATCTTTGGATCTTCGTATTCGCATGTATATTCAAAGTAGATCTTGGCAGTTGTTGCGTACCTTTACGGAAAATTTTAATTTACCGTACACGCAACCCAATATTTACACTATATACAAAACCAAGCAACGAATGCAAAGGCAAGAGAGGCAAATACTTAAGAACCAATCAAAGTATATAGCCAAATTTCATAAACCCTCCAAAACTTCTCCCCCATTGGCAACAATTGCCGAAATGGGTAAAAAGCTTCGAAAGGGCAACATAGTGAGAGTTCCTCCATGAGTTAAAAAATTTCTCATAAAAATGAGTAGAATCAAATGGATATTTCCATTGATCAATAATAGGAGGAAATCAAACTATATTGATAATCCAAAGATTGCAACAAAAAAAAAAGCAAAGGGAGAGATACCTCAACAAAAGAGGCAAGCAATCAAATGATCTGAAGGATCAACCAAGTGTTCTAAAAAAATCAAGAAGAACTCCCCAAAGTACGTGCACAAAGTAGGATTTGCATTTTAATATGGTGTGCACAATATGGAATCCTCACTCCCTCCTAGACAATTTTAGAACACAAACAAGTGCAAGAGAGTATTTTTAGAATACCAATTAAAGATGTAACTACTCTCATGTGTATAAGTTTTAAGTAGACATTAATCATGAAGATATAAGTACACAAAGAAACATGCACACACAAAATAGATACTACGGTGAAGAACATGATATCCAAGTGGAGGTCATATATATACCAATAAGATCATTACTTAAAAGCATAGCACAAAGCTCAATGTTATCTTAAAAGGATATAGATGAACTTCCAACACAATCTCATGATAGCATCAAAAATATTCACAAGGAAAAAAAGATAGTTGGGATGCTCCGAGAAAGATCACAAGTATCACAAAGGGCAAATGATTTTGCAAAATCATTAATATTACATATGCGAGACATTGAGTAGAATTGCTAGATTAGAATATTTGGGATCGGTGAATCGTGAAAATGATTAAGTATATTCCCCTTGATATGTAATCATCCCGGCTTGCTCACGTTTGCAATAAAGATGTTTTGATAAGAACTTTGCAAAAACCATATCAAACGCAACTAGAGAGAATCATGCCAAGATACAACCTACACAAGGTTGAAAGCTAGAAGTATATGCATGAGGTAGATACTTGTTACCGAGATAGCATTGGTGATGCAGAAGATAAGAGTTCACGATCATCCGAGCTTGGCTCTAAAAAGCACATGGTGATAACACCTTCCTTGTAAATGAGACAAGCTTCCAATGCATCTCCAATGTACCTAAAACAAAATCAAGAACAAAATGGTACCCAAACTCATTGGGTCCAAAGTAGTTAGAGCAACTACAATATATAGGACAAACTCCACATAAATATGTGCATATTGATATGACGTTGAATTTCATGCACATCTTAGCCATTTAGGATTTGATGGAGTTTATCCTATATATTGGATCAATGAAAGTAAGTATGCCATAAGATATACATATAGTAAATATGCATGCACAAGACTTTCAAAAACCAAACGAGATGTAAGTTGGACAAAACACCAATTAAACCAAGAAAGCACACACAAGTGTGACAAGAAAAAGGATTGTCCAAATTATATCAAAGACCCAAATCAACACATGATTGAATATACCAAGTTGAAAAGATACCAAATGATGAAAATACAATCAAGAAATAAACCAAACCCTCTACAATTTTCATGATGGCACAAAGTACCAAGACGAAAAATGTTTGTCTTCCAAAGAGACATGTCATCGGGATCAAATTCCAATTGAAGACAACTAATGTTCAAAGGCATATAGGATTGCTCCCCCAAGATTTGTGCATTATTTATGATCTTGCATTTGAATACAAAATGCACACAAATAGGATCATCACTCTCCATACATACTATTCAAGCACTAGTCATGTTCAAGTAAAGCAATAAGATACAAAACCGATTTAAAGAATGATGTTCTACTCAATGTAGGATTGCTTCCCCAAGAATAGTGCATTATCTAGAAGTATGACTTTGAATATAAATGCACAAGGATGGGATCATTGCTTTTCCTAACTCAAGAAGGCATAAAACAAATTTTGAGTAGAGAAGCAAGGATCCAAAAGATACAAACAAGACAAGAGGAGTTAGATCAAAACAAATTCTCGGCAATACCTCACATGTTCACATTTTCTAGGCTTGTAATATGCACATAGCTTATTACTCCCCCATAATGTGATAATCCAATTTTCTTAAGAAGAGGCAAACAAAACCAACTAGAGATAATTAATGGACATTATATAATTTGAATTTCTCATGAGAATGACATACCACATAGAGAGTAGATAATATTGATATATCATCACTAAGTGATATTCCTCATGTATACACATTTTTAGGATAGTGAAGTGCACGAAGCATATCACTCCCCAAAATGGGATAGTCCATTAATCTCTCAAAAAGAGAGCCAACAAGGTAAGATATCGAATAAAAGCAATAAGGCTCAACACAAGTAAATGGTGTGCAAACCAACATACACATACTTGATTACTCAAGATAAGTAAGTAGAGAGCACAACACATACAAACACTAGCAAGGTACAAAACCTAACACATGCAAGGGTGCAAGTAACTTTCAATGTATATATGATTTAAATGCAAGTTACCGCAAGGAGGAACATTGGATATGAGATAGAACAATATAATCCAAATGACTTGGCTTGCGAGAATAAAAATGATGAAGGTCTCTTAATTCTTCATGATGTAGCCAAGTCTCCAATGCCCTCCAACAACACCTATTGATCAAGTTTTAGCTTATTGGTCACCAACCAAGTTGGGTCCTAAGAGGTTAGTCACAATAGGCTTGGCAACCCAAATGGTTCTTTTCTTGACACCACTTTGAGTACCAACATATTTGGCAAACACATTGCCAACCTTATCCTTCCTAAGAGAATAAACATTATCAATTATGATAGGGTTGGATAAGGTACCATTAGTGCATGAAGAAGCAAAGTGACCCTTCTCACGGCATAAGTAGCAACATTGGTTTTTCCCTTCTTCTTAGTTGAAATCTCAACTTGAGGAGCAATATCTTGATTCTTCTTGAGAAGTGGCCGTTCTTCAACTTGAGGAACTTGAGTTTGAGCTTGAGGCCTCTTCCCTTGTTGCTTCTCACTAAGAGGCTTATTCTTCAAAGGGCAAGATCTAACATGGTGCCCTTCAACTTTACACTTGAAGCAAACAATCTTGGCCGAATCCTTGACTTGTTCTTGGCCTTTGTTCTTCTTGATAGGCTTGGACTTGTTATTGTTGTTGGAGTTGAATCCAAGTCCACTTTTGTCATTGGTGTGTCTTTGAACACTCAACACATTGTCAAGTGTGGACTTCCCAACATGACGCTTTTCCAAGTCTTTCTTCAAAGAAGTGACTTGGGCCTTGAGCTCTTTTAATTCCTCTACATGGTTAGTATCAACACAAGCACTAGAGGAAGTAGATGCTTCATTGTTAGAGCAACAAGGCATGGAATGTAATTCATCACAAGATTTAGCAATAATGTGATGTAGAATTATTAGGACAAGCACATGTCAATAAAACATTGTGAGAGGAAGTTGTGCCATTGTCCACATGGGGCTCACAAGATGTTACCTTTGACATAATAGCCTCATGAGCTAACTTTAGCTTAGCATAGGATGCCAGAAGATCCTCATTAGAGCTAGAGAGCTTTTCATGACTTTCTTCCAATTTCCTATACTTCCTAGTTAGCAACTCAAGTTGAGCCCTTAGCTCAACATTCTCCTTCAAAATAGATGCTTCACGAGAAATGGAGTTAGTAGCACAAGCACCATCAATATTAGAAATGGAAGAAGACAACTTGGCAAGCTCATCAGTTTTAGATAGTTGAGTTTGGAGTTGATCATGAGACTTGATAAGGAGAGAGTGTTCACTTTCTAAAGCCTTGTGGGCATTGTCAAGTCTCTCTATGTCCTCAATTAGTCTAGCATTGCCAACACCAAATTCAACTTTTTCCTTTTTAAGCACTTTATATTTAGCAATAGCACGATCTCTTTCCTTAATGATTTTAGCAATAATAATATCATGTGTTTCATCAAGAGATTCAAGTTTCTCCTCAAGAGACACTCGAAACTCTTGTTCTTCATTAAGAGCATTTTCTAAGGATGCCTTTTCAATAGCATCCTCTCTCTCAATTTTATATCTCTCATCAATTTGAGTTTCCAAACCCTCAATGATTTCCCTACTCTTAATAGCATAAGCAATGATTTCACATAGAGGAGGGATAGCTTTGCTACCTTTGGGGAGAGCACCAAATACCATCTCATCCTTCTTTGTTAAGGATTCAACATCAATATGTTTTTCATAAGAACCCTCATCCACATCATCACAAGATATATTGGGATTCGAGGTAGGAGATACCTCCGAATCTCTAGCCATAAGGCATAAGTGAGAACCGGAGGGTGATGATGGAAGAATACTTGCAGCTCCATTGGGATCCATGTCTTGTTTCAACAAATGTTGGGATTCCTCTACATTGTTAGCCACACAAATATTGGAGGATATGGAAGAATTATTTTCATGGCAACAAGACATAAGAAGCATATCATCATTAGATTTAGTTAAACAACTAATACATGATATGCAAGGACTATCAACACTAGCATGTAAGACATTTGGAGTGCTAGAAGAGTTTAAGTCCAAAGATAGAGCACTGCAATGAGATAGAGACGAAGGATAGTCAATAGAATATTCACCATCAACAAAGCAATTTCTATCACCACTCACCATATCATTACCTTGTGACAAATCACATGTTGGTGGAGTGGAAGAAGTTGTGAACTCATCACGGCTGGAGGTGGAGGGAGAACAATCATTCTCAATAATGTTGGACACTTCATATTTATCTTGAAGCTTGGTCCAAAGCTCATGAGCGTTCTGATAAGGCATGATCGAATCAAGAACTACATCGCTCACAACATAGATAAGACCATTAGATACAAGAGTATCGAGATAAGAGTTTTCCTCATCCTCTAAAGATAAATTTTGGGAATCCTTTGGAGGAGAAAAAACCCATATCTACAATTTTCTTAAAATTTGGTTCTATGTCCCTAAGAAGGTTAAGCATGCGAATTTTCCAAACATTATAATTTGTGCCATCAAATAAAAAAGTTGGATCGTTCACTAAATCTCTAAACGACATCTTTACTCTCTAGGCGGCAAAGCCCAAAAAGAGAGCCGAGGCTCTGATACCAATTGAAAGGACAAAGATGTCGCATAGAGGGGGGGGGGGGTGAATAGGCGATTAAAACTTTTTCCGGTTTAGGCTTGATAATTGCGGAATAAAACTAGGTGTTTAAATTAACAAGCCAACAACCTAAATAAACTAGGATCACCTATGTGCACCAACAACTTATGCTAAGCAAGAGAAGCAACAAGGTGATAGCAATATAGAACACTTCAAGCACGAAGGCTATCACAAAATAAAGTGCATAAGTAAAGAGCTCGGGTATAGAAATAACCGAGGCACGCGGAGACGAGGATGTATTCCCGAATTCCTCCTTTTTAGGGGAGTACGTCTCGTTGGAGAGGTGTGAGACCACCACAACAGGTTGATCTCAACGCCACAACAGGCTCACCTTCTTCTCCGATGAACCGCACCACAAAGGATTGGTTCACCTTCCTTCGAGGCAGAATCCGAAGCCTTTACAACAACGATCCGGGGCACACACCCACAACTGAATTGGGGGCTCCCGAACACCTACAAGTGACCACAAGAGGTCTCAACCACCACAATGGCTTCTAGGGTCCAAAGACCCAAGAGTAACAAGCTCACAAACTTTCAACTTCCACGAATCCTCGTGGAGAGCACAAACCGATGCACAAAGCAATGGCAAGGGCACAAGTGCTCAAATCCTTCACTCTCAAATCGCACCAAAAGGAACTAATGCTTATGGGGGAAGAATAAAGGAAGAACAAAGAAGAACTCAACAAATGGAACTCCAAGATCTAGATCCAAAGGCTTTCCCTCACTTAGAGGAGAGATGGATTGGTGGAAATGTAGATCTAGATCTCCTCTCACTTTCCCTCAAAGATATGCAAGAATCATGGGAGGGATTGAGAGGAAGGCAAGCTTTTCCAAGGTCAACAATGGAGGAGAGAGAGGGGAAAAACGTGCTGTGGTTGTTGGGGATCTTTTGGAGAAGAAGGCCCCTTAAATAGGTCCCCCGAAAATCTGCCCGTTTGGCAGTTTCCGCGCATTTCCGGTAGTGTTGTGCCGTCGGTAGTACCGGGCCAGCTCGGTAGTGCTGGCCAAGAACTCCCGGATACCAGTAGTGACTCCGCGTTATGTGGTAGTACCGGGCTTGGGTCGGTACTACCGCCCTTTGTAAAAACTTCAGAAACACCAACACCAAAACGGACAAAACTTTCGCATACGAACTCCGTTGTCGATGTTCTTGGGCTCGTTGGAATCACCACAACGACCTTTACAAGATCATGCAGAGAAACATCATAGTACAACTGTAGCGGACCTGCACTTAAAATTGGCAAGGTCCCTGTGTATAGTGCAAACCACTGGATCGATTCATTTACACACACAGTTTAAGACGAATATCACAACATTGTATCAATTATTACACGCAGATCCAGTACTTAGGAAAAATATTCGTTACAAATTTCATAGCTCAAAGCTAGCATTGAAAGAGTAAAGCAGCGGAAAAAATTATTCTTCATGGAGTCTCCATCATCTTCATGCAGCCACAGGCGAACATGTTGGTTGCAGACTCGAAACCCTTAAACGAATTCTCACTCGTCGTCGGAACAACCTGCAACAGGAAAAAAAAATGTTGCAACGGGGTGGGTCAGAACCATATAAAATGGTACTGGCAAGTGACACTCTGTGGACACTTAGTGGAATAACTCTATAATCCTATATGCATATTTGGCTAGTGGAGTTCAGGGCTAATTTGCAGAAAACCAATTTTTCCTAACTCTTTTGAAAACACTTTTCTTCTAATCGAGACATCCATGGCATGAAATCCACTGTCTCATCTACCCTTGTTCACCCTTCAAGTTTTACTTCAGAAGTTGCAATGTTGGGATCCTCCGTTGACGTCCTTGATCAGCTGCTCAGAATTGTCCGTAACCAGGGACACGGCTAAGTACTTAGTTTTGACACTCTCGAGAGGTTGTGCACGTTCACCATTTGACTCTATCAGCCCAAACTATCCTCTACACTCCAGCAGTGATAAGGAAAAGGAGAAGATCTAGACGAGACTTTTCAGAAGTTGTGCCCCCATGATAATACCAGGAGACCACCGCCCACCTATCAACCCTACATCTGTCAATCTCCTGACCCAGGTTCACATCAACTTACTCCGTCAAGACAGAGCCCATATGACAAATGGCTGCACTGGAAGCAAATCTTCACTTGGAGTTCTTCAGATCCCTTTGTCCCTGGTTGGCAATCCAGAAGTGCACATACTCAGGTAAAACCATAGAAATGGCCCTGAGTAGCCACTCAACTTCGCCTCCTCTATCAAACCAATCCACCAAGGAGTTTTATTTACTTAGTAGAAATTTAGCTTTTCTTAAAAACAACTTTTTGCATAGCATCCATATTTCTACTAAGTTATTATATAGGTTCCTAGACACTTAGGAATAAGGGTACTATTCTAAACATGTCTTGCATAGCAATAGTAAAAACACTAACATGCATACTACTCAAAATAGCTACTCATGCATAGACAAAAATACTTAGGAAATTTATGAATGTGCCACTTGCCTTTGAGAGTTGTTGTTGCTCGCTCACACTCTTTTCAACAAGGGACAACGTTGCACTCCGTTCAATCTATACATAGAAATCACACAACAATAAACAAACAAAACAACAACAACAAAGCATACAAAAGCAAAATACAAAACAAAGTCTTCACCAAATAAGTGGTCAAGGAAATATCACATAATTCAATATGCAAAAGGAATTTATGTGATTGGGTTTATGGTTTTCCATTGTGGTTAAAGGTTGGTCTTTAATTAAAATTTATCACACATTAATTGGGTCAATAAATTTAACACAAAACAAATTTTATGGGTTTGCCAAGCAACATTTTTAAAAGGCTTTTAACACAAACTTAAATACAATACAATAAAATATGTTATGCATGAAATGCAATTAAAACACAAATAAAATTATTACACTAACTTTTCTGGTTTAAATAAATCATGCATGAAGTCAAAATACAAATAAAACAATTTTTTTAATAAAAATAATTTTTAATATAACAACTAAACAACACAATTCCCAAAAAGGGAATAAACACAAAATTAATGATTTCTGTATTTAAACTTTTTATTAAATATTGAAAAACATTACTACTGGACAGAAGAAATATTTGTGACATTTTGCAAAAGGAAACATAATAAAATAGTTTGTAGGATTTAAACTATACCAAAAATACTCAAATTAATCTTCTGATTTTTAAATCAGTTTAGAACTATCCAAAAATATTTTTAACAGTGACTAAGCTATTCTACAGAACCAAAGGTTTCCAAAGATATTTTATTTGCAAATTTTGGACTTATAAAAATAAAGTTATGCCAAATATACTCAAATCCCTCATTTGAAATTTGAATGATTTAAATTTTGGCAAAACAGAAAACTAACAGTGCCCAAACATTCTACACGTCTAGGGCTTTCCATCGGTATAAAGTTTGTAAAATTTGGACGTGTGGCTAAAGAGATATGAATTTTACAAGTTTTGGCTATTTTCTGAAAATTCTAATCTGGTTTAAAAAGGAATCGCTGACTGTGCATGCCACGTAGGCGCTGACTGGGCTTTGACGTGGCGCTGACTGGACGCTGACTGGGTGCTGACGTGGTTTACTTATTTTGTCTGGGCCGTTGGATCTGAATCAGAGGGTCCAGATCTAACCATACCGCTTCGTAAATTAGATCTAATCTCGACCGTACAAACGAGATCGTACGGCGCAGGAGCAAGGTTTCATACCGCGGTGGCGCGGGTCGCTGGAAATGGAGGCGATGGCGGAGCTGGGCTTCGGGCGTGGACGTTGCCGAGGTTCCGGTGCTCCTCTGGCCTCGGTAAGATGACGGAGGGGCGCGGCTCGGCACGGCGAACTCGATGGGGGTGACGGCGTTGGCTCGGGCGTCCTGGAACAGCGTGGTGTCGCGGACGGAGCTGCCGCGACTCTGGCGAGCTTCGGTTGATCATGCTCTGCTTGATTCACTGCGCAAAAAAAATCGAACGCGGGGTCAGGGAGAGGCGCAAGAGAAAAACGGAGAGGGAGGGGTAGGAGGGAGGGCATGGGGTCGCTGTTTGTCACCGGAATCGATGAAGAACCGCGGCGGCAGTGAAGAACGATGGCGAGCAATTTCTTCAGCCTAGCGGCGTTACTGGACGAGGAGGGAGAGGGAAAATGAGGAGGAGGGCCGGGGATTTTAACGGAGGGTCTCGGGTTGTGTTTTAATGGCCTTGATGGCTCGCAATCAACGGGAAAAAATTACAGCCGAAATTGCCGTGGTCAACGGCCAGAGGAAGAAGAAGACCTCCCCTGACAGGTGGGGCCTGGCTGTAAGAGAGAGAAGGGGAGAGAGGCCGGGGTTGGGCTGGCTGCTGGGCTCGGCCCAGTTTGGCTTTTCTTTTTTTTTTCTTTTTCTTTTCTGAATCTTTTATAACTTTAGTTCTAGAACTCCAAATGGATTCAAAACAATTTGTAGAATTTTGTAAAATCCATCTTTATCAATATAAACTATTTGGTAACACTTTTGTAAAACAAAACAAAATAATAATTCTAAAATATTGCATAATTGTTTAATTGACACTTTATGTCAAATTTGGAAATAGGGTTTCAAATGAAATTATTGGTGGCTTATTAAAATCAAATAAAATACCACAATTGTAAATACTGGATGAAAATTATTTTAAATTTAATTTTAAATAAATATAAATGTATCCAAATCAATTTTTTAATAAGAACCTGCTTTAAATAATTTAGTACCTTTTGCAAATATTATTGCAGGGTTTGTTAATTATCAAAGGTAATATAAATTTATATCATATAGTTTAACCAAAACCATTTTAGAAATAGGCATACTTAAAGCACTTTGTAAATAAGATTTTAGGGTTTAAAGAATTAGCCTAAGTTAAATATTTAAAATCAAATATTTGGAATAAGGCATTTTATGAAATGAAGTTGTCTTTGAAAATTTTAAATCACCTTGCCAAATATATTGGGTTTATGAAATACTTTGGATAAAAGAATTTAACTAAACTCAAATTTTGAATTGAAGATTACTTGGAAATAAACTATTAAACTTTTTGAAGATGCCCAAAGTCTTCTTATTATTTGGTTTCCATTTTAATTTTAATGTTTTCTTTTTAACAAAACAAAAGTTTCAATTTTTAGTGATTTTTAAACATTCCAAAATATTGGGATGTTACAGACTACCACCCTTAAAAGGAATCTCGTCCTCGAGATTCGGGCAAGCTGGGAACAAAAAGCAAATGATGGGAATGATTCTGATAACTGGGGAGGGTTGAGTAATGCAACTTCTGACATGGGAACTGCAAAACCAGCAGAGAATGATTCCGCTGATTGGGGAGGCTAGAAGGGTAGATTTGGGCAACTGGTTTTTAGGACAGTTGGGTGTGCTACCACCCTTAAAAAGAATCTTTTGTTGGTAGTCTAGAAATCTTGTCTTCATCTCTTGGATACGGTTTCATCGTCCTTACTTTTCTGGTGTAACGTGGATGAGTAGAGGTAGCAAGGTGCTAAGGAAGAATCCTACCCAACACAGCAGATCAAGGCAATTCATCTTACAAACAACATCTAACAAACGACAAACAACATGGTTCGAACACAGACAAACAATCTAGTATTGTCATACAACCTAAGTTGGTATGACCAATACACTAACACGATATCGTTGTTCTAATTAACTGGTGATCTAGTCTATCTTCTTCTTGAGTGCTTCAAGTTCTTCTTTAACTTTCTTCAAAATCTTCTAGGTGTTTGAGCTCTGAATCTGGGTTCTTCAATGGTCTTGCATGTAGTGCTTCATGATGACCCGTAGAATTGCATGTGAAGCAGCAGGCTCAGACTTTAAGGACATGGTCATCTAGAACAAGAGAAGATATTTCCAGAAGGTTTGACAGTAGACGAGAGTATGAGAAAGATAAAATGAAAAGTTTCGTTTTTACAAAACTGAAGAAAAATAGATTTTTAATCCTATGGTCAAACCTATTTCTATCCAGACTTAGGGTTTCGAACCTACAGGCAAGACAGTGCTCTGATACGATCTGTAGCGGACCTGCACTTAAAATTGGCAAGGTCCCTGTGTATAGTGCAAACCCCTGGATCGATTCATTTGCACACACAGTTTAAGACGAATATCACAACATTGTATCAATTATTACACGCAGATCCAGTACTTAGGAAAAATATTCGTTACAAATTTCATAGCTCAAAGCTAGCATTGAAAGAGTAAAGCAGCGGAAAACATTATTCTTCATGGGGTCTCCATCATCTTCATGCAGCCACAGGCGAACATGTTGGTTGCAGAATCGAAACCCTTAAACGAATTCTCACTCGTCGTCGGAACAACCTGCAACAGGAAAAAAAAATGTTGCAACGGGGTGGGTCAGAACCATATAAAATGGTACTGGCAAGTGACACTCTGTGGACACTTAGTGGAATAACTCTATAATCCTATATGCATATTTGGCTAGTGGAGTTCAGGGCTAATTTGCAGAAAGCCAATTTTTCCTAACTCTTTTGAAAACACTTTTCTTCTAATCGAGACATCCATGGCATGAAATCCACTGTCTCATCTACCCTTGTTCACCCTTCAAGTTTTACTTCAGAAGTTGGAATGTTGGGATCCTCCGTTGACGTCCTTGATCAGCTGCTCAGAATTGTCCGTAACCGGGGACACGGCTAAGTACTTAGTTTTGACACTCTCGAGAGGTTGTGCACGTTCACCATTTGACTCAATCAGCCCAAACTATCCTCTACACTCCAGCAGTGATAAGGAAAATGAGAAGATCGAGACGAGACTTTTCAGAAGTTGTGCCCCCATGATCATACCAGGAGACCACCGCCCACCTATCAACCCTACATATGTCGATCTCCTGACCCAGGTTCACACCAACTTACTCCGTTAAGACAGAGCCCATATGACAAATGGCTGCACTGGAAGCAAATCTTCACTTGGAGTTCTTCAGATCCCTTTGTCCCTGGGTGGCAATCCACAAGTGCACATACTCAGGTACAACCATAGAAATGGCCCTGAGTAGCCACTCAACTTCGCCTCCTCTATCAAACCAATCCACCCAGGAGTTTTATTTATTTAGTAGAAATTTAGCTTTTCATAAAAACAACTTTTTGCATAGCATCCATATTTCTACTAAGTTATTATATAGGTTCCTAGACACTTAGGAATAAGGGTACTATTCTAAACATGTCTTGCATAGCAATAGTAAAAACACTAACATGCATACTACTCAAAATAGCTGCTCATGCATAGACAAAAATACTTAGGAAATTTGTGAATGTGCCACTTGCTTTTGAGAGTTGTTGTTGCTCGCTCACACTCTTTTCAACAAGGGACAACGTTGCACTCCGTTCAATCTATACATAGAAATCACACAACAATAAACAAACAAAACAACAACACAAAGCATACAAAAGCAAAATACAAAACAAAGTCTTCACCAAATAAGTGGTCAAGGAAATATCACATAATTCAATATGCAAAAGGAATTGATGTGATTGGGTTTATGGTTTTCCATTGTGGTTAAAGGTTGGTCTTTAATTAAAATTTATCACACATTAATTGGGTCAATAAATTTAACACAAAACAAATTTTAAGGGTTTGCCAAGCAACATTTTTAAAAGGCTTTTAACACAAACTTAAATACAATACAATAAAATATGTTATGCATGAAATGCAATTAAAACACAAATAAAATTATTACACTAACTTTTCTGGTTTAAATAAATCATGCATGAAGTCAAAATACAAATAAAACATATTTTTAATAAAAAGAATTTTTAGTATAACAACTAAACAACACAATTCCCAAAAAGGGAATAAACACAAAATTAATGATTTCTGTATTTAAACTTTTTATTAAATATTGAAAAACATTACTACTGGACAGAAGAAATATTTGTGACATTTTGCAAAAGGAAACATAATAAAATAGTTTGTAGGATTTAAACTATACCAAAAATACTCAAATTAATCCTCTGATTTTTAAATCAGTTAGAACTATCCAAAAATATTTTTAACAGTGACTAAGCTATTCTACAGAACCAAAGGTTTCCAAAGATATTTTATTTGCAAATTTTGGACTTATAAAAATAAAGTTATGCCAAATATACTCAAATCCCTCATTTGAAATTTGAATGATTTAAATTTTGGCAAAACAGAAAACTAACAGTGCCAAAACATTCTACACGTCTAGGGCTTTCCATCGGTATAAAGTTTGTAAAATTTGGACTTGTGGCTAAAGAGATATGAATTTTACAAGTTTTGGCTATTTTCTGAAAATTCTAATCTGATTTAAAAAGGAATCGCTGACCGTGCATGCCACGTAGGCGCTGACTGGGCTTTGACGTGGCGCTGACTGGACGCTGACTGGGTGCTGACGTGGTTAAGTTATTTTGTCTGGGCCGTTGGATCTGAATCAGAGGGTCCAGATCTAACCATACCGCTTCGTAAATTAGATCTAATCTCGACGGTACAAACGAGATCGTACGTGTGGGGACCCGGACTAGCTGTCCGAAATACCCGATTATGCTTAACGCAACGATCCCGTGATCAGTCTGTCGTTGCACATAATCCGAACTGAATACCAAAGTTTACATCCATACAATACCGAGTTTAAAGTCTTACAAACCTGGCCATACAGGCCTAATTATACATAGGTGCCTTCAAGGGCCAAACCATCTTTATTCAGCGGAAGCTACGGTAGTAGGGCTAAACCAACTCGACAACACCGACAGGCAGCTGACTTATGAAGATCTTAGTTCGCATAGACGTCGCCGAACTCCTCTTCAACGTAGGGTTCCTCGAAATCTGGCTAAGACAATAGCCAGGGACGAAACCAATATGAGTACATTTGATTGTACTCGCAAACTACCCCAACTTGAGTAAGCACTAGCTTTTTTCTTAAAAACTTTTATTTGAAAAACTCTCAAAAACCTTTTTCGAAAAGGGGAGAGAGAGAAGAAGTTTATCCTTTAAGAAAACACCATTTTAACTGTTTTTCCGGAACTCTTCCGGTATCCAACCATAACCTGGTTATGGTTCCAAACCCCTCACCACCTCGTACCAACTCATTGGCACAGGTGGGAAATAACCCTTTCCAAGTCAATTTCCTCAACACAACTCCAGAGTTTGCAAAACTTTGCACATGGCCTTAGTAGTTCTTCCCAACTGTCCATATCCGAGGACTCGGCTATTCGAATAGTTTTACCCTCTGCAGAGGTAGTACGCTTTTCCCACACCCATCCGGTCACTCATCGTGTCAGCCACGTCCCGCCATACCGGAGGTATGCGAAGTTGAGTTCCCGGCCATAGCCTGTCCTTTGCTCATGCTAGTATAGGACCCTGCCGCTACGACACTTTCCACCGACACTCAAATCCTCAGAAACTAAGTGTGGGGACTCGTAGTTCTGCCCGGCGGACCCAAGGGAGCCCTTCAATCCTCTTCCTCCGACACATCCATACCGGCTTCCGGTAGACAACAATGAAGAGGACCCAGGTCAGGGGGTAGGTCCTCAGACCATCCCCTCATGGAACGAGGTCATCCTCGTTATTGAGGCATCCAGTACTAACACGAGCAAATTATATGACTACGCCCTTGCCCATATGTGGGTAAATGTGGTCGCACAGATTTTTGGCTGGGGATGTAAGTACCAGGACACAATGTGCATTTTTCCTTCCAAAAACAACACCAAACTCTGCTTTACCATCTTCATACCGACCGTTCGGTACTTCAACTTCATTCAAGTATTTTAAAAGAGTTTTGAATAAACATTTTTTTTTCCATCCTATAGTTGTAGATAATTACCTTATATATCTACAAGGGTGGCAAAATAGTTTTTCATATCTTTGTAAAAGGTTTTCAAAATCTTTGATACTAGTGAAGACTCATGTGATTAAAATAGAGGTATAAGTGCAAGCTCAGTGAAGTAGCTTGCCTTGATCCACAAAGTGGTACTGATCCTGGTCTTCTGGTTCAATAAAACCTCCTTCCTCGATAAATCCGTCAACGGTATCGTCTAAACGTTAAACAATCAAAACAAACAATCACTATACTAGCTCAAGCATCAACACATCATAACAATCACAATGCTGCAAATAGCTACTGTATACATCAAGCAACACAAGGTGGTTTCAAATTGATTGAATTAAATTTTATTTAATTAATTTCAAACTAAGGCAGAAACTAGTTGTACACTAATTAATTCACCATTTAATCTATGTTTGTCACAAAAATTCAAACTAAAATTCTATGGATAGCTACTGGTGTGTAGAAGATCACCCAATTGGTTTGGGATCATTTGGAGTTACAAAACTCCCTACACATCTGTTTTACTTCAGAAGGGTTTTAAACAAGTTTTAGCTACCAAACAAATTTGGTTGCTCCAAAAATTAAATCCTTTTAGGGGTATCTAACCTTGGTTGAGTGTGACCTAACAAAATTGGTTTTAGATCAATTGGATCTACCAACAGTTCACACTAATTGTTTTAGTGCAGAAGGGTGCACTGAAGTTCAACCAAAGGCTAAGGATTTTATACTACTCAATTAATTCTACCAAAATTTGGGGAGCTAAAGGATCCTAATACAAAGCTACCAAAATTGGTTTCAAGTTATTTGGATTTATATAACTCCAGAAACAAATGGTTTAGTGTTTTAAACCTTCTGGAGCATTTTTACTAATACATTTTTATTATTTAATTAAATGGGGTGAGACCACTTTGGTGAGTTTAAGAATTTCATAAGCTTTCCAGAACAGTTGAGTTTGATTTATTTGGATTCCTAGAACTCGAGATTTTGAATTTCTAAACTAGGTCCAGTACTGACTTATTCAGAGAAAAAGAATTTGGAAAATCATCTCCTCTGGATAATGTTTAAAACTATGACATGTGGGGTCGGGTGGTCAGTGACTCAGTGGAAAAATTCCCGCGTGTGGATAATGTTTAAAACGCTGACGGGTGGGTCCCGCTTGTCGGCGTGTAAACAAACGAAGCGGTATGCTACCGTTGGATATAGATCCAACGGCGCACAGTGGCCGCGAACGGCGTCAACCATAAATGGGCGGCGCCGCCGCGCCGGCGACGGTGACGAGCACGGATAGCTCACCTGAGAGCACGGGAGGTGGCGGAGATGATCGGAATCGACGGCGGAGGGAGTGGGGAGCTTCTGGGACAAGTTGCGCGTGCAGGGACGGCTCCAACCGTCGACGGCGTGCTCAGCTCCTCCTCCGCGGCCGTGCGCTAACTCCGGCGAGTCCTCCGCGACGCTGCTGTGCAAGAAACACCGGCAAATCGTGGCGGGTGAGCAAGGGAGTAATGGTGGTGCGGGCAGGGGCCAGAGAGAGAGCAGGGGAAGAGGGGTGCGACCTGGCCGTGGTCGACCTCTTCCTCGACGCGGCAGCGCACTGCCGTGCGTGTGCACGGTGGCTGCAGGGGAAAGCTCGCCTTCCTGGCGATGCTCTGAGGTGAGGAGTGTGAGAGGGAGGTGGTGGAGGTGTGTGGAGAAGAGAGGGTGCGGGGGTGGGTTTTTATAGCGGCGCAGACGGTCGGCGTTTCCACGGCTCGGTGGAGGGGAGAGGAGGTGTGGCGCTGGGTCCGGCTGAGGGCGCCAGAGGGGTTGCGGGGAGCGAGGGGGTGCTGCAGGAACGGTCAGTGGTCGAGGGGGACAGGGTAACGCGTGGGGCATCGATGCCGTGCTCGGCCGGCCATGGCGTGCGGCGAGCACGGGTGCGTGCGCTGGGGCCGGCTCGTGCGCGTGCAAGGCAGCAGAGGGGCAGAGGGGTTCGGACGCGACGCGGCGGAGGTGACTGGACCAGAGGGGAGAGGTGGGGCAGCACGAAGGCGTGCAGGGCGTGCCGTGGACCTCGGCGTCGACGCGACGCACGGCGTGCTCTGGCGCGGACGTCGCACACGCCAGAGGGCTCTGCGGCGCTCAGGTCTCGTCGTGCAGAGGCGGAGGGGCTTGGTGGTGTGGCGGGCACGGCGCGGCGTCGTCTCGGCGTCGCTTCAGCTCTGCCCGCGAGGTGACCCGTGCGGGAGCTTGCCAGGGACGGCAATGGCGTGGCGGCATCGCCTTGCCTCCTCTGGGGTCAACGAGCACGTTTCTTCTCCTTCCCTCGAGTGAGTGAGGTGAGGTGAGTGTGGAGATGCTGCTGGACAGCTCGATTTCTCAAAAACGAGCTCGAATTTGGAAGTTGAATTTCGGCTCAGAGATGAACACAGTGGTGCTCGACATGTGTTCGATCAAATCCCTGAACCAAAACCAAATTTGAAATTTTGAAATTTCTTTTCATAATTTGTTTCCAAATATTTTTCCAGGGTTTGTGCCACCACTGGATGATTTAATTTGGTAGTGTAGTTTGAAGATTTTGATGGTTTTCCAAAGTTAAAGAAACATTTGGAAAATTTGAAAATAGGATTTAGAATAGAATTTAAAATAGAGAGAGGAAAAGAATATGAGGGTAGAGTGGAAGTGATCACCATGTCACCCCACTGAAGTTTTGTTTTGAAGATCAAATTTTGATTTTCTTAAGAAGATAGAAAAAGTTTGTGTGACTTTTGTCACATTACTTTATGTGGGAAACAATTTGTTGTGCTTCTTTTCTTTGTTTTCAAATTTTTATTTTAAGGAAACACCACTCAAGCAAGCAAACACAAGCAAGCACACATAAAGTAACAGAAAATTTTTGTTGGCCCACATTTTTGACTAATAAAACAGGGTTACAGATTTGGGATGTTACAGATCCTTCCCCCCTTAGAATAAATCTCGTCCCGAGATTTTCTAGGCTTAGGTGCTAAAGAGGTTGGGAAACTCGCTTCTAAGATAGTCCTCACGTTCCCAAGTTGCTTCCTCTTCGGAATGATTAGTCCACTGGACTTTGTAAAACTTGATCTTGTTCCTCCGGGTGAGACGAATATCTTCGTCGAGAATTTTGAATGGTCTCTCGCGGTAGGTCAGATCATGGTTCAGGTCGATGGATTGGTGGTCAATGTTCTTGAAAACGTCGGGCTGGTCAGGAACTTCAAGACACTTCCGGAGCAGGAAATGTGGAAGACGTCATGAAATTCCGATAACTCTGGGGGTAACTCTAGCTGATAGGCTACTTCTCCGCGACGGGCAAGAATCTTGAAAGGTCCAATATATCTGGGTGCCAACTTTCCTTTGACATGGAAACGTTGCATCCCTTTGAGTGGTGTCACCCGAAGATAGACAAAATCTCCAGGTTGAAAAGTGACGTCACGCCGCTTGGGATCAGCATAACTTTTCTGACGGGATTGGGCTGTTTTGAGACGCTCACGGATAAGTTGGACTTGCTCCTCGGCTTCACGGAGGGTATCTGGTCCAAACACTTTTCCTTCTCCGGTCTCGGACCAGTTCAAGGGTGTACGACACTTCTTTCCGTAAAGTGCTTCAAATGGGGCCATTTGCAGGCTAGACTGATAACTATTGTTATAGGAAAACTCTGCAAATGGAAGGCAATCTTCCCATTTAGAGCCATAGGCTAGGACACATGCACGAAGCATATCTTCCAGAATCTGGTTTACTCGCTCAGTCTGTCCTCCGGTCTGAGGGTGATAGGCTGTGCTGAATGATAAATGGGTTCCGAGGGCTTCATGAAGAGCTTTCCAGAATCGTGAGGTGAACTGCGTGCCTCTGTCAGATACAATCCTCTTAGGCACTCCGTGCAGGCTTACTATTCTGGAATATACAAGTCTGCTAACTGGTTCCCTCTATAAGTGGTGTTGACCGGAATGAAATGGGCAACCTTGGTCAATCGGTCGACTATGACCCAGATTGAATCATGGCCTCGGTTTGACCTAGGAAGTCCGGTAATGAAATCCATTCCAATTTCATCCCATTTCCACTCGGGGGTCTTAAGGGGTTGGAGCAATCCGGCAGGGCGCTGATGCTCTGCTTTGACTCGCTGACAATTATCACACTTGGCCACGAAGATCCAATTTCCCGCTTCATTCCATGCCACCAAAACTTCTCACGAAGATCTTGGTACATCTTGGTTCCTCCGGGGTGGATCGAGTATGGGGTATTGTGGGCTTCTTTCAGGATTAGACCTTTAAGTTCCTTATCATCGGGCACACATAGGCGTCCTTTGAATCTCAGAACTCCTTCAGCATCTATGGCAAAACCAGGTGCTTTATCAAGGGGTACCTTTTTCTTAATACCTTCAATACTCTCATGACCCTTCTGGGCTTCTTTGATTTGGTCCAACAGGGTTGGGGCTAACTCCAGGTTGGCAAGATATCCATAGCTAACCAATTCAAGTCCGAAATCTTCGAACTCCTTAAATAAGGTTGGCTGCTCTGCTTGGATTAGGGTATTCAGGGTGCATGGCTTCCGGCTCAAGGCATCGGCAACTACGTTGGCTTTTCCGGGATGGTAATGAATTCCGACATCATAGTCCTTAATCAATTCCATCCACCTTCTCTGCCTCAGATTCAACTCCTTCTGAGTGAAAATGTACTTCAGCTTTTGTGATCTGTGTAGACCTCACAGCGATGACCCACAAGATAGGGTCGCCATTTTTTTAAAGCAAAAACCACAGCTGCTAACTCCAGGTCATGGGTTGGGTAATTCCTTCATGCGGTCGCAACTGTCGAGACAGGTACGACACAACTTTTCCTTCTTGCATCAGAACGCAACCAAGTCCGAGACGTGAAGCATCACAATACACGTCGAAACTCTTGGTGACGTCTGGCATGATTAGGATTGGGGCTGAAGTCAATCTCTTCTTCAGTTCTGAAACTATCTTCACACTTCTGGGTCCATTCAAACTTCTTATCCTTCTTCAACAGCTGGGTCATGGGTTTGGCTATACTGGAGAATCCTTCAACGAACTTGCGGTAGTAACCGCTAGTCCGAGAAAACTTCGGATTTCCGTTACACTGGTAGGTGATTTCCAGTCTAGAATGGCTTTGATTTTCTCGGGGTCAACAGAGATTCCTCCTGCAGACACAACATGTCCGAGGAATGCCACTTCACTTAGCCAAAATTCACACTTACTAAATTTGGCATATAGTTTGTGTTCTCTGAGGGTCTCCAAAACCAAACGCAGATGTTCAGCATGCTCTTCTTCAGTCTTGGAGTAGATAAGGATATCATCAATGAAGACAACCACGAATTTGTCGAGGTACTCCATGAAATCTTATTCATGAGATTCATGAAATAAGCTGGGGCATTGGTCAAGCCAAAGGACATAACGGTGTATTCAAACAATCCGTACCGGGTGGTGAAGGCGGTTTGGGAATGTCAGACTCTCGAATCTTCAACTGGTGATAACCTGTCCGAAGATCGATCTTAGAAAAGACTCGGGCTCCGTTCATCTGATCGAACAGATCCTCGATCTTGGGCAGGGGTACTTGTTCTTGATGGTTACATCATTGAGCTTGCGATAATCCACACACAGGCGTGTGGTACCGTCTCTTTTGTCCACGAAGATGATAGGTGATCCCCAAGGTGATGCGCTTGGGCGAATCAACCTTTACTGAGCTGATCAGCTAACTGCTTCTTCAATTCCACCAGTTCTTCTGGATTCATCCGGTAGGGTCTCTGAGATATAGGGGATGTTCCAGGAATAAGTTCAATCACGAACTCAATATCCCGGTCTGGCGGCATACCAGGCAATTCCTCGGAAAAACATCCTTGAATAGATGGACCACACGGATCTCATCTAGGTTGGTTGGGCTATGCCTTCATGACACAGGGTTGGGATTGTTGGCTTGTGAGCATACTCCACTTCAGTTCCTTCGTCTGTGGTGAGAGATACGCTCTTCTGGCACAGTCGATACGACCATGATACTTTGCTAACCAATTCATGCCCAGTATGACATCTATGCCTTGGGTTCCTAGAATGATTAGATCGGCTGGAAAGTTTTCTCCTTTGATCTCAAGAGAGACGTCGGGACAAAACAGCTTGGTCTCTACTAGGAACTCTGGGGTTTGTATAAGCAGGGGTTTGGACAAGAGGTTCCCGACTAGACCTCCCTTAACAACAAACTCCTTGGTAACAAAGGAATGGGTAGCACCAGAATCAAACAGGACAGTGCAGGTACTGAGTTGACAAGGAACGTACCCAGCACAACATCTGGCGCTTCCTGGGCTTCTTCAGTGTTGATGTGGTTCAGACGGCCTCTTGCAACAGCAGCATTGCCACGGGGTGCAGCATTCTTGCCATTTCCATTCCCATTTCGGCCTTGTCCAGGATTAGGTGCAGGGGCATTGGGGCGTGGAGCATTCCTCTTGGGATTGGGGCAGTCTCGGGAGTAATGACCCTTGTTGCCGCATTCAAAGCAGACAACGCTGGCAGTAGGGGTAAAAGTGTTGGTGTTTCCTCCGGGACGATTGTTGCCATTGGGGCGGTAGTTGTTGTTGATGTTTGGGCGGGGGACATTGTTGTTGCTGTTGGGACGGTTGGGATAGTTGGGACGTGGAGCTGGGGTGGTCGATAAACTGGCTTGGGTGCTGGCTGGAAGGTGCGGGGTTTCTGACTGCTGGAACCTTCCTGAATATTCATCCTTCTCTTGCGGCCTTCAAACATGGACTTGCGCTTGGTCTCCAGCTGAATGGCCTTGTCCACAAGTGACTCCAGATCACGGAAGTCCTGGACAACCAAGGCACATTGCATCTCATCATGGAGTCCATTCAGAAAACGCTCCATCTTCTTCTTCTCCGTGTCGGTATCTTCAGGAGCATACCGAGCAAGATCGGTAAACTCATCCAGGTAACCAACCACATCTCTGCCTGCCTGCCTTAGCTTACGGAACTCATCCTTCTTCCTCTCGATAAGACCGCTAGAGATGAACTTCTTGCGGAATTTGTCCTTGAACTCCTCCCAGGTAATGACATGACCTGCGTGCTGGAGGGTCTTGGTAGTCTCCCACCAAGCTCTTGCGGGTCCAGCAAGGTAGTGGGTAGCATACAGGACCTTCTCATTCTCTCCCACCGAGGCAACTTCCAGGTCGTTCTCAATAGTGCGGATCCAGTCATCTGCTTCCAGGGGGTGAAGTCCCTTGGAATAGGTGGGCGGTGTGGTCTTCTGGAAGTCACTCAGGGTAGAGCGTTGATTTCCACCCTCGTCGCCATTTCCATTGCCACCATTGTGGTTCTGGTTGGCGTGGGCAGCGGCAAGTTGCTGCAGGGCGGCGAGATGAGCTTGACGCTCTTCCCGGGCAGCTTGGCGATCCTCCATGATGATCGCAAGCAGTTGAGCAGCGGTGGGTTCTGGCGGTGGTGGTGGTGCCGCGTGCTGGTTGTGGCGAGTGTTCGTCATCCTGGAATAGATACGATATAAGAGGCAAGGCAAAGAGGCTTTGGCTAACGATGAAGTCACAAAGGGGGTGGTTGATGAAACACTAGTCAAACAAGACCATCACATTTATTCAACACAATCATCACATCAAGGAGTTCACACATCAAGCTTACAACATCCTACTACACCTAATGTACATACTACATGATTTCACTAGGAACCATCACACACACTCTACTCGCATAGGGGGGGTCGACACAGTCCTAAGGTAGTGCTCTCGTCGCTCAACTACTGAGGTGGAACCCCAGGCTCGACGACCTCAACGTCTGAGTCGTAGGGTGGCTCCTCGGGATCCTCCTCCTCGAGAACTGGCTCAGACGGCTCCTCCTCCTCGTCAACTAACTCCTCCTCGTCGTCCTCCTCCTCGTAATCCATCTCCTCAAGGTAGTCCTCATCATCACTGATGAAGGCACTGTTCTCCTTGCGGAGATCCTCGCCCTCCTCCTCCATCTCGTTCGCCTGCTGCTCCATCTCGTCTATCATCTCGTTCTGCTCTGCTACCGTCTTGCGGAGCCTGACGATAGACCTCCTCTGACGGGCCAGCTTCAGGCGGAGATTATCATTCTCCCACTTTAGCTGGGTCTCACGGTCTCGGGCATCGTCGAGGGAGCTACGCTGGAAGTGAACCTTGAGTCTAGCATCGCGCAGGTTCTCCTGGGTGTCGTGAAGTAGCACCTCCATGTCGGTGATGTACTCGCCGAAGAGAGTGTGCTGCGCGGGGTAGGTGGGGTTTCCATCGTCGTCACGCCTCCGAAGTACTGGAAACGAGTGCCACCAGCTCGTCCTTGTGCTCCTCACAAAGGCGGGCTAGTAGCCTCTGCATAACTCGGGTCAGACCGTCAACCCAAGTAGTGTCCATCGTGGAGTAGACCAAGTCCTTGGAACGGGGTGGCTGAATCCTGCCTCGGACGGACGACTTGATGAGCCAGGACAGGTTCCCATTACCGAGGGAATCGACCTGAGTTCCCTCAAACTCTGGAACAGGGCGTCCCAAAATCTGGCTCAACTCGTACAGGTCCTGCTCGAACATCAGCAGGCCGTCCTTCCTAACTTGGACGAACTCGGTGACGTTGGGTGCCATCTACAAATTTAAGCAAAATTTTAAGTTAGTTAGGTGACATGAGTACATAATGTAAACTTTAATGGAGTAGCAAGTGTGCAAAATTTTAAGGGTTGAAGAAAAGACAACTCTTAATGAGTATAGGTTTTATAAATGGGGGTTGGGAGATAAGAAATTTTCGAAAATACTTCACTTCCTTTGTTTTAGAAATTAACTTTTGTAACTTCTACTAACGCCCATGTTAACTAAGTCTCCTAAAGTCAGGATGGCTCTGATACCAGCTCTGTGGGGACCCCGGACTAGCCGTCCGAAATACCCGATTATGCTTAACACAACGATCCCGTGATCAGTCTGTCGTTGCACATAATCCGAACTGAATATCAAAGTTTACATCCATACAATACCGAGTTTAAAGTCTTACAAACCTGGCCATACAGGCCTAATTATACATAGGTGCCTTCAAGGGCCAAACCATCTTTATTCAGCGGAAGCTACGGTAGTAGGGCTAAACCAACTCGACAACACCCGACAGGCAGCTGACTTATGAAGATCTTAGTTCGCATAGACGTCGCCAAACTCCTCTTCAACGTAGGGTTCCTCGAAATCTGGCTAAGACAATAGCCAGGGACGAAACCAATATGAGTACATTTGATTGTACTCGCAAACTACCCCAACTTGAGTAAGCACTAGCTTTTTTCTTAAAAACTTTTATTTGAAAAACTCTCAAAAACCTTTTTTAAAGGGGGAGAGAGAAGAAGTTTATCCTTTAAGAAAACACCATTTTAACTGTTTTTCCGGAACTCTTCCGGTATCCAACCATAACCTGGTTATGGTTCCAAACCCCTCACCACCTCGTACCAACTCATTGGCACAGGTGGGAAATAACCCTTTCCAAGTCAATTTCCTCAACACAACTCCAGAGTTTGCAAAACTTTGCACATGGCCTTAGTAGTTCTTCCCAACTGTCCATATCCGAGGACTCGGCTATTCGAATAGTTTTACCCTCTGCAGAGGTAGTACGCTTTTCCCACACCCATCCGGTCACTCATCGTGTCAGCCACGTCCCGCCATACCGGAGGTATGCGAAGTTGAGTTCCCGGCCATAGCCTGTCCTTTGCTCATGCTAGTATAGGACCCTGCCGCTACGACACTTTCCACCGACACTCAAATCCTCAGAAACTAAGTGTGGGGACTCGTAGTTCTGCCCGGCGGACCCAAGGGAGCCCTTCAATCCTCTTCCTCCGACACATCCATACCGGCTTCCGGTAGACAACAATGAAGAGGACCCAGGTCAGGGGGTAGGTCCTCAGACCATCCCCTCATGGAACGAGGTCATCCTCGTTATTGAGGCATCCAGTACTAACACGAGCAAATTATATGACTACGCCCTTGCCCATATGTGGGTAAATGTGGTCGCACAGATTTTTGGCTGGGGATGTAAGTACCAGGACACAATGTGCATTTTTTCCTTCCAAAAACAACACCAAACTCTGCTTTACCATCTTCATACCGACCGTTCGGTACTTCAACTTCATTCAAGTATTTTAAAAGAGTTTTGAATAAACATTTTTTTTTCCATCCTATAGTTGTAAGATAATTACCTTATATATCTACAAGGGTGGCAAAATAGTTTTTCATATCTTTGTAAAAGGTTTTCAAAAATCTTTGATACTAGTGAAGACTCATGTGATTAAAATAGAGGTATATAAGTGCAAGCTCAGTGAAGTAGCTTGCCTTGATCCACAAAGTGGTACTGATCCTGGTCTTCTGGTTCAATAAAACCTCCTTCCTCGATAAATCCGTCAACGGTATCGTCTAAACGTTAAACAATCAAAACAAACAATCACTATACTAGCTCAAGCATCAACACATCATAACAATCACAATGCTGCAAATAGCTACTGTATACATCAAGCAACACAAGGTGGTTTCAAATTGATTGAATTAAATTTTATTTAATTAATTTCAAACTAAGGCAGAAACTAGTTGTACACTAATTAATTCACCATTTAATCTATGTTTGTCACAAAAATTCAAACTAAAATTCTATGGATAGCTACTGGTGTGTAGAAGATCACCCAATTGGTTTGGGATCATTTGGAGTTACAAAACTCCCTACACATCTGTTTTACTTCAGAAGGGTTTTAAACAAGTTTTAGCTACCAAACAAATTTGGTTGCTCCAAAAATTAAATCCTTTTAGGGGTATCTAACCTTGGTTGAGTGTGACCTAACAAAATTGGTTTTAGATCAATTGGATCTACCAACAGTTCACACTAATTGTTTTAGTGCAGAAGGGTGCACTGAAGTTCAACCAAAGGCTAAGGATTTTATACTACTCAATTAATTCTACCAAAATTTGGGGAGCTAAAGGATCCTAATACAAAGCTACCAAAATTGGTTTCAAGTTATTTGGATTTATATAACTCCAGAAACAAATGGTTTAGTGTTTTAAACCTTCTGGAGCATTTTTACTAATACATTTTTATTATTTAATTAAATGGGGTGAGACCACTTTGGTGAGTTTAAGAATTTCATAAGCTTTCCAGAACAGTTGAGTTTGATTTATTTGGATTCCTAGAACTCGAGATTTTGAATTTCTAAACTAGGTCCAGTACTGACTTATTCAGAGAAAAAGAATTTGGAAAATCATCTCCTCTGGATAATGTTTAAAACTATGACATGTGGGGTCGGGTGGTCAGTGACTCAGTGGAAAAATTCCCGCGTGTGGATAATGTTTAAAACGCTGACGGGTGGGTCCCGCTTGTCGGCGTGTAAACAAACGAAGCGGTATGCTACCGTTGGATATAGATCCAACGGCGCACAGTGGCCGCGAACGGCGTCAACCATAAATGGGCGGCGCCGCCGCGCCGGCGACGGTGACGAGCACGGATAGCTCACCTGAGAGCACGGGAGGTGGCGGAGATGATCGGAATCGACGGCGGAGGGAGTGGGGAGCTTCTGGGACAAGTTGCGCGTGCAGGGACGGCTCCAACCGTCGACGGCGTGCTCAGCTCCTCCTCCGCGGCCGTGCGCTAACTCCGGCGAGTCCTCCGCGACGCTGCTGTGCAAGAAACACCGGCAAATCGTGGCGGGTGAGCAAGGGAGTAATGGTGGTGCGGGCAGGGGCCAGAGAGAGAGCAGGGGAAGAGGGGTGCGACCTGGCCGTGGTCGACCTCTTCCTCGACGCG
This sequence comes from Poa pratensis, assembly GCA_947311845.1. NCBI lineage: Eukaryota > Viridiplantae > Streptophyta > Magnoliopsida > Poales > Poaceae > Poa > Poa pratensis. The sequence continues at coordinate 41,731,826 of CAMZMU010000056.1, forward strand.
GCAGCGCACTGCCGTGCGTGTGCACGGTGGCTGCAGGGGAAAGCTCGCCTTCCTGGCGATGCTCTGAGGTGAGGAGTGTGAGAGGGAGGTGGTGGAGGTGTGTGGAGAAGAGAGGGTGCGGGGGTGGGTTTTTATAGCGGCGCAGACGGTCGGCGTTTCCACGGCTCGGTGGAGGGGAGAGGAGGTGATGGCGCTGGGTCCGGCTGAGGGCGCCAGAGGGGTTGCGGGGAGCGAGGGGGTGCTGCAGGAACGGTCAGTGGTCGAGGGGGACAGGGTAACGCGTGGGGCATCGATGCCGTGCTCGGCCGGCCATGGCGTGCGGCGAGCACGGGTGCGTGCGCTGGGGCCGGCTCGTGCGCGTGCAAGGCAGCAGAGGGGCAGAGGGGTTCGGACGCGACGCGGCGGAGGTGACTGGACCAGAGGGGAGAGGTGGGGCAGCACGAAGGCGTGCGGGCGTGCCGTGGACCTCGGCGTCGACGCGACGCACGGCGTGCTCTGGCGCGGACGTCGCACACGCCAGAGGGCTCTGCGGCGCTCAGGTCTCGTCGTGCAGAGGCGGAGGGGCTTGGGTGGTGTGGCGGGCACGGCGCGGCGTCGTCTCGGCGTCGCTTCAGCTCTGCCCGCGAGGTGACCCGTGCGGGAGCTTGCCAGGGACGGCAATGGCGTGGCGGCATCGCCTTGCCTCCTCTGGGGTCAACGAGCACGTTTCTTCTCCTTCCCTCGAGTGAGTGAGGTGAGGTGAGTGTGGAGATGCTGCTGGACAGCTCGATTTCTCAAAAACGAGCTCGAATTTGGAAGTTGAATTTCGGCTCAGAGATGAACACAGTGGTGCTCGACATGTGTTCGATCAAATCCCTGAACCAAAACCAAATTTGAAATTTTGAAATTTCTTTTCATAATTTGTTTCCAAATATTTTTCCAGGGTTTGTGCCACCACTGGATGATTTAATTTGGTAGTGTAGTTTGAAGATTTTGATGGTTTTCCAAAGTTAAAGAAACATTTGGAAAATTTGAAAATAGGATTTAGAATAGAATTTAAAATAGAGAGAGGAAAAGAATATGAGGGTAGAGTGGAAGTGATCACCATGTCACCCCACTGAAGTTTTGTTTTGAAGATCAAATTTTGATTTTCTTAAGAAGATAGAAAAAGTTTGTGTGACTTTTGTCACATTACTTTATGTGGGAAACAATTTGTTGTGCTTCTTTTCTTTGTTTTCAAATTTTTATTTTAAGGAAACACCACTCAAGCAAGCAAACACAAGCAAGCACACATAAAGTAACAGAAAATTTTTGTTGGCCCACATTTTTGACTAATAAAACAGGGTTACAGATTTGGGATGTTACAGTACGGCGCAGGAGCAAGGTTTCATACCGCGGTGGCGCGGGTCGCCGGAAATGGAGGCGATGGCGGAGCTGGGCTTCGGGCGTGGACGTTGCCGAGGTTCCGGTGCTCCTCTGGCCTCGGTAAGATGACGGAGGGGCGTGGCTCGGCAGGGCGAACTCGATGGGGGTGACGGCGTTGGCTCGGGCGTCCTGGAACGGCGTGGTGTCGCGGACGGAGCTGCCGCGACTCCGGCGAGCTTCGGTTGATCATGCTCTGCTTGATTCACTGCGCAAAAAAATCGAACGCGGGTCAGGGAGAGGCGCAAGAGAAAAACGGAGAGGAAGGGGTAGGAGGGAGGGCACGGGGTCGCCGTTTGTCACCGAAATCGATGAAGAACCGCGGCGGCAGTGAAGAACGACGGTGAGCAATTTCTTCAGCATAGCGGCGTTACTGGACGAGGAGGGAGAGGGAAATGAGGAGGAGAGCCGGGGATTTTAACGGAGGGGCTCGGGTCGTGGTTTAATGGCCTTGATGGCTCGCAATCAACGGGCAAAAATTACGGCCGAAATTGCCGTGGTCAACGGCCTGAGGAAGAAGAAGACCTCCCCTGACAGGTGGGGCCCGGCTGTAAGAGAGAGAGGGGGAGAGAGGCCGGGGTTGGGCTGGCTGCTGGGCTCGGCCTAGTTTGGCTTGTCTTTTTTTTTTGTTCTTTTCTTTTTCTTTTCAGAATCTTTTATAACTTTAGTTCTAAAACTCCAAATGGATTCAAAACAATTTGTAGAATTTTGTAAAATCCATCTTTACCAATATAAACTATTTGGTAACACTTTTGTAAAACAAAACAAAATAATAATTCTAAAATATTGCATAATTGTTTAATTGACACTTTACGTCAAATTTGGAAATAGGGTTTTAAATGAAATTATTGGTGGCTTATTAAAATCAAATAAAATACCACAATTTTAAATACTGGAAGAAAATTATTTTAAATTTAATTTTAAATAAATATAAATGAATCCAAATCAATTTTTAAATAAGAACCTCCTTTAAATAATTTAGTACCTTTTGCAAATATTATTGCAGGGTTTGTTAATTATCAAAGGTAATATAAATTTATATCATATAGTTTAACCAAAACCATTTTAGAAATAGGCATACTTAAAGCACTTTGTAAATAAGATTTTAGGGTTTAAAGAATTAGCCTAAGTTAAATATTTAAAATCAAATATTTGGAATAAGACATTTTATGAAATGAAGTTGTCTTTGAAAATTTTAAATCACCTTGCCAAATATATTGGGTTTATGAAATACTTTGGATAAAAGAATTTAACTAAACTCAAATTTTGATTTGAAGATTACTTGGAAATAAACTATTAAACTTTTTGAAGATGCCCAAAGTCTTCTTATTATTTGGTTTCCATTTTAATTTTAATGTTTTCTTTTTAACAAAACAAAAGTTTCAATTTTTAGTGATTTTTAAACATTCCAAAATATTGGGATGTTACAACAACAAGGGAGTATAAAACAAAATGTAGAAAGGTAAAACCTCTCTATTAAAGAACAACCGGTAAATCCTCCAACATCAAGAACCCAACAAGTTTTTCATCCGGACTCCGTTTTCTATGATCTTGGGCTTGTTTCAAAGATAATCACAAGCTCTTCAAGATCATGCATATACACATCATAGTCCATCATGTGAGGAGGAAGCCACAAGAAGAGAGTTTGACCTCTCTTAGAAAAGACAAACCGGTAAAACCTCCAACATAAAAAACATAACAAGATATTCATGAAATCCGTTTTTGATGAACTAGAGCTTCGTATAGAGATGAACACAAAGCTCTAAGTTCACACAAGTATAAAAGTCAAATAAGAACCAAGAAAGATGATATGCCAATAATGCAAAGGTTTGAGCTCTCCACAAAGGTGCGATCAAGTTACTCGTATGAGAGCCCCTCTTGATAGTACGCCGTCTATCCTATTACCCGGGTCTCCCACTAACACCATGAGACCGGTAAAATAGAAAACCTATCAAGATCATACCTTTGCCTTGCGCATTCCACTTGAGCTAGATGAAGACGATCTTGACTCTCTCAAGTTGGAACACCTTTCTTGATTGTGCTTGCTAGCACATGCTTGATGAAGACTTCTCCAAATACTCCCCCATACTCCATTATGGGAGAGCCTTGCTAAGATCCGTCTTCATGTATCCACTTGCGCTTCATCTTCTTCTCTAGATGTATATGATGGCTTGGAGATAAACATGAATGTTCACCCAATCTTCTTTCCAAGTCATGCTTGCAATAAGGTCAACTCTAGATGACCATTCTTCATATAAACCCTTGGATAGAACCTTGGTCATCATATAAACTTCTAGAGTCTAAAACAGGAACTTCAATCTTTTTTCCCATGGACAAGATCTATAAGAATATCTCAATGAAAACATTAGTCCATAGGGATTGTTATTAATTACCAAAACCACACATGAGGGCACATGCACTTTCAGCCTTTCTATCATAGCTTTCCACTATTTAAAAGCAGCAAACGTATCATCCTTATTTTTCATGAAATAAGGTCAAACTCTCCTAGAGTAATCATCAATAATGGTAAGCATATAGTGAGCACCACCATAAGAGGGCTTACGAGACGGCCCCCAAACATCAGCATGTACATAATCAAGTGTACCTTTGGTGTGAACGGAAGCATTAAATTTAACTCTTGTGTGCTTACCGAAAATGCAATGTTCACATAATTGCATCTTATCCAAACTGCAGCCTTGCATCAAGTCTCTCTTCATCAATTCTGCCATACCAAGTTCACTCATATGTCCAAGTCGCTTATGCCAAAGGTTAGTTTTACTTGGATCATCATTAGAAACAGCAGCAACAATACCAGGCAAAGTGATACCTCTAAGAACATATAACTTAGCAGAATTCATGTCACCTATCATGGTAATGAGAGAACCTTTTGATACCTTCAGGAGTCTATTCCCGCCGGCATACTTGTACCCGTCACAATCAAGGGTACTAAGTGATGCATGTAAAATGCATACATGAACTTTACATTTTATTACATGTTATTCCATGTTATTTGCATCATATAAGGGTTATATTCATGATTTATATTGAGTTTTGGGGATAATTAACAATTTCCCCATTTTTCTGGAATTAACCCTGCACTGTCAGAAAACCCCTTTTTCTATATTTTTACGTTTCAGGCGACCAAATCACGTCATAATGACCTGAGATTTTACGGGGATCATTTTTTGGAAGGAACAAAGCGTAGGTGCCAAGGAAGCGCACGAAAGGAAGTCCGAGGAGGATTTTGGTGGGTCCCACGCGGCCAGATTCCTTGGCCGCGTGGGGCACCTCCTTTTCCCCCGCGTGGCTCCGATGCCGTCCGTTTTCGTCTCCGTGGCTTCGTCTTGACCTAAAACCGACTATAAAAATAGTCCCCCGAGGAGTTTCGCGAGGAGGCGGCGGAGAAACACAAAACCACGAAACAGAGAGTCAGAAGGCTGCCGCCGGAGAAGATCGAAGGGGGGAAACGTCGCCGGAATCACCTCCGGAGGGCTCCACCCCCCTCCGGCGTGTTCATCATCAACATCTACAGCAAGATCATCTCCATCTCTCCACTGTAAACTCTTGGCAAACATGATGAGTGATGCAATATACTATTCCCTTGATCTATTGTGTCTCCCCATCTATGTTTGAGAAGTGATTTGTTCATGGCAATAGTGAAATAGTTCGTTGATTGGTTGCATACAAGTTTTGTTATCTTTTATGATTGTCTATATGTACAATATATGAGTGCACACATATGTTGGGGAATGCATGTAAGGTGATCACCAGTAATGTAATGGAGTGAGGGAGACTTGGGAGGACATGTAAACCTGAGACCGAGTCATGAAGTTACTTTATTGGGGGATATATTTGGGGGACCTTAGAACTTAAGGCTATGGTGGGACAATTATGTCTTAATAATTCTTGTGCTGCACATTTACTTGGCCATGAGATCCATCATAAGAGTTGTGTAATTTGCTCATTTACTTGGCTACACCTATTTATGGCTCCTACCTAAAAGAAACAACTAAGACTGAAACATATGCTTCACTAATTGTGACAACCACACGAATGAAATAACAATTGCTAGAACACTTGCTCCCTTGAGATATTTGCTACTTGAGATATTTGCTACTTGCTACTTTGAGAAACTTGCTTGAGAAAACTGCTGAGAGAAACTTGCTCTAAGAAACTTGCGTTTGAAACTTGATTGAGAAACTTGTGACTAGATAAACCCATTCCACATCACTTGCTTCCATTAGTTAGTTCCTTTCATATTTAAATTTATTGCTTTGCATAAAAGGCCATATAAGAGGGTTATAGGGCTTTAGAGAATAGATAGTTTACCTTCAGCTCCTCGTGGGTTCGACACTCAAATACTTATCGAATTGTGCTACAGTGATTCCTTGCTCTTGGGGATTATCAAGCACTTTTCTGGCGCCGTTGCCGGGGAGCGTTATGCTAAGCTTTTATTCTTGTTTGCATTGCATACTAACATATAAATCTAAAACACAAAAAAATTATAAAATGGAAAACAACCAAACAATTATAGAATTGTATAATATCTATCTTGAGTTAGGACATGAAGTGTTTGAGGAGAAAATTAAATTTTATTTGCATAACAATCATGTTTGTGGTAGTACTAATTCTTTGAACACCTTTATTGCTAATGCTAAGGAAAACCTTATGCTTGGGGAAGTTTGTTTTGATGAATATGGTATTTTTAGTCCCCTACTATTAAGGATGAAAGTGATTTAATTGATTTTGATGATCCATTATGCTCATTAGATGATAAGTCTTTATGTGGTGATTCTATTCAAAACTATGTGGTTATGTTTGACTTTAATGCTTGCAACTATTATGAGAGAGGGAGAGATAAGAATCCCCTTTATGTTTCTATGTTATTTAAAATGCAAGCTATTGATTATTATATGCATTGGTTACCTCAAATTTGTTGTTATTTATTCATATATAAAATTCCAATGCATAGGAAGAGAGTTAGACTTAAAAGTAAATTGTTTAATATTCTGTGGTGTGTTCCTTATGCTTTAACTTCCTATTCGGTTTGAACACACCTTTATATCTTTACAACATGTAAAATATCTTTACCTACTGTTTTGTGACAATTAGTTTAAGATTTTCATTTTATATAAAATTTGGGAAAGTAAATGAGAAGGATGAGTAATGGAGAAGTTGGGGTCGACCTTGAACATGTGTTGTTCATGCCAATGGAACCGTTGCAAGGTCTCTATCCTTAAAACTTTTCCCAAAGCTAAAACCAAATAAAAAGAGTGTTTATGTTGTATATATTTGCTTCTCCTTTTGCCTTTTTGCTAAATCAAAAACAACAAAAATATTTTCCTTCTTCTTTGATTGTTTCTCTTGATTCTTGCTTGGTTCTTTTTGTTTCTTTTTGATTTTTATCTTCAGTTTAAGTTTTGGGTTTTTGAGTCAAGGTGCGTGTTTACTACCGTAACATCACCTTTGTATCTTATTTTTCATCTTAATGGGAAGAATAACCTCTTTTGAGAGGTACGATCGAACAATAGGAATTTGCTGTCCAGAAAACAGATTCCTAAGCTTTACTGCGAAAAATGTTAAAAATCACAGAAATGGAATTTTGACCTAAAATTTCACGTCAGCAATATTCAGTTATTATTACACATTTCATTAGTTCAAAGTTTTCTGATTTGAGCAACGTAAATGCCTCTGAAAATTCACTCTTTACGGACTGTCCAGTTTTTGACAGATTCTGTCTTTATTTTGCATTATTCTCATTACTTGTGTTTTGTGTGGTTCTATTGATCAAAGAGCAATACTCAACCATAGTAATATTAGCTAATGTGTAGAATCAACTCATGATATGTCTTTGCTGTACCTATGAGGATTTTATTTATGGAGACACTAACCCCTCCAATCAAGTTTTATGATGAGTTTTGTGTAAAGAGAATTTTCAAGTGGAAGAGTTGAGGGTGATGAACAAATATCAAGAGGGACAAACACTCAAGCTTGGGGATGTTACCCCTGGGCTCTCCCTACATATATCAAATTAGTACAAGAATTCAAGCTTGGGGATGCCAAGCCACCTCACTCCAACCATCTTGATACCAAGTAAGTAAGCCTAGCTATATGGCTATAAAGAAAGCGCTTTGTGGGAGGCAACCCGGTTGTTTTTACTTTTGATTTTCTTTGTGTCCTCTTGCTGTAACAAGAGACTTAGTTTTTAGTTTAGTTTCTGGAATTCTTAATAAAGTGCCAAGTTTTACCTATTTTGGTTTGAAAAAGTTGCTATTTGCATTCGGAGATTTTTATTCCAGCACAAATTTGTGCACGGTATGATTTTTAATTCTATTATGTAACTCCTAGTGAGCTGATATTTGAACTGTAGTCGCAACTTTTCATCCTATGTATGCATGAATTTTTTCGGAATTTTTCGACAAAGTTTAGTAGGGTAGAAAAATACGTTTTGCTGCTGCTGTTTTTCTGGACAGATTCTGTCCCATTTTGTTTGATGCATGCTTTGAACTTTTAACTTGAATCTTTTTTATCCAATTGAGTTTATGCGTAGGCATACAACATTATACACTTTCTGGACATTCATATGAATTTTTGTCTAAGGATTATATGCAGCAAGAAATCTATTTGTTTATCACTACTAATGCACCCCACAGAAAAGAAATGGGAGAAACGGTGTTTTGAAGTTTTTTCACAGTGATTAGAGGAGATGCACCAAGAGCTATCCAAGGATGGTGAAGACCATAAGCTTGGGGATGTGAAGACAACCCCACTGGACCTACACATTCTCGGTTTGCACACGTCTAACTTCTGTTTTTCGATCAATGCACCATATCGCATAAACTTGGAGCGTCTTTTGTTTGTTTTTTATTTTGGTTTGATTTTATTTTGTGAGACCACCACCATCATTTATATATGAGAGAGTTACTGGAAATTTGGGTTGAATTAAGTTGGATGCTATATTGGGATAGGGATGTTTGAGTTGATTTTAAAAGATACATATAGTTGCATAATTCATGTGTTTTGAATGAATGTTAATTTGCAAGTGTGTTGTCAAGAGCTATCTTTTACCATGTTTAGATGTTGAATTTTAACTTTACTTGGTTTAACATGGATTGATTAGTTCTATGGACACTTATGCATGCATTTAGATGGTCAACTTTCTCCCTATTGCTAGCCCAAAAATAACAACAAGTGAAAAGCTTGTTTCCCAACACCTTCAACCAAAGTTTTTCCAGTGAGTCCACCATATCTATCTATTAGCTTTATGCTATTCCAAGTATGTTTATCATGTTATATTGTGTTATCTACATTTCTGAATTTAAATGCTTATGTTATTGATTGTCATGGGAAAAATTGGTTAAAAGCTCTCACGAACTTGATGCACAATTTACTTTTATTGCATTTAATAAGCATGAACCATTGTGATTAAAATTATGAAGTTGTGGGCTTGACAATAGTTTTGGTTGGGAGTTAGCCCATATGTGCTGTCACATGGCAAGCTTTCAACATTGCACTTATTTATATTTAGTTGATGTCATGTACTTTTGTTTATGGATGCCTATCATGGGTGAAATGAATGTGGATACTTAGTAAGTTCAAAGAGTTTGTATAAATGGTTAGAGAAATGCCTGGGCCGCTAATCTAAGCCATGCATCATTCATGGTGGAAATTTACAGCATAACCATAATGTTCATTCAGTGATGCACCTCATAATAAAAAGCTATACCCATAGTAAATAAAAGAGTGCTGAGATTGTTCATTGTCTGTTTGTCTTATTGTTTTGACATGGGCTTGTTCATGTCAAGGGGCAAGAGGTACCCTAGTGCAGTTCTTGATGATACTATTATTACTTGCAATGACCTTTATTTGAATTTATTTTGTGGACCAAAGTGAGTAACACATGGTGTAGGTACTTGTATTCAAGGGACATGAGACATTCAACCAATACATTGTCAAGCACACCACTCATATTTGCTTTCACTTTAAACATTAATCATTCAAGATGCTATGATAGGGTAATGAGAGCTCCACACCAATGACTACCACATTGCAAGCATTAACTTAAGTAGAAGTGTTTGGAAGTTAGATGAAACTTATTCATGCTTTACCTCTACTTATTTATCTATCCAAAGTGTCCACCTTTTATATTCAGTTTTCATAAGAAGTACTCTATGACCACCATAGGATGTTTTTACTTTTCATTATGCATACATTTGGTCCATAATACTTTCTTCTATGTTACACTTTGTGAATTTATCATTGAACATCTTTACATTGAGTATTTGATATCACTTCATAATTTATCTTGCATATTGTTATTCCTTTGAAGAATGAATCATTTGACTTTATGTAGCAATAGTAATCACCTTTGATATCCATTGATAGTATTAAAATGCAAAGTCCATGTTAGTTTTATCACCTTCATACTCGGGACGAGCATGGGTTAAGCTTGGGGATGTTGATGCATGTAAAATGCATACATGAACTTTACATTTTATTACATGTTATTCCATGTTATTTGCATCATATAAGGGTTATATTCATGATTTATATTGAGTTTTGGGGAAAATTAACAATTTCCCCATTTTTCTGGAATTAACCCTGCACTGTCAGAAAACCCCTTTTTCTATATTTTTACGTTTCAGGCGACCAAATCACGTCATAATGACCTGAGATTTTACGGGGATCATTTTTTGGAAGGAACAAAGCGTAGGAGCCAAGGAAGCGCACAAAAGGAAGTCCGAGGAGGATTTTGGTGGGTCCCACGCGGCTGGCTTCGTCTTGACCTAAAACCGACTATAAAAATAGTCCCCCGAGGAGTTTCGCGAGGAGGCGGCGGAGAAACACGAAACCACGAAACAGAGAGTCAGAAGGCTGCCGCCGGAGAAGATCGGAGGGGGGAAACGCCGCCGGAATCACCTCCGGAGGGCTCCACCCCCTCCGGCGTGTTCATCATCAACATCTACGGCAAGATCATCGCCATCTCTCCACTGTAAACTCTTGGCAAACATGATGTGTGATGCAATATATTATTCCCTTGATCTATTATGTCTCCTCATCTATGTTTGAGAAGTGATTTGTTCATGGCAATAGTGAAATAGTTCGTTGATTGGTTGCATACAAGTTTTGTTATCTTTTATGATTGTCTTTATGTACAATATATGAGTGCACACATATGTTGGGGAATGCATGTAAGGTGATCACCGGTAATGTAATGGAGTGAGGAAGACTTGGGAGGACATGTAAACCTGAGACCGAGTCATGAAGTTACTTTATTGGGGGATATATTTGGGGGACCTTAGAACTTAAGGCTATGGTGGGACAATTATGTCTTAATAATTCTTGTGCTGCACATTTACTTGGCCATGAGATCCATCATAAGAGTTGTGTAATTTGCTCATTTACTTGGCTACACCTATTTATGGCTCCTACCTAAAAGAAACAACTAAGACTGAAACATATGCTTCACTAATTGTGACAACCACACGAATGAAATAACAATTGCTAGAACACTTGCTCCCTTGAGATATTTGCTACTTGCTACTTTGAGAAACTTGCTTGAGAAAACTGCTGAGAGAAACTTGCTCTAAGAAACTTGCGTTTGAAACTTGATTGAGAAACTTATGACTAGATAAACCCATTCCACATCACTTGCTTCCATTAGTTAGTTCCTTTCATATTTAAATTTATTGCTTTGCATAAAAGGCCATATAAGAGGGTTATAGGGCTTTAGAGAATAGATAGTTTACCTTCAGCTCCTCGTGGGTTCGACACTCAAATACTTATCGAATTGTGCTACAGTGATTCCTTGCTCTTGGGGATTATCACTAAGCGAGATCAAATTTCTCGCCATGGTTGGTATGTGTTTCACTCCCGTCAGCGTGCGTGTCATACCATCATGCGTCTTGATCTAAACAGAACCGACGCCAGCAATGTGACATATTTGGTCATTACACACACGCACGAAATCTCCAGTCTGCACTAACTCATAAGAACTGAACCAATATTTGTTACATCAAATATGAAACGAACATGCAGTATCAAGAATCCATTCATCATGACGAGAAACACATGCAGCAAAAACAGCTAGGCAGTCGCCATCAGAACTACCTTCAACAACAGAAGCCTCACCGGTATCATTACCTTCATCTTTATTTTTCGGTTGGTAAGTACCTTTTGTTTTATCCTTGTTCTGCAACTTCCAACAGTCATCAATGACATGATTAGATTTCTTACAATACCTGCAGAACTTGTCTCGTCCTTTGGACTTTGAGCGACCTCTGTCACCCTTGCTCTTATCTCTGTTGTTGTTGTTGTAGTGATTATCTCGCTGCTCAGGCCTGCCTCGGACCTGCAAAGCATCGTCCTTGGAGGACGATGATTCCTCTTTCTGTACCATACCTTTCATCTTTTCCCTCGTCAAGAGGGTCTCATAAACTTCAGCAGTGGTTAGTTCATCACGGCTCAATAGTATGGTATCACGGAAATTTGTAAAGGAATTTGGCAGCGAGACCAGAAGTAAAAGTGCTAGATCTTCATCATCGTACTTTACCTCCATCGACACTAGGTCTGAAACGATCTCCTTGAAGATCAATATGTGGTTCATCACGGAACCACCTTCTTGCAACTTGTGCGTGAACAACTTCATCTTCACGTGCATCTTGCTGGTTAGATCTTTGGACATGCAGATCTGTCGCAGCAGTGGAACATGGGGTTCCCCTGATGCTGCCAAAGTGGGTCCTCCGTTGGGGCCCACCAAGAAGATGGACAAGGCAAGGAGTCAAGTACAGCAGATGGGTCAGCCCATCTGCCTCAAGGACACCCGAGAAGTTCGACATCGAGTCTCTGCGGCTAAGGACCAGGTGACCTCCCGGGTCACCCCCTCGCCCGGAGAACCAAGCAAGACACCCACGGGTCCGTGCTCCCGGCAGGAGGCCAGGCGCACCCCCGGGTATCCATCCGTACCATCGAGAGGATAAGATCGCCAGCTCGCCGGAAGCTGGTGGAAGATTTGGGCGTCAAGATGAAGGCCACGCCCTGGTGACGTTGCCACGAGCGTGGTTGGTGGGGCGGACAGGCTTTGTCCGTCCCACCTTTTCCAAGGGCGGACGACCACGCCGCCCTCCTCAGAACGCTTGGAGGAGAGAGTGCCACGTCTCCTCCAAGGACCGCCGAGGGGTTTTCCCGCCAAGACCCCTCACACCTCTCGCGTGCCCATGTCGGATCCCCTTAGCCTATAAAAGGAGGACCATGGCACCGGGGGGAGAAGAGGAACGGAGGAGAAACACAAGACGAGATCGAAGAAAGCTAGAGCTCAGGCAATACTAGACTAGGGTTCGGAAGGTAGAGAGAGAGGTGATCTCCCCAGGGCAGGATCTGCTCTTCGTCTACCTCCGGCCGAAACTCTGCCGGGTTCACCCCAGAACACCCTTGTACACCATACCATGATGAACCTCTCAATCCAGACATGCAGGAGTAGGGCTTTTAGCCTCCGGACGGCCTGAATCTGGGTAACTCTGCGTGTCCTGCTGTGTTGTTCGATCTCTCCCTCTCGACAAAGAACTTGGCGTCCTTGCTCCCGGGTAAGGCGTCTTCCAGTCTCCTTCGCGCCCCGTGCCGAACCTCAAAAGGGGGTATCATCTACTCCCGGTGTTCGTCATCAGAGACACGACATCTGGCGCGCCAGGTAGGGGGTGCAAGCGCTGGATTCGTCTTCTTCTTCATCGACCTCAAGTTCAGCGTCAAGTTCATCGCCAAGTTCTGCGTCGAGCTTCTCGTCCGTGACAAGATCTGCTTCAAGACCCCCGGCGCCTTCGGAGCAGCATTAGTTTCGGCTCTCACAGGCGAGGCGCCGAATCCGACGGCCAAGATGACAAATAAGAGAAAGGCTAAGGCAGCCATGGAGTTTCTGCGGTATCCAGGACTCGGTTTCGTCTTAGAGGAGCCCTCGTCGACCTCCGCCACCAAAGGTCGGGACTTTGGAGTACAGTTTGTACGACCAGCGGCGTATGTCAGTCCTTTAATCAGTGAGGAAAGGCCTCAGGAAAACGCCATGAGCATCGATGTACCTTCCCCCTCGTGGACGCACGAGGAAAGGGAGGAACTCTGCTCCGACGTGACACCTGCAGCGCAGCCTCTGAAAGGCGAAGGCCCAGATCAGAGCATGGGGGATGATCCTCACCAAGAAGATCCTCTCATTTATGTGCCCCAAGAGCTCAAGATTCCTCTGCGCAAAGATGGCCAGCCTGGAGTGTGGTGCATGTACCACAGATCTGATAGACACAGTCTAGAAGTGTGCCGCCAGTTCAACGATATTCAGTTAAAGCAGAAGAACGGGGAGTGCTATGCCTGCGGCGAGCCAGGACATATCTGCAGAGATTGCCCCTTCACCAAGAAACCAAAGAAAACCAAGGCCAATCCCGGCACTCCACAGAAGGGAAAGTCTTTCCGAACCTTCGCTAATTCCACTACTCAGACTGAAGAGCGTGAAGAGCCAAGCCCAACCCAGCGGACACAAGATTGTCAAAGATTAACTGCTGCCAGTTGGGACCAAACTTTCGTCTGCGGCAATTCTGACGAAGGAGAGTGGGAACTCCCGGGTCATATAGTGACAATACACCCGGGACCGAGTGGGCCTCCCCAGAAGTACTGGATCGCGAAGTGGTTAGCTTCCAGTCCTGAAGTAAACAGCATCCGGGTCTCCGGACCGGCATTTCTATCATGCCAGCCAGTTGCCGGATCATCGAGAAGGTGAGCTCCGGGTTTTGCAGTAAGAGGGTCTCCGGACCGGCATTTCTATCATGCCAGCCAGTTGCCGGATCACCAAGAAGGTGGTCTCCGGGGTCTCCGGACCGGCGTCAGCCAGCCAGTTGTGCCTTCGAGCGGCATGCAAGGACCAGTCCCCGCAAGGGTGTATTGGGCCCTTGGGTATATTTCGGCACGGAAGCCCTGTTCCCGCCAAGAATTGTGGGGCAGGGCAGAATTATGTCTGAAAAACGACATAGAAGACCCGCCACGGCGGCAGCGCGACGAAGTAATTGCCGGAATATACCGAAAGGAGGTCAAATGAGCTAAGTATAAACGCGCTCGCGCGGGCTTTTTCCCGATTGCATCAGTTTTATACACTTTGGCTAAAGCGAAAACGGGCGTAATCTTGGGGTAGCGCCTCCGCGACAATACTGTCAGTTTCCCTCGGGCAGTGGAGTCGTGGGCTGAGGTCCGTGCGGTCAAGACCGGTGGGTCCCTGGGGGGTTGCGCCCTGTGTCAGCAATTCAGAACAGTCTGATTGCTCACGGCTGGTTAGCGCTCGCGCCCTTGGACCCTTCCCGAGTGTGTTAAGCCCCCACGAGTGCAATAAAACTCATGTAAATCGGGAAAAAGTTATTTACATTCCAAGTACAAAGTTCATAAGCCTTTCGGCGGTACAATTGCAAAAGCTTGGTTCACGGCCTTTGGTATTGTCCTGTCCTTTGCAGGACCTTACAGGTTTACGGGTTGTCTTCACGGGAAAGACGCCCCAGGATCTCGTCCACTTGGCCAGCAGCGTTAGGAGGAGTCGGCATCCCGGGTCCCAGCCTCTCCAACTCGGACAGCAGCGAAAGCTGCGGGTGCTGCTGGTGGAGGGCCACGACTATGCGGGTGATGGCCTGCCGGATCGCCTGCTCTCCTTCCGGGAAAGGGGCTCTGCTTGTCCGCTCCCGGACACCCCTAACCAGCATCGCCACGTACTCCAAGAACGTAGGATAATGCATGAAGGTGCGAGAATGGTCAGCTTTGAGGATGGGCGGAGAAGACACCCCCAAATCAGTGAACTCTTTCACAATCCTCGAGGACCACGTGTGCATCTTGAGCAAGATGTGTGATCCTCGCGATGGTGAAGCTGGAACTGGTTTTCTCCTTCTCCAGCGCCGCTTTGGTCTCCGCCAGCTCGGCTTGAACCGCCTTAAGCTGGGTAGACTTCTGCTCGTGCTGATCCAGGCAATTTGCGCCTGTGACTTTTCCATTGCCTCGCGGCCTGCTGCCAGTTCTTCGGCCTCAGCCTTCCGGGTAGCTCTCGCCCGAGCTGCGGCTTCGTCCCTGAATGCCACCGCCTCCTTCAGGCGCTGGATCTGCTTCTCCAGCTCTGCCCGATCCGCAAGCGCACCTCCTTGGTCTTCCCCACTGCGAGCAAAGGCCTCCCGCTGCACAGCTATGGTGTGGGCGCTGGATTTACCTGCCGCCTGAGATCCTCCCTCTCACGGATCCGCTGGGATTCCTGTCTTGCTTGCCGAAGGCGCTTTCGTCGTACTCAAGATCTCCAGCCAGCCTCCTGAGACGCCTGTCCTGGGATTCGATAATCTGTCTTTGGCTCGCAAGGCCTCCACGTTTTCTAGTTCAACTTCCTGTCGGGTCCACCCTGCCGCGTTTTCCATCCCCTGCTCCAGGCGGACCTCGTCTTGGAAGGATTTCAGTTGCAATTGCTCCAAGGCTTCGAACTGGGCTTGTTCCTGCTCCTCGAAGTCGCCAAGACGCTGCTGTAGCTCCCACTCTTCGCGAGCTATTCTAAGCTCGCGGGCATGGAGCATCTCCTCGTCCGCAGCTATCCTCGCCTCTCGAGCACGCAAATCCTCCCCGTCACCAGAAGCAGCCTCCGATCGCCTCTCTATCTCGGCGCGAGCAAAGGCAAGGAACTCCCCAGCGCCGGGGAATGCCCTCGAGAAGCCGGATTCCCGTGTACCTTCCCTTGACGGGAGAGAAGTTCCACGCGAGGATTGACCGGTCTCAATCCCGCGTTCTAGACGAGATTCCGGGGGCTCCACGTCGAGCCTGCTCCCGGGAGAACCCGCCGCCTCAAGTTCTGCGTCAACAAGCGGCAAGTCAGTCTTCAAGGGCCGTACCACGGCGCGAAAGGACCATGTTCAGAGCTTCGGGAGGACGTACCCGGAAGCAACGAGGAGCTCGCTGGCGGTCCCGCCGGGGAAGTCATCTCTTGAGTTCGGGGAAGGGGGGTCCACGCCGCCATTCCCTCTTTCCTGGACGTCACGCTGTAAAGACGGAGTCTCGACAGGAGCCGGGGGCTCCTCCGTGACCGCGACGGAGCTCTCCGCGGTCTCCCCAGCTTCAACGACGTCTTCGACCCGGCGGCATTTCCTGGACTTCCGAGTTCCGGGGATCTACGAAGAAAACAAGGCATCACGTCATTGAAGCGTCAGGCAAAGATTCGTCGCTCGGGTCGCAAGGACTCTAACTTACTCTCGAGTCCGCTTGGCTCCGGGAACGCTCCAGCTCCTCCCTCCAAAGCACCGGAAGGGATCGGCAACGACAGGCTCTCTCGGCGCCATCATCCGCTAGGAGCGGAGGAGGAGAGCTTCGGAGTCATCTCCCGACTCTGGCTCGTCAAGTGGGTTTGGGTGCGCTGGCTGCTCCGAGAGCAGTTCCACCGCTGCACCCTCGACCCTCGTCTGGACCTCCCTCGCCTCTCGGGGAGAGGCAAGGTCCGCGTACCCGGCAGGCTCGTCCGGGAAAGTTCTCCTTCAGCTTCGTTGTCGGATAGCTCAGGACCTTCCGGGGAAACGTCTCCGCCAAGCAAGTCAGCAGCTGCAGAAGACCCTTGACCCGGCGCGATCTTCTGCGCTGGAACCGGAAGGGGATCCAGGAATTCAGTGCCAGCAATCCCAAATGCGTTGCATGCCGGCATGCGGGTCCGGGCAACCGCAGCACCTGAGCCATCAAAGAGGGGAAGCATTCCTGGCGGAAGATGAAAAGGAACACCCGGAAGCAGAAAGAGCATCTTGCTTGACCATTCTTTCCACTGTAAGAGGAATCCAATCCTCGGCTGAACCTCCCACAACGGCTGTGACCTGTGCTGCAGCGGGGCGATTCCTCTTCGGATGAAGTCACCCACAATGGCGGAGCATGTCAGCTTTTGGTCGCGGAGCTCGGTTAGTCTTTCAATGATTGGGGTAAGAGCTGGATCCTGGGAGCTTCTGTCTTTGGAATTGGCCAAACGCTCCGCAGGAAAGGTTGGCATCAGGAGGTGGGGATTGAAGCCTCCCACTGAAATGAAGTACCAGTTGTGTCTCCACTCTCCCCAGTCCGGTTTAAGCTTCACAACTGGATATTGGTGCGCCGACGACTTCCTGAGGCGAAAGGTAACCCCGCCGGCTATCCACTTCGACCTTCCCAGGCGGGGAACGAAGAAGTGGCGGAACAAGGCCACCGAAGGCGTTACCCCGATGAATGCCTCACACACATAGGCAAAGGAGGCCAGAATCAACACCGCATTCGGATGCAAATGAAGCATATGCAGTTCGAACGCCTCCAGGACGGCGAGGATAAACGACGAAAAGGGGGGCAATAGCCCCATCACCGAGAAGTTGTGGAAGATGACCACTTCATCTTCTCCCTGAAGACCTTCTGCAGGACGGATTCCCACTTGTTCCCCACCACGGAATTCCAAAGCTATTGCGCGGCGAGCAGGATCCACTTCTTCTCATCAGCATACGCGCTCGGAGAGAACACAGCCTGCATCACCCTCTTCGGGGGAGGCACGGCGCGGCGCGAGAGGCTTCAATCGCCGCTTTCTCTGCTACGGATTGCTTCACTTTCCGCACTCCTCCCCTCTCGCGCCTGGGCGCCATGAGTGGCAGAAGAGTGGACCTCTGAAGTAAGGTCCAGGCGGCCGGAGGAAGAGGGCGGCGCTCGGCGGAGAGGAAGGGTCGGATTCCGGTGGCGGCGAGTTGGGGATTTCGGAAGATTTGGAACAACTGCCGCATCACTGAGAGGTGTGACTCATAAGGCTTCCCACGCGTCACGTCGCGGCCCCATTACTCCGACTGACGCGGGGATCGAGGGGGTGTTCCGCTTCAAGCGCTCCCTCCCGTTGGATTCAAGATAGATGTTGGTCGTCCGTGCGAACCGCAACGTTCTCCACGACCAAGTCCAAGAGAAACTCGGGGGCTCGTCTCTACTTCGCCCTGGCGAGCCCCAGGCAAAGCAGGCAAGGCGCCGGGTACCCACTTTGGCCAACTCTTTGGCCATAGCCCCGGCAGCAACTGAAGCAAGAGCCGCCGGGACCATGCCCGGGGGCTACTGTCGCAGCAGTGGAACATGGGGTTCCCCTGATGCTGCCAAAGTGGGTCCTCCGCTGGGGCCCACCAAGAAGATGGACAAGGCAAGGAGTCAAGTACAGCAGATGGGTCAGCCCATCTGCCTCAAGGACACCCGACAAGTTCGACATCGAGTCTCTGCGGCTAAGGACCAGGTGACCTCCCGGGTCACCCCCTCTCCCGGAGAACCAAGCAAGACACCCACGGGTCCGTGCTCCCGACAGGAGGCCAGGCGCACCCCCGGGTATCCATCCGTACCATCGAGAGGATAAGATCGCCAACGCGCCGGAAGCTGGTGGAAGACTTGGTCGCCAAGATGAAGGCCGCGCCCTGGTGACGTTGCCACAAGCGCCGTTGGTGGGGCGGACAGGCTTTGTCTGTCCCACCTTTTCCAAGGGCGGACGACCACGCCGCCCTCCTCAGAACGCTTGGAGGAGAGAGTGCCACGTCTCCTCCAAGGACCGCCGAGGGGTTTTCCCGCCAAGACCCCTCACACCTCTCGCGTGCCCATGTCGGATCCCCTTAGCCTATAATAGGAGGACCATGGCACCGGGGGAGAAGAGGAACGGAGGAGAAACACAAGACGAGATCGAAGCAAGCTAGAGCTCAGGCAAGACTAGACTAGGGTTCGGAAGGTAGAGAGAGAGGTGATCTCCCCAGGGCACTATCTGCTCTTCGTCTACCTCCGGCCGAAACTCTGCCGGGTTCACCTCAGAACACCCTTGTACACCATACCATGATGAACCTCTCAATCCAGACATGCAGGAGTAGGGCTTTTAGCCTCCGGGCGGCCTGGACCTGGGTAACTCTGCCTGTCCTGCTGTGTTGTTCGATCTCTCCCTCTCGACGAAGAACTTGGCGTCCTTGCTCCCGGGTAAGGCGTCTTCCAGCCTCCTTCGCGCCCCGTGCCGAACCTAAAAAGGGGGTATCATCTACTCCCGGTGTCCGTCATCCGAGACACGACAAGATCGCTTCCAGCTTAGCCCACAGCTTTGCTGCGGTTTTCTCCTGCAGTACTTCTTGCAGAATATCATTAGATAGATGAAGTTGTATAAGCGATAAAGCCTTACGGTCTTTCCACTTCTCATCAGCTGTCCACTTGTCCTGCTCCTTGTCGTCGAATTTATCCAGCGCATCGTCAAGATCATTGGACTGTGTGAGGATCGCACGCATCTTGACTTGCCACAACAAAAATCTCGTCTTGTAGTCTAGCAACGGTAGATCAAACTTCATCGATGCCATCGCGAAACCCTAATCTGAGAACAGATCTGAAAACAGAGCTCTGATACCACTTGCTATAAACGATAGCAAAGAAAACGACGAAGTAGCGGAAATATCAACCAACGGGGACACGAGATTTAACGTGGAAAACCCCTCCAACAATGGAAGAGAAAAAACCACGGGCGCCAGCTAGCAATACTTCATTATATCGGGTGAGGTTACAAACGCCGGGGATTTACAACGTGCGACTTATCCCATGACGACGGCTTACAAGATGTATTTATAGGTGCCCTGACCTAATCTAGGTCGGTAACTTCTGACTCCGGGACGCTCCGCTCTCCTCGTCACAAGTTGTCCTTTATCAGTATATACGAATTTGGATCACCACAAAATAACAAGTTTTATGTAGTATGTAGGTACAATGTAGTTTGAATCAAGTTTCAAGTTGTTTATAAACTAGTTTTAATGAAATTTGAGTTAAATTTGCGTTGAAACGAGTTATAAGAGATTAAATATGTGGGATAAATTAGAAACTGCATTTCTTTAGAGGAGCAAATATCATGTAATCGATCAAGAATGTACTGATACTGATGTTTTACATGAATAAAGCTCCCTATTGAACTCAAAATAAATAAATAAATAAATAAATAAATAAATATACACCTCTAAAGGATAAGAAGGCATATAAGGGGCAAAATTATGAGGAATCGGTTAGAGATGCCCTTAGTTACCATCACATGTTAATTTACTGCTACCTTTCGGGCACATGTTGCATCGATTAGCCACGCGGCGGATCAGTGCTCTTTATTATTGGTGGGCACAGTCAGATTCAGAATTTCACTAGTGCGAAAGAAAGATAGTTCTGGTTTTTTGTGATCTCGTCAGAAAACCCCGAAAACCTAACACGTGCTCTGCATTTGATTTAGACCGGCCTGTGATCGATCTTAAAGTTGTTAACCACACAGGACGTACAGGAGGTCCTGCCATGACCATGAAGCGTGACTGTCCCCACGTACGGGATCCAAACAAAATCGACCCACACCGGCCGTGTCGAGACGTGGCCGTCCGTCGACACTGGAGTGGACCGTCACCGGAGACACGCAGCTGACGATCGACAAACCGGTATGAGGACGCGTGCTCCCGGCCGTCGCCAGCTACCTCCGATCACACGGTGAAATCCGCCGATGGATCGGACCCGTGCTGCAGGAAGCTGGAGTATTTACCACTACACTACGTATTATAGTACTCTACCCTGCAAACCAGTCTCCCACTCTGCACATGCACTGCATGTGCCAAGTATCTTCGGCTACTGCGATCGATGATCCGGCTCAAGATCACGATGATAACAGGCTATAGTGCGATATAGCACGTTAATAACATATTTTAAGACCGGCGTTATTTTTCTGTAGCGCGCTATTTTTTTCCTTGCCACGGAGACGCTTTGTTAATTGGAGACGCGATCGATCAAGACACAGCCAACCTGCTTCCTCGATGGAACCGTACGTGAAGAAATCCCCAGTCGGGTTTATTATACGTACGCTGCAGCACGTGATCCCCGAGGGCCCAATCCCGATCGATCGAGCCATCGCATTTTTCACCCGATCGTGCAAAGTTACAGCGCGAGATGAGATCGCTGGTCTCGCAAGTAACTTTGCGGCATCACTCTGTGTGTGCCCCATTTATCACGCAAGAAAAATGATGACGCGATCACAACCAAACCAATAATTATACTACTACTTCATCTTGATGATTAACTATCCAGTCATTGATGACATAGCCCCAACGGTTCCCACTGTCGTCTACGTATATATGCAGTTTCACCTCCACGGCCCCTTGGATGTGCAGCTAACCTCGGTTGGACTGTCAAAATCAAGTGTTCATATCGACGTGATTTGGACCTAGAATAGAGCGGAAACATGCGACCTGGTCCGATCCATCCGGAGTAGTTGATTGTACTAGTACATTTTCTTCTTCTTTTTTGATGGTTAGTTGATACTACTTTTCTAGCTATGGCTGCTTCTGTCAAATAGCCATTCAGGTACGAGCTATGATGTCTAATTCAATTTGCGTAGACCTGTTTGGTGTGGGCATTTAGAGGTAAATTAAGCGAGTGATGAGTGACGTGTGAGCCGATAATTCTCCTTGGGTTTGGATCAGACGCGATTTGGCCTAGCTAGCATAGGATTCTAATATGCATGGTTTCCATTTGGCAGCGGCGTCGGCCGGGAGTGTGACCTCCCAACAGCAAGCAGTGGTCTGGCTGTTGTTGGTTTCTTTTCGAGGACGAGGTCGCGATCCGCCACGATCAGTCAACTACGTACGCGCGTAGTATCTTCTTGCTCCGGAGTGTGTAGTATGCCGGGAGTAGTAGATCTTGGCTGAGAGGGTGAGTGAAAGGAACGTCGCTGCCACCAGGAGCAACTGATCATTTTCCGCATTGCATTGCCTTGGAAGCTACGACCAGATTTCAACGGTTCTTGGAGCCCTAGTTCGATTCTTAATTACCATCACATGCTCAAATTACTGTTACCCTTTTAGGAACATGTTCCATCGCTTCGCCACGCATGCTACCCTTTTAGCCCTAGTTCGATTCTTAATTACCATCACATGCTCAATTACTGTTACCCTAGTGCTCTGTATTATTGTTGGACACAGTCAGATTCAGAATTTCAGATGCATGAAGCGTGGCTCGCCCACCGTCCCCACGTACGTGATCGAAACAAAATCGACCCACACCGCCGTGTCGAGACGTGGCCGTCGACACTGGAGTGGACCGTCACCGGAGACACGCAGATGACGATCGACAAGCCGGTATGAGGACGCGTGCTCCCGTCGTCTGGACCGTCGGCCCGTCGCCACCTACACGGCGGCGGACGCGCCACGGCCGCATGCCCCAGCTACTCAGAACCGACGACGAACCCCACGCTGCGGACACGGCGAATTCCGCCGCCGATGGATCGGACCCGTGCTGGAAGCTACGGAGTACTGTATTTGCCACTACGTACTCTAGCACTCTACCCTGCAAACCAGTCTCCCACTCTGCACATGCACTGCATGTGCCAAGTATGTTCGGCTACTGCGATCGATGATCCGGCTCAAGATCACGATGACCATGGAGACGCGATCGATCAAGACGACAGCCAACTTGCTTCCTCGATGGAACCGTACGTGAAGAAATCCCCACTCGGGTTTATTATACGCTGCAGCACGTGCCGTGCGGATCCCGATCGATCGAGCCCTCGCATTTTTCACCCGATCGTAAAATTTACGACATCACTACTAGTCCCGCATCACTCTGTTTGTGCCCCATTTATCACGCTTCTGCTTCCCATCCCGACCTCTGACTTCCGAGTTCCGACTCGTCTCGTCACCATGGCCGCTCTGCATCCTCCAAGTCAAGCGTCGGTCTAGCTAGCTGCGCGTACGCACGCACCGCCACCGCTGTCGTCTTCTCTCTTCTTCAATCCTGCCAACAGAGCCGGTAGCTGAGCAGCGGCACGTTGCATGCATTTGCGTCCGCCATGAGATCGGCCTATGTCCTAGCCGGCGGCGATGAATGGGGCGCTTGATGACACGGCTCCCGTTTCTTCACCACCTTGCAAATTGGAATCTCCAGCTCCCCACACGCGTACGCGCCCGGACGGAAGGATCCAAGGAGCTTTTGCTCATTGACTAATCGCAAGTGCCTCTCAACAGAAAAGTATATTAACACATCTTGATTCTGGAAAGAACTACAGTAATATAATGTGTATTCGAGGAATCGAGGTCTGGCCAAGAGACAAAAGAATAGTTTGGTGACTCAGCCGCCAGCGAGGCGGGCTGACAAAACAGTGGGAGGCTTTGATCTGGACCGGCCTGTGGAGTGGAGACAACCGCATGCACGAGCAGCCCCGCCGTAGTAATGTCGACGTACGGACAACAATGGCTTTCTAACCATGCATATATGCCGTACTTATTATTCGCCAATCATTCACCGGCCGCAACGCAACACAACACAACTGCAGGTCAATCAATTGAGGAATGCTTGATCTGATCTGGGTACCCAAACACGGCCTCTCTTCGATCTGGCGGGAAGCACGCACGACTTCTTCACATTTACCGCCAAAAAGTACTGTGCTTCTCATGCCTGGTACGGCGTCGACATAACCATCATCGAAGCCGCCGCTGCCTTCACTCCACCAAC
Organism: Poa pratensis; assembly: GCA_947311845.1. Taxonomy (NCBI): domain Eukaryota; kingdom Viridiplantae; phylum Streptophyta; class Magnoliopsida; order Poales; family Poaceae; genus Poa; species Poa pratensis. The sequence goes on from CAMZMU010000056.1 coordinate 41,755,718, forward strand.
ATGACCACCGATTTAACTTCCAGCCCTCTTTTCCGGTTTTCCATTCGTACCTCTTCAAGAAAGTTAAGATTATGAAGTTCTGCAAGCAAATGCAAACGCAAAGATAGGTACATACACGTCTCACTACGTCACATGTCTGTCCTGCCGCTTTAGAGCATCTCTAGCAGACCCTAAAAGTGGAACCGGTTCAACCGAAAACGATTTTAGGATATCGCGAAGGCCCGGACAGCGAGTCCATCTGTTACGTAAAGCGTATTTTTTTCTTCTCTTCATCTCCCCCAGCGAGTCCATCTGTTACGTACAAACTAAGTCGTCGGAGGAAGCACTCAGCCTCCCATCGCCGTCCCCGCATGGCTCGGGCCTTCGCTTGGCCCTCCTAACGCGGGTCTCCCCCAGTGGAGGTGCTCCAATGGGAGACCTTGGCCATGGAGGTGCTTCCATGGGACTGCGAGCACATCCACCCTCGCCCGGTTCGGGCCCTCACCTGGCTCTCCTAGCGCTGGCCTCCCCTGGCTCGACCGCCTCCTCTAGTGGAGGTGCTCCGATGGAGAGCTTGGCCATGGGGCTGCGAGCACGTCCACCCGCCTGGCTCGGGATCTCACATGGCTCTTCTAGCCCCCGCCCCTCCCCCCCCCCCCCCCCCCCCCCCCCCCCCGGCCTCGACCCGGATCCTCCCATGGAGGTGTTTCCATGGGGATGCAAGCATAGGTCACGATTTCGCACAAAATCGGTCAAAATAAGACCTCGTCGGCGAGAATCAAAGATTGATGCTAAATCGAGTCTACCCGTCGTGGGATCGAGCTCAGTAGTCGCTGGCGCTGACAAGTACGAGAGCGTTGACTCGTGTCGGTTTGTCCAGTTTGGGACTTGTAAATCGACTCGAGAACTGGATGTATGGGACACCAAGGTGATGATATCATGGAGCTCGGGTCGAGCCATTTTCCGAAATCTGTTCGGTGCGTCATTTTCAACCGATACTGTAAATATTCGGCTTTGACCACGTTTACATGATCTGCTAGAGATACTCTTAGCCCATTCTAACATGCATCATCACATTCACCCGTCCTTCTCCATTGACAATTCCAACTTCATACCACGGCCCCACATGCACTGCCACTAGGCCACTATAAAACTCTCGTTTTCACAGTCCACATCTCCCTCAGACGCACGCACCGAAGCCGGATCAAACAGATCATGGCCCTGCATAAAAGCCAGTGATCTCTCTCACTGGCTCACTCCATTTCTCCTCATCACCCTCTCTGCCACTAACCACCTTCCTCTCTGCATCTTTCAAACCCACCACTCCTCATTCCTCTCCCTCCCCTGTTTCTCGTTTTCCTCCGCGACCGACCGATCGCATCTCCAGCGACGCCGTTCGTCCTCTCTCCAATGGTGAACCCACCCGAGCTTTACCACCGGATCCTCGACGTCCCCAAGGGCACCTCGCCGCAGGAGCTCCGCGCCGCCTACAAGGGCCTCGCCAGGAAATGGCACCCCGACAAGCACCCGCCCTCCTCCAAGCCCGAGGCCGAGGCGCGTTTCAAGGCCATCTCCGAGGCCTACGAGGTGAGTCCAGACTGCCACGGACGCTCCTCCGCTTGCCCGCTCGTCGCCGTGAATCTTTGCAATTCGTTCTGATTTGCTGTGCTTCTTTGCTTGCGACAGGCGCTCCTGGACCAGCAGGAGAACAGGGCGGTCTTCGGGGTGTGCAACGACGGCCGGGCCGACGAGAGCGCCGGGTCCTTCGGCGCCAGCGGCGGTGGCTGCGTGGGGGCGCGCATGGCCAGGACGCGGAGCGACGCCTACTGCATGAGGAGCGCGCCCGCCACGCCCGCCAGGGAGTTCGCCAAGGTCTACAGCACCGGCAACACGGGCGGCCGCCGCGCCTTCGCCGAGTTCTCCAGCTCCATCATGCGCAAGGCGCCGCCGCTCGAGCGCCCGCTCGAGTGCACCCTCGAGGAGCTCTGCCGCGGATGCAAGAAGCAGGTCAAATTCACGCGCGACGTCGTCACCAAGAACGGGTACTGTACTGCTTCCTTCTTCTCTTTCTCCTCCTCCACCTAATCCATGGACAAGACTGACTGAAACTTCACCCGAATTGCTTGCGACGAACAATCGGTTGTCCCCTGTCCCTTTTTTTCCTACAAAACCAATAATACATCACGCGGAATAGGCTTGTTGTGATTCATATAGATCGATGCTTGGAAATCTCCGGGAGGCAAGAATTCAGGGCTTTGTTCAATTGCAGGGAGGCAAGGATTCAGACTTTTGTTCCGATGGTGACATCAATTCCACTTTGTGCCCGTTCCCCAATTGCCTGCACTGTTTGCAAATCCTCGACGAACAGTAAACGAGCACGATTGCTGCTCGCTTTCCAGCCTACGGCGCACTTCTACTTTTTTTTTACAGTGGGTGATTGCTTTATAGCCTGCATTTGTCATGGGAATATCTAGCTAGCTTGCTTTCGAACATAACAATGAAACCTTTAGCCAACTGCTCTTTGGTGTGTGTCCTCTGACCTTGCGGGCATCTATGCTATCCTTGCAAGATTATCCTACCTAACATTAGGCATAATAATAATGTTCTTGGAAAAGGGTTTAGGGCCAGGTCCTCCTATCTTCAGGAGAGAATTCTTCCGGGAGAGGATTTCAAGTTGTTTTCTTTGCCACATATGTCCATCCAAGTTTGTTGTGGGCTTTGATTACCCTTCTTTTGGATCTATAGTCTAACAAGGACGTGGTCCTTTTTGCTCCAATAGGCAGTATTCCTAATACATTGTTTACATGTGAGGGAGTGGCCTAGGAGGATTCAGAGACAATGACTCCTGAGCTTCCTTCATTTTTAGACTCTATCCCTTTGGGAATATTGTTGAACTAATCACCTCCACTTGATTAATGCTTTTGACAGGTCGACAGTTAAGAAGGAGGTGGCCCAGACGATCATGGTGAAACCAGGGTGGAGGAAAGGGCACAAGATCACCTTCGAAGGCATGGGTGATGAGAGACCAGGATGCCTACCGGCCGATGCCATCTTCACCATATCCGAGAAGAGGCACTCAACGTTCAAGAGAGTAGGCGACGACCTAGTGCTGAAAGCCAAGGTGCCGCTGGTGAGCGCGCTCACAGGTTGGTCCTTCTCATTCAGGCTGCTAAATGGTAAGAAGGTGAACTGCTCATTTGAAGATGAGGTCATCTGCCCGGGGTACGAGAAGGTCATCAAAGGGGAAGGAATGCCGATCGTCGGGCGGTTAGGTGCACGGGGAGATCTGAGAGTGAAGCTTGAGATCGTCTTCCCGGAGCAGCTCACCGACGAGCAGTGCACCGGCCTCGCTGAAATTCTGAAGGACTGCACCTGAGTTTGCGAATGTTAGGCCCAGCTGTATGTATGAAGTTTTCTTGGCCCTGTTGTTAATACTCAGAGCGTGTGGGTACATAATGAGATGCGTCCTTGTACATACAGGTTTTCCATATATATGTATGAAACGTGAGCCTAGCATTATGTGGATAGTACATGCTTGGTCCTCCATGAGCTGTATATATGTACATGCTTGTCCTTGCGAGATCTCGCCTTCTTTTCTTGTCTTCAGTTGCCTTTTGATGCCTCCAGTTCATTATTTCCATTATCTATCTCAAAGTGTAGCTTAAGAGAATACTACAACGTACAGATGGCACTCCCAAATCCCTCTGGCTAACTGCTCTCCGATTCTTTTGTCTTGTGCAGAAAGCAGGCAGGAACAATGCTTTGGCTGATTGGTGGTTACTTCGTCAGTTACCATGTCTAATTGGTACTATGTGCTGGTGCCAGCTTTGCCTAATCCCTTCCTTGCCCAAGGAATGTACAGCTCTGCTTTGTGCTTTTGCCCAGCTTTCCTGTCACTAACTGACACGCTGTTGATGCTGCTGCTGCTTAAGTGTCAAGGAATTCAGGATAATCAGTTATGCTTTGAATTGGACATTTACTGTGCGAGAAGAGCGCGAGCGATCGAAAAAATCCACAAAATTGGACCATGGTTATGAATATCGTACTAGAGGGAAGCGCGGAAAATGAATGCAATGATCTAGCTGAGGCGGGGAAGAAGAAGAAGAGCTGGAATTGATGGTTGGTGCACTGCAGTCTCTCCAGCAGATCTTGGGCCCCTGATGTTCCTTGAAAAGAAAGAGCAACCAAATCCTCCAAACCAACCCTGTTCCTGCAAGCTGTGGTGGTTCAATGCCAATTGGCATTTGGTAAGCCAGCAACACCGGAGCAACTTGTGTCCCAAGTGCCAGTAGGTGCTGCACAGATACCGTGGGACAACTAGGCACCAAGAGCTCTACCAGTCAGCGAGGTGTGGTGCAGTGTTTGATTATGCCGAACCTCCTTTTTCTTTCGTTCTCACATCCTACTGTAGCAAATTCGACAAGATGCCGGCAAATTTCTGTTCACCAGGTAAAGTTAGCTTACAAAGAGGATGGTGTATATCAATCCTAAATTTACAAACATGGAAGCATTGATCCTGCTCGTCGCCGCCGCCCGAGACGACTAGTACCCCATGACCGCCGACGAGATGTTGAGCAATGGCTTGAGCGTGTCGGGCGCGAACTTCCTTGCAAACAGGAAGCACATCGACGTCGGCCGGGAATTGTAAAAGCAGGGCCTGTCTCTCGTCCTCTGATGCGCTGGATCAGCTTCACCGTGACGTCCCGGGCGCCGTACTTGGCCGGGTGGGGGCCGCCCTTTGTCCAGTCGACGTACGTGACGGTGCGGTTCGCGTTCCGGGCGCCATGGAGCATGTTTACGGTGGTCGGGAGGTAGTGCTCGTCGGGGTAGCACGAGGGCTTGCAGTGCCTCCTGAAGAGCGGGTAGTAGGTGGTGTCTGCGAGGACGCTGGTGGCCACGTCCCGGCTGAGCTCGAACCACTGGGAGCCCTTCCGCCACTGCGGCAGCCTGATGGCTGGCGCCATCAGGCGGTTGTACCGTCCGCGGCACTGCTTGATATTCTTATAGTACACCTCCACGAAGCTGTGCCGCGAGCCGACGAGGTAGTCGCGCACCGTCGGGAAGCTCTGCACCGGGATGCAGCTCTCGAGAGGAGCACGAAGCGCTCGTTGGAGAAGTCGAGCAGCGCGTTCGCCAGAAGCCGCTTCTCAGCGTCCATCAGCGATATGGAGCCCCACTTGGTCTCCTGGATTGGCGATCGCGAGTTAGCTGGGCGGCATGGGGCGCGGCCGGTAATGGCGGCGGCATGTGTGTGTCATGATGTACGTACCTGGCTTGGGATCTGGCGGCCGTAGAAGGGCGAGTCGGAAGAGAAGTTGATGGCGAGGCCCGGCGGCGCGTGGACGTAGACGGAGAAGCGGCCCTGTGGCCGCGGAAGAAGCGCTCCCAGAGCGGCGCGAGCGGGAGGGCGCCGCGGCCGGCGAGGAACATGAAGGCCACCTTGGGCACGCGCTTGAACGGGTACGGCGCGCCGGCGTCCACCGGCACCATGGAGGCGCGCCAGAAGAGCTGCTCGTCCGTCATGTCGTGCATGAGCCGCGTCGGGCCCACGAACTCCGCGAAGCCGCCGGCGTCGTCGCCACCGTCCGTGCTCGGGAACACGATGTTGGTGTAGATCATGTGGGTCTGGGTGCGCGGCCCGGGGGCCGTCCAGAGGCCGGCGACGATGCCGACCGCGAAGATGACGAGGAGCATGATCCCCCTGGCGACGCAGGTGGACTCCTTCCTCGTGAACATAACCTTGAAGTCGTCGACGACCCCGCCGCCCTTCTTCATTATACCACTCGTCACTTGGCACGACGGAAGGCAACAAGACGCAAGCGTACAAAACCCTACGCGGCAAAACCCGAACACCTCCTCGACATGAACGACGAGGAGATCGGAGATCGATCGACCGATCGTTTTAAACTTGAAACCAACTTAGCGATCGACGGAATCGCTTGTGAGCCGTGGCTAGGGCTAGCATATGTGCCAGGATGAACTGCGCACTCCAGTATATCCCTGGAGCTTTTCACGAGCAAGGCATGAACAGAGAGGACAGAGGAGGAGAACCGGAGAAAGGTATATACATAGGTACGGGTAGAGCGATGGAGATCGATGTTTCCCAAGATGGCGGGATCGGAGTATAGAGTAATAAAGTAAGAAAAGATTGCAGAGAAGGTGCCAAAAAGAGGGAGAGATCGAGATGGATCATCAAGGGGCAAAATACCGGCTCGATGATTGCGCGTTGGGAGTTTTATGTAACGTACGTAAGGTGTACTTTGTTCTCGGTAATGTCAGCCCTATGTATCAATATGCTTTCCAGCTTGGTGGGATAACAGTTTTTTTTTGTCCTTTTGACAGCTCGGTAGGATTGACGGTTAATTTAGAGGATATGCTGCAACCTCCAATGGTGGCATGCACAATTCCAGTTTCTATAGCACACGATCTTTGCCAAACAAACCATGTTTCAATCGAGCGGATTTAAACAACACAAATAGAAAAGTCGCTGATAAAACCGAAAGTTACACCATTTTTTGTGTGAAAAGGCCAACCATCCAACCGATCTATAGTTTCACCATTTGCACACCTACATTTCTTCATCACACTAGTGAAAAGAAATAATATAAACTAAACATGAATAAGTTTGACTAAGATATTAGGTTTTAAGAGTCGTATAGGCTATGGTAGATGATTTAGCTGACTGCAGTTGCAGTAGAGATGATTGTGTTGTAGTTGATGATATGAAAGATAATATGTCTGATAGAGATAATCAAGAGGAAATAGATGATGAGGAATTATACACTTGTATTAAAGGTTTAGCTGGCATTATGGGTAAGCGTAGATCACAATTAAAAGTAGATGTAGAGGTTTTGTAATGGGGAGGGGGTAGAGGTAAGAATTCTCGTTTAATTGTTCTTATTGATTATATGGCTAGCATGTTTTCAGATCCTTGAGGCTTAGGGGAGAGGAGAAAAGAGGGATTTTTTATTAAGGATGCAATTAATGATTACAAGATTAGGTTTGTAGGTTTGCAAGAGACTAAGATGAGTAGTGTGATTATTGATTTACTCAACAGCCTTAGTGGTGCTTGTAGTTTTTCTTGTGCAGTTGCTCCTTCTATTGGTTAAGCTGGTGTCATGTTGTTGCGTGTTAATAATGATTTTATGAGGTGATTGACACTGAGATTGTTTCATATTAGAATGCTTGTTAGAGACATAGAGAAAAAAAATACTTTGATTAATATTGTCAGTTTTTATGGTGCGGATCATGCTAGAGATAAACAAGTCTTTTTAATTGAACTTCATGTGTTTAGCTGTAATAATTTTATCTTTGTAGTGGGGATGATTATAACATTATTAGAAACCCTAGTGAGTGTAATAAAAAAGGAGGTTGCCTAAGTGGATCCATCTCTTTAATGTCATTATCGAAAAGTGCGAAAGTAGATTGTGATGGTAGGCTTTTGTCTTTGTCCAATAATCCGGAGGACCCTGTTATGTCTATATTGGATATATAGAGTTGTGATGAAAGTTTTTTTTTTTATTTATATCCCCTGCATTATCTTAAAACTCTTCCTAGAGTTATTTCTGGTCATTTGCCTATTGTGTTGGATTTTGGGATGATCCATGTAACGGTTTTAATCCTTTTAAGTTTGAGCTATGTTGGTTTTCTTTGGGATGATTTAGAATCGGTGGTAATTGATGTGTAGAAGAGATTTTGTTCTACTAAGAATATGTTTGCTAAGTGGTAGAATAAGTCTAGAAAACTTAGAAAAAGCTAAAAGGTTGGAATCCGAATTATATTTGGTTACATAGGAAGCGGAAAAAACGCTGTTAGAGGCTATACGGTGAATTTAATTGCTCAACTTTAGATAATTATATATTAAGAAACAAAAGGATAAGCAGTTACATTAAATTTCTAGATAATAAGAGATTACACGGCTCTAGAGAGCTACAAAAAATAACTACTTAAGGAGAAGCTTGTACTTCTTACTTCATGACTAGAACTAGTGGTAGGAGAATAAGGAAAAAATAGGGATATTCTTATTTTTTTTAGAAAAGGGTGCCCCGGCCTCTGCATCAAAATGATGCATATAGCCGCTTTATTAATTTATTTCAAAGTTTCGATCTTAGTCTATTACAATTCACGGATCACACAGGGTCGACACATGTATCAACCAACGAAAAAGTCCTAGGCAAAAAAAGCTACTCATAGCTCTAATCTCTTCTCAAAACGCCAGCCCGAACGGTTGTAGAAATCCTTGGCGACCGTCTCCAACTGGGTACATCCAGAATCCATGACATGGCGTTGCTCCACTGGTTGGAGATACGACCATGAACGAATCCAGTGGGAAATCAAAGGAATTACCTGAAAGGACAAGTGTCGCCTAGAGGAGGGGGGGGGGTGTGAATAGGCGATTAAAACTTTTCCGGTTTAGGCTTGATAATTGCGGAATAAAACTATGTGTTTAAATTAACAAGCCGACAACCTAAATAAACTAGGCTCACCTATGTGCACCAACAACTTATGCTAAGCAAGACAAGCAACAAGGTGATAGCAATATAGAATACTTCAAGCACGAAGGCTATCACAATGTAAAGTGCATAAGTAAAAAGCTCGGGTATAGAAATAACCGAGGCACGCGGAGACGAGGATGTATTCCCGAGTTCCTCCTTGTTAAGGGAGTACGTCTCGTTGGAGAGGTGTGAACCAACACAATGGTTCAACAACCACAAAGGTTTCACCTTCTTCTCCGATGAACCGCACCACAAATGTTTGGTTCACCTTCCACTATCGGAATCCTTCGAGCCGGAAATCCGGAGCCTTTCAACAACGATCTGGGGCACAACCCACAACGGGATTGGGGGCTCCCGAACAGCTACAAGTGACCACACAAGGGTCTCAACCACCACACGGGCGTCTAGGGTCCAAAGACCCAAGAGTAACAAGTTCACAAACTTTCAACTTCCACGAATCCTCGTGGAGAGAGCAAACCGATGCAACACAATGCAATGGCAAGAACACAAGAAGTGCTCAAGTCCTTCACTCTCAAATTCCAACAAAGCAACAAATGCTTATGGGGGAATAAGAGAGGAAGAACAATGGAGGAGAAACACCAAGAACTCCAAGATCTAGATCCACTAGGTTCCCCTCACTTAGAGGAGAGATGGATTGGTGGAAATATAGATCTAGATCTCCTCTCACTTTTCCCTCAAAGATATGCAAGAATCATGGGAGGAAATTGAGAGGGGGCAAGTTTTCCAAGGTCAACAATGGTGGGAGAGAGAGGGGAAAATGTGCTGCCTCAAGGTAGAAGAAGGGGAGGGGTATTTATAGCCCCTCCCACGAAAATAGCCGTTGCAACAGCAACTTAGACCGGAAAATCCGGCCTCTGGGAAAAATCCGGCCCAAAAATCCGGCCTGATCCAGTGGCTCGCGCTGCTGAGTCCTTAGCTGTTTTTCTGGGCAGACTGGGGGGGGGGGGGGGGGGGGGGGCTATCTTTTTCATCCGGACTCCGATTTCGATGATCTTGGGCTCGTTGGAATCACAACGAAGATCTTTACAAGATCATGCAGAGAAACATCATAGTCCAACAAGGGAGGATAAAACAAATGGAGAAAGTTAAAACCTCTCTTTAAAAGAATAACCGGCAAATCTCCAAAACCGAAAATGCAACAAGTTTTCCAAACGAAATTCATTTTCGGTGAACTTGGGCTTGTCGTGAAGATCACAACAAGCACCAAAACCCAACAGGGAGAAAACCAAATAAGAACCAAGAAATATGATATGCCAAGTATGCAAAGGTTTGAGCTCTCCACAAAGATGCGATCAAGTTACTCAATTGAGAGCCCCTCTTGATAGTACGCCATCTATCCTATAACCCGGTCTCCCACTAACACCATGAGACCGGTAAAATAGAAACCCTATCAAGATCATACCTTTGTCTTGCGCATACCACTTGAGCTAGATGATGAAGATCTTGATCTCTTCAAGTGGACCACCTTTCTTGATTGCGCTTTGCTTGGTGAAGACTCACATAACGCTCCCCCATACACCAAGATGGGAGTGCCTCTCTTAGGAACATCTTCACTTGACCATTATCTCCAAATGGGTGACAAGCTTTAAGCATATGATTTCTTTGAGATGCTTCTCTTGAACTTGCACTTCAACTTCTTCTCTTAATATATGTATATGATGACTTGGATATTGCTTTGGTCATCACTTTATCTTCTTCTTTCAATCTTGATACCAACACATGGTGTTCAAGCATTGCCAATGGACAAGCCCTACAAGGATAGCTCAATGCAACCATTAGTCCATAGAGATTGTCATTAATTACCAAAACCACACATGAGGGCTCATGCACTTTCATTACCTGCAAAAAAGATGGTTTTTTTGGCTTGTTAAAAACGAAATCATTTCGTACATTCCAAATTGCCCACATGGCCACACAGACTCCCACCCTTATGGATTTTAATTCCTTCTTCTCTATTCCTTTTAGCCAGTTCCCAAAAAATGAGCTATATTATTCGGGGGCGTGATATTAAAAGATAGATGCACAATTCGCCAAACTATTTTAGCAAAGGGGCATTCGAAAAACAGGTGCTCCACCGTTTCATCTTTATCACAAAAGGAACAACACTTGTTGCCATTCCAATTCCTTTTTCCTAAGTCATCTTTTGTTAGAATTACTTTAGGATACAGAAACCACATAAAAATCTTGATTTTTAGTGGCACCTTTATTTTCCAGATATACTTCTTTAAAAATTTCGTATGATCATATAAGTAGTCTAGATACATTGACTTCACCGTAAAAATACCCGAATTAGTTAAGGGCCATACAAAAGCATCTGACTCTTGCGTCAGATTTATATCCATTAAACGGTTTACCAAGTGTAGCCAACACTCCCATTTGTTTCCTATAAGAGCTCTTCGGAAGGTTATATTGAGAGGTTGAGCTAGGTTTTGAGCCACCGAAACTTGTTTTTGGTGAGCTATATTATACAGCGTGGGATACTGCTGTGCTAGTGGACAATCCCTAGCCACACATCCTCCCAGAACCTTGTGTTCTCGCGTTACCAATTACAAAAGAGCCACGTTGCAAGAAATCCTCCTTCACTTTCATAAGTCCTTTCCAGAAAGGAGAGTCAAAAGGTTGGACTGTTACTTGGGATAAGGACTTGGAATGTAAGTATTTATTATGCAATAGTTCTTGCCAAACACCTTGTTCGTTCATTAGTTTAAACAACCATTTGCTTAAAAGACATTTATTTTTAATTTCGAGCACTTCAATACCAAGGCCCCCTGATCTCTAGGCCGACAGATAATATTCCCCTTCGTAAGGTGATATTTCTTTTTGTGACAATCACTCTGCCAAAAAAATCTCGATCTATAAAAATCTAATCTTTTCCGCACTCCCTTTGGAATCTCGAGAAAAGATAACATAAACATGGGCAAGCTAGTAAGAACCGAGTTTATTAGAATTAACCTATCCCCATATGAAAGTAGCTTACCGATCCAACTGCTCAGTTTTCGCTCAAAACGATCTTCAACTGGTTTCCATTCTCCATTTTTCAGTTTTCGGAAATGAATTGGTATTCCCAAATACTTTAATGGAAAAGCTCCAGGTTCACAGCCGAACAACTGAATATATTGATCTTCCACTATCTTGGCTTGTCCAAAACAGTAAAGTTCGCTCTTATGAAAATTGATCTTAAGACCCGAGAGTTGTTCAAATAGACATAGAATTAATTTCATGTTTAAAGCCTTATCCAAGTCATGTTCCATAAAAATGATTGTATCATCCGCATACTGCAATATAGAAACGCCACCTTCTACCAGATGAGGTATGAGGCCTCCTACTTGTCCATCCTCTTTTGCTCGATTAATTAAAATGGCCAACATATCCGCGACCACATTGAATAAGATAGGTGAAAGTGGATCTCCTTGCCTGAGTCCCTTAAGCGTTTGAAAATTGTGACCTATTTCATCATTCACTCTTATACCTACACTCCCTCTGCTAATGAAATCCTTGATCCATTGGCACCATTTTGGATGAAAACCTTTCATACGTAAAGCTTGTAGAAGAAAAGACCAATTGACCTTGTCGTAGGCTTTTTCAAAGTCTATTTTGAGGAGAACTCCATGTAATTTCTTCCTATGCAGTTCATGTGTGGTCTCATGTAAAACAACCACACCCTCAAGTATGTGTCTGCCAGGCATAAAAGCAGTTTGTGTTGGCCTTAATACCGTATGTGCCACCTTGGTGATACGGTTAGTAGCCACTTTCATGAAAGTTTGAAGCTTACATTCAACAGACAGATAGGGCGATATTGTTGAATTTGAATGGCATCCTCTTTCTTAGGCAAGAAAATAATCGTCCCAAATTTAGATGAAACAGTGGTAATTCTCCCTTGTGGAAAGCACTGAACATGTTCATTAAATCGGTTTTAACTATATTCCAGCACTTTTGATAAAATTCAGCCGGAAAAACCATCAGGTCCCGGCGCCTTGTTTTTTTCCATTTGAAAAATTGCGTCGTATACCTCTTGTTCGGTAAACTCAGCCTTCAAAATATTATTCTCCTCTTCCGAAAGTTGTGGGATATCAGACACTACCGACTCCTCCATAGTAAAGAAATTTTCTTCTAGCGCACCAAAGAGTTTCTTATAGAATTCGGTTATGAAGTTTTTCAGATTTTCTTGGCCTACCACAATATTCTTATGTATGCTACCTCTTATTAAGTCTTGTTGTAGAATATTTGGTGCCTTGTGCACTGAATCAGATGGATAGAGTAGAGCTAGGACAAAAACATATGGAACAAAACAAATGTGTTATTTTCCAGATGAAGCACAATAAAAGCTCCTATGCGTGATGGTAAGTCTGCTTATCTTAGATGGTGTGGTTCCACTTCATGAGGTTTTGCTTGCGATTCACAAAAGTAAAAGTAATGATGTTCTTTTTAAGGTAGATTTTGTAAAATCATATGACAAGATTAGTTGGTATTTTTTAGAAGATGTAATGATGAAGAAAGGTTTACCTAGTATTTTTGATGAGTGGGTGATGAAAAGTGTTAGGAAATGGAAAAGTGGAAGCTATGGTAAATGAAGAGATATGTCCTTATGTTGAGTACAAACAGTTTTGCCGCAAGGAGAAACGATGTCTCCCCTTCTTTCTTATATTGTTGTTGTGTTGCATGTTGGGAAAGCTGAGTGGGGTCGCATTGGTGGTGTGTTAGGTTATTTTGTTGATGAGCGGACTAATATGCTTGAATATGTTGGTCAGACTTCCTACAAGTGTCGAGGATCTTGCTTGGGGATGGTCCTTCTACTATTAATTACATGCTTTGTAACATTCTTAACACTTAGGCGATATTGTTGAATCATAAATATGGTGTCAAAATGATCGGGTTGTGAAGGAGATCTTCTTGGTATCACACGGCTGGGTTCCGACTGGCGGGGATGATGAACTGAAGCTTTTGGATTTCATTCTTGCTTGTTGTCTGCTGATATTCCGTATGATGTTGTGTAAAAATGTTGGTTGTTGTTTGGCCTGGGTTTGGTCGTCTGGATGATTGTTAGTAGCTTCCTTTTTGATATTTTTCTATTAATACTAGAAGAAAATGATAGCCCCAAGTGTTTGTTCTGAACGCCCCCTATTTATAGGAATTGGCCACTTCAACGATATTTTATGGTTATAGGGGTATCGAAAGTTGAAACCAAATGGTTGTTTGTTGTCCAAACCATTCTGCCCAGCCCCGATAGCGTTCAGGAAAGGGCTAATTTCTAACTTTTTCTCTTGTTGATTCCTTTCCTATTTCTAGGTCTAGTGCATCCTTTCTCACTATTCATTTTATCTTTATCTCATTCGCTTGGGAGTTTCAAGCTCCTTATGTGATGTTTGAGATGTGACCGCACGGTAGGAAGTATCCCTAAGACCGTCGAAATTTGGGTAGAAGGAAGAAAATCACTCCGATCTCTGATTTTGGAAAAATAGGTGGCTCACGAGGAATGGAGAGACACATTTTCTATTTGATCTCGAAGTTCTCATATAATTTTTTTCCTTCTCGCGAACCACGAGAGCGCCCAACGCCCAGAAGAGGAAAACTCATTTTCAAAACAGGGTCAAGCGGTGTATTAAAAAGGGCTGGCCCGTTAGAAGGACGCTTGCTTGGCGAACGAAGTTCAGAACCAAAACAAAGGGAGCCCCCTTCCAAATAAATGCTTACATGGTAGAGCTCGGGAGAGGGTTCGAGAATAAGGTAAGGTTTTTTACGGTCGGGTCCTCTACCACTAGTCCGGCTAGCCTACTTTCGGGCTCTGCAAGATCAACCATAGTTGCATGGAGTATGGTAGAATTCCCCGATACGGTTATTTGGGAAGTCCCCCTGTCCCCCGAGGACGACTCACATACAATTCTTACGAGAGCTGGAGAAGCGTCTACTGGTAAAGCATTATCCATACTAGGGGATTAAGCGCAGCCTTCGCCGCACCCGTGGGCAAAATTATTGAATTTTTTCAATCGTAAAAGTGTTGAAATTAATTTAGAAACGATATGGAAATTTGGAATTTAAATTAGAAACGATATGGAAATTTGAAATTTAAATTTTGGTCGTGCATATGTAATTTTATGTGATCCCGTTGATATATTTGTCATTTTTTTGTATGAACATGTTTAAAATTGATGGTTTGCATTATTTAGAATTACTTTAAAATCATATGGATAGGTTGGATTATTTTCCAAAAAAAAGGTAGTATTTTTGAAATTATTAGTTTGCATTGTTTTGAATTATTGCAAAATCATATCTAGAAATACTTACAATTATTCAAAAAAAAATGTCCACATTTTTGTTGGATTGTTTTCTATTTTTTTAGTTTGGAATTTTTTTTTTGGACTATTTTTCCAAAAAAAAAATTGGGGCATTTTCAAATTGTTAGTTTGCATTATTTAGAACCGTTGCAAAATTATATTTAGAATTGTTTACAATTATTTCCGAAAAAATATCAACATTTTTGTTGCAATGTTTTTTATTTTGTTAGTTTTCGCGGCTTTGCCGCGCCCGTGGGCTAAAATTTTGAATTGTTCGATCGTAAAATTGTTGAAATTCAAAAATTGTTTAGGTTGTGAAGTTGTTCAAATTTTTGAAATGTCCATATTCAAAAGTTATTCAGATCTGAAACCGTTGAATTTTTTTAAAAAATACATGTGTAAATTGTTTAGTTTTTGGAATTTGTTAAAATTGGTAACTTATTTGTATGTGAATTCGTTTTTTTAGTTTGTTAAATATTTGAATTTTGTAGGAATACACGATTTTAGTATATGCAAAATTGAATTTTGATTGTATTTTGAAGTATTGTTTTTCCATATCTGTAGGTTCGAAATACTGTTGTAGTTATTGTTCAAATATTTATAAACATTTCCGCACTAATATTTTTTTTCATGTTTATATTTTCCTGACGAACCAGCGAAAATAAGTTGATTAATTTAAATTTATAAATACAAAATAGCTTTAGATTGTTTCCAAATATTTTTCAAATTGGAATGTTACAAAATGTATGGATTTTAACACAAACAAATTAGATTTATTTTTCTGAACATTTTGATATAATTCATATTTTTCTGATAAACCAGTGAAAAGATATTGTTTTTGCAAATTTAATGATTTTTCTGGATTTTATATAATAAGCCGGGGCCACCTGTCAGGATTTTTTGATTTCCTAGATATTTTCCGAAATTAAACAGCCGCTGACAAGGCGGGCCCACGCTGACATCGTGCTGACGTCAGCAATGGCGGGGCCAGATCTGGCCGCGGCGGCGGCGGACTTGCCGGCAGCGCGCCGGCGCGATATGGCACGCGAGGATGGCCGCGTCGGATGCGCCTCATCGCGGCCGACCCGCAGGTGGCGGCGCCGCCCATTTTGGGTCGCCGGAGCGGCGCCGGCGGCCTATGGGAGCGGCGGAGGCTGCCGCGGATGGCGGCGGCGATCCCGGTGGAGCCACGGCTTCCCGGCGGCCGATCCGCGGGCAGGAGGGAGCGGCGGAGACGCCGGAGCGCTCCATGGCCGTGGGTCCGTCGGGGGAACGGCGTAGCGGCGGCGGAGCGAGGCGGCGGCGGCGGCGACGCCGCGGGCACGCGGGAGAGAGAGAGGAGGGAGGGGAGCTGTGGCGAGTTTTTTACACCAAGGTCCCTGATTTTTTTTTGTTTTGTGATTTAGTCCTCCGTCGATCACAAACAGGTCCTTCCGCGGGGGGTTTTTGGAAAATTACGCGGCGACCGGCGCGACCGGCGCGTGACCGGGCGACGTGGCGTGCTCTCATTGGACAAAAATGGATGATGAACAGTGACGCGCGCGGCGGTGGACGTGGCTTCATCAGGGCCGTCCGTCGCGCCGATCGGACGGCTGCGGTTTGCCCGCGACGTGGAGGGCTGGACAGGCCGCGGTTTCTTCCGTCTTTTATATATACTCCCTCCGTCCAAAAATAACTGTCTTAGATTTGTCAAAATGTGGATGTATCTAGACATGAAACATGTATAGATACATCCACTTTTGTGCAAACTTGAGACACTTATTTTGAGACGGAGGGAGTAGTAGATATAACTGCCTGCCATTTTTTCCTTTTCTTCTCTTGGTTTGGCTATGTAAAACCAGTTTCTATAATGGAAATTGTCGAGGTGAGCTCGTTTTCTCAACAAAAAAAGGGTGTTAATGTTTTCTTTCTGGCAAGATGTAAATATTTAAACAAAATTGTATTGCCTCACTGATTAGTAAATATGTTTAATCAACTTATTTACATACAAGGCCTAAATTTTTATTCGCTGCCCCGAATTTCTCGAGGCACGTCGCTGACCGAGCTACATGCATGGCGTGCGAAGCGGATCCAGCTAAGTTTGCAGCTCGCCGCATTAGTCGCATTCTATCTATCTCCTATTCACGCGGTTGGTTCTTGCTATGTATCTTATTCCACGACGCAAGGAAATAGAGAGAAGAACAAAAATTACCCCACCGTGTATCCTTGCCCTGTTCCTCGTTGATCTGATCCGACAGAGCTGGCCGGCGATCAATCGAGGCTGCCACAGACCGCGACGCCGTTCATCACCGCGGCTGTGACGACATTGGGCGCCGAATGGGTCGGTGTAGTCGATGTGCGTAATCGAGCAGTCTCGTCAATGCACGGTGCCTGTTTCTTCTGTTCAAATGTTGATTTCAAAATTAAGATTCGATCTGGGTAATCCTGTTCATCCGAAGAGAGCGCGTAATTCAGGGCTGTGTTTAGTTTTGTTTGGAAATTTCTAGCACGCAGATAGACACGTGAGATACATAGCATTCTTATCAGATAGTAGTCTGATCTATTATTCAGTTAGTTAGAATCATTTTTCGTGCGATTCCTTTTAAACGGAACCAGATACTACTTTCTATTTGGACACGTCTATTAACCCAAAATTGCCTGTGTTTCCATATGCTGCAGATTGAACACCGACGAGGAAAAAGAATAACACACTGCGTAATTAGAGTCTGTAAAATCGGACAACGGATATCCGATCCATGGCTGCACGAGAAACTGCTGCCGAGGCGCCCCCAACGCCCATGGCGACGCCAATGTCTTCAAGATCGGTGAGGTGGGGAGACCTCGAGGATGCGGCCGCCGGGCTGGAGAAGCCGCTGCTGCGGCAGCGCGGCGCCAACACGACGTCCCAGATGGCCGTCGTCGGCGCCAATGTCTGCCCCATCGAGAGCCTCGACTACGAGTACGTGCAATGTCCCTATTCTTCTATCCAATCTACCGCCATCCTCAAATAGTTTCAGCCATAATTTTGGTCCGTGTCTTCTGCAATCAATTTTCAGAATCGTCGAGAACGACGTGTACAAACAGGACTGGAGATCGAGGGGGAAACTCCAGGTCTTCCACTACCAGGTCATGAAATGGGTCCTCGCTCTCCTCGTGGGATCCATCGTCGGCTTCGTAGGGTTCTTCAGCAACATCTCCGTCGAGAACATCGCCGGGTACAAGCTGCTCATGACGAGCAACCTCATGCTGCAAGACAGGTAGCTACACGTTCGTACACCACACCACTCCCATTTCCCAAGCAGTGCACGGGCAAAAAGAAACCAATCTCTTTTTCCGTGACTTTCAGGAACCTGGAGGCGTTCCTGCTATACATGGCTTGCAACGTGGTGCTGGCCGCCTCTGCCGCTGCGATTTGCGCCTACTTCGCCCCGGCGGCGGCTGGCTCCGGTATACCAGAGGTGAAGTCCTATCTGAATGGCGTGGACGCGCACTCCATCCTAGCGCCCAGCACCCTCATAGTGAAGGTCCGATCATTTTCTAACTCGCCGCGATTCGACAGCGATGTTTCGGTGCACATTTTCTTGGACTAAATAAGTCGTGGCTTTGGGGATCTGCAGATTATTGGCTCCATATTTGGAGTATCTGCCGGTTTTGTGCTGGGCAAGGAAGGGCCGATGGTGCACACTGGTGCCTGCATTGCCTCCTTGCTCGGCCAAGGCGGCTCGCGCAAGTATGGCCTCACCTGGAATTGGATCAGGTACTTCAAGAACGACTTGGATCGCAGGGACCTGATCACCTGCGGCGCTGCGGCAGGCGTCACTGCGGCTTTCCGTGCCCCCGTCGGCGGCGTCCTCTTTGCGCTTGAGGAGGCAACTTCTTGGTAATAGTTTCTTGAATCCTGGTACAAAAATTTCGGATATTGGTGTTGTCGGAATGCTACAGTGCACCTGGTACTAAAATGCCACGAACTACTGCTAGTGTTTAGTAGCACTTGGTAAATGCAATTTTACCCCAAGTTTGTTTTTCCAGAAAATAAAGTCATGTTTTTCAAATGGGATCAATCCTTGTAAGTCAAGTTTCACCAAAAACTATGCCATGTTAGCACAAAACCGCCCCAATCGGCCAGTATTTAGTAGCACTTGTAAATGCAATTCTACACGAATTAAACAGTCGGTGGACTAGTTATTTATGATTTTGTTGTTGAGACTTTCGGTACTGTTTTGGGGATGAAAACTATTCTTTTCTCTATTTGGAGTACTTATTTTGCCAGAAATGCTACAGTGCACCTAGAACATGCTAGTATGGCACCACCCTGTCCTTGCGGCTGAGAGGCATGGGTCTGCTACTCCCTCTTATCGGAATTAATTGACGTGAAAGTTGAGATAAGCTAGTAGAAATGTGTACAGGGCTGGCGACAATAAAATCGGATTGGAGGGAGTAGTTTTTAGTAGTAGTTGGAAATGCAGTTTTTTACCTGCTGCTCGTTTCATGCAATCAATCCTAGCAGTACCTCTTTGGTCTGAAAATATGATCACATTGAACAGTGTAATGAAATCACCCGCAATTGGTGAACCCTTGGACCTGAGATGCATGTTCTATATTCCGTTTTCAGTACAATTTTGTCAGAAATGCTACTGTCCTTTATTATGGTAATTCAATCGCAATGAACAGTGAAATGTATCGGTTATATCTACATCAATATGTGAAAGAAAACTTTTGCCATTGTGATTTCTCAGGTGGCGGAGCGCTCTTCTCTGGAGGACATTCTCCACGACGGCTGTGGCAGTGATGGTGCTGAAGTCTCTGATCGAATACTGCCGCAGCGGTAAATGTGGCCTTTTCGGCGAAGGCGGTCTGATCATATGGGATTTGAGCTCACGGGTGACAGCGTACACCTCCATAGACATCGTTGCAGTCATAGTACTTGGCATCCTGGGTGGACTGTTCGGAGCCCTCTTCAACCACCTCCTGGACCGGATCCTTCGCAAATATGGGATCATCAACGAGTGAGTAATCCCCATCCGATCAAACCTCTCGATCTGAAGCAAGCATTATCTGAAACAACTTCAGAAAGATCACTGAGATTGTATTTGAATTTTACAGGAAGGGCGCGCCATACAAGATCCTTCTGACAGCGTTCATTTCCATTGTCACATCATGCTGCTCGTTCGCCCTGTCGTCGATGTCACCATGCATCCCCTGCCCGCCTGATCTCCCTGCCGGTAGGTGCCCGACCATCGGCCGGTCCGGCAACTTCAAGAAGTTCTGGTGCCCGGCAGGGCACTACAACGCGCTGGCCTCCCTCTTCCTCAACACCAATGATGACGCCATCCGCAACCTCTTCAGTGGGGGCACCGACAGCGAGTTCAGCGTGTTGACGCTGCTCGTCTTCTTCATAGCCATCTACTCCCTCGCCCTTATCACCTACGGCGTCGCCGTGCCGTCGGGCTTATTCATACCCGTCATCCTCTCCGGCGCCACCTTCGGCCGCCTCCTCGGTAAGATCTTGTCCTTCATTTCCCTGACGGGCCTCGACACGGGCCTCTTTGCCCTTCTCGGCGCCGCGTCCTTCCTCGGCGGCACGATGCGCATGACGGTGTCGGTGTGCGTGATCCTGCTGGAGCTCACCAACGACCTGATGCTGCTGCCGCTCATCATGCTCGTCCTGCTCGTCGCCAAGACGGTGGCGGACTGCTTCAACAAGGGAGTGTACGACCAGATCGTGCGCATGAAGGGGCTGCCCTTCCTGGAGGTGCACGGCGAGGCGTGCATGCGGAGCCTGGTGGCCAGCGACGTGATTTCCGGGCCCGTGATCACCTTCTCCAGCGTGGAGCGCGTCGGCGCAGTGGTGGACACTCTGCGGCGCACGGGCCACAACGGGTTCCCGGTGATCGAGGACGAGCCGTTCGCGCCGGCGCCAGAGCTGTGCGGCCTCGTGCTGCGCTCCCACCTGCTCGTGCTGCTCCAGGGAAGGATCTTCACCAGGGCCCGCGTCAAGACCAGCGCCGCCGAGGTGTTCCGCAAGCTCAAGCCATTCGACTTCGCCAAGGTAGGGTCGGCAGGGAAGAAGCTGGAGGTGGACGAGCTGGGGCTCACCGACGAGGACATGGACATGTACGTGGACCTGCACCCGATCACCAACCGCTCGCCCTACACCGTCGTGGAGAACATGTCGCTGGTCAAGGCCGCCGTGCTCTTCCGCGACCTCGGCCTCCGCCACATGTGCGTCGTCCCAAGGACGCCCGGGGTAAGATGAATTCACTACCGAACTCCATTGCTCGCTGTCTTTTGTTTTCCTGCAAAATTCAGCATTCTGTGTATTGCAGAGGCCGCCGGTGCTGGGGATCCTGACGAGGCACGACTTCATGCCGCAGTACATCCGCGGACTGTTCCAGAACGTCCTTCGTGAATAGAGTTCGCGATGATTTTGGCACATAAAGATATTTACGCATGTTTATTCCTCCAAATCTACTTTTAGTTTAGGGAGTTCCTTTGTTAATTTAGGCTGATCATTTAGCACCCTGCGTTTTCAAGAAGTGGTGAGATCTCGATTCCGTTGAAGATGTAAGCGAATAATCGATAATAATGCGAGTATTCTTTTCAAATGATTAAACTGATCTTGGATGTCTGATCTTGGACCGATAATAATGCCTATTATTCTTTTCAAATGGTTTTATTGGTCTTGGATGTATGGTCTTGGTTGACAACCAATGTCAACTCTGTGCTTATGTTATCGTTGACCCGAGGGCCATCATTGTCTCCACGATTTCCCAATGGTGCCTGCGCGGGCAGTATGGCGTGGTGGGAGGAACAGTTGCCTACACCAGGTGCTGGGGGGATCAGTGGTAGCAGAGGAACACGGGTCTTTCCTGCTGTAGAAAATATAGTTTCTGATTTTGCCTTTCTATGGGAGCCATAGTTTGAGTATTATTCTTACATATTTTCTCTTATTGCAAACGCAGCGCATGTTTATTTCTTTGAGAACGTGTGCGCTTTATTAATCAACGAGGCATAATGTCAATACAAATAGTTTCCCGGATACACACCGGGGGCACACCACGCCACACAGACAAAGAAGAAAACTCTAAAAACCGAGCTAAACGATGCGCTGCAACATTCTGCAAGCGACTAACATGACGAAGAGAGCAAAACCTAAAGGAAGCAGCCAACAACTTGATGTCTTGGATCACCGGGCCACAAACCGATCAGTCCCTTTCAGCAGAATTGATGCGTTGAACAACTGATAGGCAGTTAGATGCAATTATCAGATTTTCCATGCCTTCAGCAGCAGCAAAGGAAAGGGCACACCTGATCGCATGCGCCTCAGCAAGTTCAGGTTCTGTAACCTCCTGAAAGCGATCGCCACAAGCAGCCAGAAAATCCCCCGCATGGTTTCTTACCACAACACCAGCACCCATGCATTGAGAAGAGGCAAATAAAGCTGCATCAACGTTAACCATAAGCAAACCTTCCGGCGGCGGAGACCATGAAACCTGCATGCGAGAAGTTTGTAATCCATTGTTTCGCCTCTCTCGAGGATTGTAACTGAACCTTCTACCTTTTCAATGAAATAAAACGCAAAGCTTTTGCGTTTTCTCGAAAAAAAATCATTATTGAATATTCCAAGAAAAACGACTTGTGTGTCACTCTCGCTCCCCCAAGTGCTGGGCCATGTCCCTCCATATTGAGGTGTGTTGGTAACCCAATTTTAACCCATGAAGTCAAACATGTGTGAACCGATCTCGGCTGCATCCAGTGACTGAGTTGTTTCCTTTGAAAGGAGAGTAGAAAAAAATCCTAACCACCACTGTGGCTGTGTGAGGAAGTGAGAGAGAGGATTGAACATGGCTATCATTGTGAGAAAGGTAAGAGAATACAAATCTATAATATCTATAATGATTAAATAGGAGCAACCCACTAAGTGATTTTCCTCAACATGCAAGCTATCCACCTAAGCATTCCTACGCATCATCCATTCTTACACGTCATCCCATTTCAATAGTTTTGGTGTCTTATACTATAGTTATCATATTTCTGAATACAAGGTGCTTAAATGATTTGAGTTGCTCAAATTCTAGAAACGCCACGGACATCTATGTGAGGAGATGATCCAATGGCAGTATCTTGCCCTTCCACTAGGATCTTTCATATGTCTTCATTGCCCTGTATATGTATCTGTCAGCGGCAGTCTCCTTCCCTTCTCCACATGTCCTTTCTCGACTTACTTTGTTTTGCCATCAAAGTTACTACTCTATCCGCTAATCCATCTCCACCACTCCCGAATTACATCTGCCTCTTAATCTTGCCGTCTAGCAAAGCCACGGTTCCCGTAATTTAACATATCTCTCTCTACGCGCGTGTGTGCTGTGCTCTTTCTTTTTTAGCATCTATTTGCCATCTATTTGTTGTGGTATGGTGCACATTAACTACATGTATTTTACTTAATATGGAGGATTGGACTTTTACTGTCAGGTCTAGGACGAATGATGTTGAATCAAAGTTTCTGGGTTCTTGCGACTATGGACATTGGGACATCTGGGGTTCATCTTTCCTTTTCTACATGTTGGATATACTTGGATCTACATGTCAACATGATAGTGAAGCTCAATTTTTTGCCACCATGTAAAATGTTGCCCGAAATGCTAACTGGATTACTCATGCATATAAATAACTATATATGTCAGTTTTTTTTGGGTTTGTGCACCCCTCACATCTATACATACTCATGGCATATAAAATATGATAGTTTTATCAACAACCGTCCATATTTGAAGAAGGAATGCACTGCATGCTCTCCATATCACGATCTTTATCTTTGAGTGTTATATTGTTTGTAACACTCTAGACTGACGATGTTACGGACCTGCATAGTCGCTAATTTATTTTTATTATCTTTTAAATAGTTCGGGATTAACATAAATGATGTCATTTTAACACAAGTACTTAGTGCGCGTGCATTTTCAACTATTCACTAAACCCACACATGTAAGACATGTATGACTAAAAGAACCAATAACACTATATGCCAACAATAAATTACAAGTTCCTCATAGGCACATTATAAACTCTAAAATTTTCTATTTGCTTGTTCATAATCATATCCAGAAATCGGTATCAAGATATTGGTTAGATATTGCACTTTAGAGACTTCCACCAAAAGATTTAGAAACATTAGAACACACACACACACACACACACACACAAAAGAATATATATAAACATAAACATTCATAAAAGTGACATTAATTAATTTTTGGAGGCATGCAACTTGTTTTTGAATTTTGGGATTTCGTTTAAGGACGAGGCAATGTCTAAAAAATGAGACTAAAATAACTTTTTTTTACCAAAATATAATATGATTCAGCAATGTGCATGGTGTGTTCTTAATGATAGATGTTAGATTTGTATAACAAAGACCACCACAACTAGTATTTAGCAACAACAATTATGGTTATTAAGTGCCACAACCATGTACTAAAATAAATAGTGAATGAGTTTGTAGTTTGGTAAAATGAATTATACAAAAGTATAAAAGTCTAGTATAAATACTATTAGTTTTCCTTGTGCAGTAGATTGTGATAGTTTTGATAAAAGGAGACTGTTGGTATGAATGGAAAAAACCTCGACGAGACGTGCCCACTCAGTTGAAACTTGCTTGTAGTGGTGGTTTCAATGATTTTTCTGGTTGGGAAAGCTAAAAATGTATTAGTTATCACTTGTCATGTAGATGTCAGCCACATCGCTTTTGTTTCGCAGCTCAAGAACAGACCGTTTTGGTGGTTCCTTCGAATATGGTCTTTGATATTCAAGAAGGTAGCAGCGATAGGTTTAATCAAATTGTCCCTCTTTGGATTTAATGTTCCCAAAACAAGGATGATGACACGCCCTATCCCTCAAATATTGAATGAACAACTAGGCGATTAACCAAATCTGTGTGGGGTATAGAAGAAAAAACAATCGTCACGGCAATAGATTCCAAAAAAGTCCTCGCCAGAAGCTCCTCATTCCACGCAACTAGTCTTTTAACCAATTCTTTGTAATCAAGCACCTCCTGTTGATGATCCACCTTTTATTCTATCCATAGAAGTATTTTTTACCCATTACCCGCAACAATAATGACATAATGATTGCAGGCCTATTCGAGGTTGCAATGATTTATGAGGTTCATCATATACAGCCATTTTCCCTCTTTTTTCAGATGGAATGAAGCTTCTCTGTTCTTTGACTCTTCTCATGACTATTTTAATTGCGATCGCTAACTTTTATCATCTCGGCCTCATCATGCATGTTAGTAAAAACATTTTGATTATGTGCTACTGATCCACCTTTATTGTTCTGTTATGTGCTACTGGTCAATAATTATTATTGCCCCTATTAATTTCCATAATAGCAGCATTATTTTAAAATTGAATTCTCATTATTGGCGTGGCGCATTGCGCACACGCCACTAATAACCATACTACCAGTGACATGGGCGCGCACACGCCACTGGTCTTGATTTTACTACTGGTGTGGCCTGGACACACCAGTTGTAACAATTACCACTGGTGTATGACTATTGGCGTGGGCGTGACACGCCACTAATGTCGTCTTGGCCATGCCAGTGATAGCTTGTTTCCTTGTAGTGAGGAGACACCAGTAGTGAAACTATGGCCTCTGGTCCATCTTTTTACATTGTTTACAACCTCATTTACGTACTTTTCATCATTGTTAGCTCGATGGTCCGTTTTTACTTGTATTATTTGCAAATATATTCCACACTATACGTTTAATCCTTTGTTCTTAGCGAGATGGGAATATTGACAACCTTCCTGGAACGTTTGGGACAGAGTCCTTTGTGTGTTGTTTGTAGGTCTACTTCAAATTTTGCTAAGCTTTGCTCTCCTACTGGTTCCATAAACCTTGGTTCTTCACTAAGGAAAATTTGCTGCTGCACTACATCATACCTCCACTGGGGGTTCCCAACAGTCATCATATATGAAGAGATGTTCCATAAGCAATGCACGCAGATCAGTTGATGGATTCAAGTATGAATACCATGAAGACAAAGATATGTATTGAGATATACTAATGGATGACAATTCATATCGATCAAAGGTTTCAACAAGTTATAGATAAAGAAATGTTCCATGGGATATATATAGACTTTTAGATGGATTAGATGATAGATGCCATAAAAAATGGTATCAAACTCATTGATTGAAGATATGAATATGGTATGATCAAGAAGATAGAACTAAGAGAACTTCGAGTCATGGAAATTGTGTTCACTGATTGAACACAATAAAATCCACATGAACTTCATTTGAAGAGATAGTAATGATCAAGATAGCGTTCATTGGAGTAACTCAATGGTATTCATGATTAGGTTTATGAGTTGAGCAATGAAGGCTCAAGATCTCGAGAGAACGAATACAAGAAAACGGTGTGTTGAGCTCATGAATTGAGTCATAGTGTCTTGAGGCAATTACTCAAGTGAATAATTCATTGATTATATCAAGATATTGCGCTAGAGCATGAAGAAGACTAATGTGATGTGCATAGTGAAATCCAACAATGTTCCTGGGAGAGCTGAACCTTTGGTGATCAAATTATGGAGAAATACATATTAAGTGAATAATTCATTATTGCTTCAAAATATCATGATGATGGAGAGTGAATAAAATATAAAGGTTGACCAAGATGAAGCCAAGGAATTGGATTCTAGAATATCAACACACAAGCATAAATTATGTATCGTGTGGGATCAACAGATCTGGTGTACAGAAATAAATTTGGAATTGTGTTCTATGAACTCATGAACTATTTGTTTGCATGCGGTTTAGGTGACATCCATGGTCTTGCATCGAAAAGGAAGATTTCATGTATGCCATGATTGGTTGACATCAAGTGAAAATGTTGACAAGTTGAGAAGTGCAAGTTCAACATAAGCAGCCCCAAGGGATACACTTGAATCTGGCCGTCGTTTTGGGTTCAGTGGACCTAAGTGAGGCTCCCCATAGAGCAATATTGGGAGCCATTTGCGAGTCTTCACCAAGTAAGTGGGGTCAAGAGAAGTGTTCCAACTTGAGGGAAGAATACGTGTCATCATTGAGATCAAGTGGAATGTATAAGGCTAAGGTATGCATTTGCTTCCTAGTTTACCTGGTCTCAATGTTCTTGGTGGGAGACTGGGTTATAGGCTTGATAGTGGTACTATCAAGAGGGGTATTTCAGGCGAGTAGTTTGAACACATCTGCATAGAATGCTAAAACATTTGCATATTTGGTATATTCTTTTTTAGCGGATCTTTGGTTTTCTCTCTATAAGGATTTAAAGCTTGTTGTTAACTTCAAAACAAAACCGGATCATTGAAAGAGAAGATCGTATGAGAAAGTTACCGTGTGTTTTCATGTGAGTGATTCTTTTTTTTGGCATGCCAAATTCAATCCAAAACTGATTCTAAGATGAATCTAGATTGGTCTAGTAGCAATTGCACAGGTTTGGATTCCACCTGGATACTATCAAGATTATTCTGAACCACCACGGAATTCCGAATTGAGCCCGAACAGGACTAGATATTCCAACAGGTGGATTTTATAAATAATATATAGAGGTGCCTTCTTCTCCAATGGTTTTATTAAATTTGGATCAAAAAAATTCCCATTCTAGTGAGCTATATTGTCCTCCTCTAATCGCCAAATCCTCAATCTATGTGAATGGAGATTTGTGGCCCTCGATCTGGAGTCATTTGGTGACCTCCTTCATTATTCTTCCACCCCTACTACTCCATAATATTTATTTCTTTGGGTGGGATTTGTGAGAAAGGATTTTGATCATTTTTTGTGGTCTTGCTTTGAATTTGGTGCATTAATTTGTGCCTTTTCCACGTGATTCGTTCGAAGGAGAGTCCGTGAGCTTGTTACTCTTCAAATCCTTCACCTCCTAGGCGGGTTGGTGGTTATTGCCTCGGTGACTCTTTGTGGATTTTATGAAGAGGACCGGATTTCTCCTCCGTGGGGATTGTGAAATGGTTGTGGAGCTTACATTTTCCAGAGTGGAGGAAGAAGCTACCATAGTGATTAAACTCTACTTCGTGGAGGAGGTTTGGGCGGTCCTTCGTCATACTCAGAGCTCTCTAACCAGTTTCCTTGTGAGGAAGTGAACATCCGGATACATTTTTATCTCGTGTGCCTCAATTATCTCTATCTCCGAGTCCTTTGACTTATGATTTTATACTGTGAGTGCCTTCGTATCTGAAGTTGTTTATCTTCTTATAGGTTGATTTGTTGATGAATTGGGTTGTTGATATTGTCATATATATTGTGATTGGTAGCTTCCATTATGTGCCCATCTTGTTTTGATTAAGTTGTTGGTGCACTTAGGTGAGACTAGCATATTTAAGAGTCGCGTTTGAAAAAAATATAAGACTACTTAAATTCGATACTTTTCAAGCCAGATATGTAATTATTTTGAGATGTCTACCCCCCCCCCCCCCCCCCCCCCCCCCCCCCCCCCCCACCCCCCCACCCACACACACACACACACACCCCACACCCATGCGGCATGTAGGACTTTTCAAGTTTGTACAGCACCCCCACAACTCAAAAGTGTCCAAGGGGTCATCCAGGTATAGAGCGAACATGTGCGTCCCTACATAATGCATCTTTTTGGCTTCTTGTAAATTTCGAATGAAAGCTTACTTAGCCTCCTTCATGGGTGAGCACACATTATTTCAACAATATAACGAGACGAAGCCGTAATTCCTAATGGAGCCTCGACGCACATGCTCCTGTCTAGAAAAAGGCATTTCAAATGTCAAAAAGGTTTCTGAAAATGTTAACACATGTAGATGTCCATCCTATGTACACACAGATTTGTAGGCAAAATGTTTTTGCAAGGTAGGTTAAAAATCAAATTATGCTAAAGAAATTGTGTTTGCAACATTTTTTTCCTAGGACACATTATACATCTTTATTCGCGATGAGTAAGAAAATAGAAACAAGTCAAAGAATAAGAAATTGAAACAAGTCAAATAGGCAAATAACTGAACACTCCGTTGAAAACAGTATACTGAGTAAAATAGGCAAATAGCTGAACAAGCAATTAAAATAGTAGAAAACAGATTCCCTTATACAGAAATAGTCATGAACTAAATGTAGAAAAATGACAATACCATCATAATCTATTCGGTATCTTCCATGCTTGAACTTCGCTATCTTTTTTTTTCCCATTCGGTACTCTTGTGAAAGGGTTGGACGCAACCACACATTCGTGTCGACTAGACTAGTCACGGACGCACATTCACGTACAGTTTTGGACGCACTATTGTCGGCCGTTGAGCCCTTTCGCCACTCAGGCCAAGCAGCTGGCCAGATGGCGGGAGAAGGGAAACAACCAGATCTGCACGAGCTGCGCGCCTTCCTTGTCCGACCCGAACGCCCACTCCTCCTCGACACGCCTCTGCTCCATGTTGAACGCGACGAGCTTGCCCGGCGTCCACAGGTACACTACCTCCGTCTCCGGGTGGAACGCCATGAACAGGAAGGTCGGCGTAGTGGCCTGCAGGGACGAGCCGCCGGCGCCGGGGACGAGGTCTTTGATCCCCAGCTCGTGCTTCAGCGCCCACTCGGATTTGCCGGCGTCCACGAGCTCCCAGAACCTGAGGCGCGAGCCGTCGCTGGACGCGTACCTGAGGCGGCCCCGGCAGTGGCCCGCGCGCGCCCGGTCGCTCACGGGCGCCGGGAGCGCGGTCACCTCGCAGGCCATGGTGGCGAGGTCGATGCGGACGACGTGGCCCGAGTATGCCAGCACGTGGACGGCGCCGCCGAAGCAGTGCATGGTGGCGGACATGGCGTCGGTGTCGAGGCCGAAGTGGAGCTCGTGCTCGCGCCACGCGCCGGGCTCCGAGTCGAACACCTCGACGGAGGCGCCGCGCGGGAGCCACCCGGTGAAGCACACCACCTTGTAGTGCGGCGACGCGCAGGGGTCGAAGGACAGGACTGAGAGAAGCGTCCTCTTCCTCGGCGCCGGGAGCGCCGCCCACCGCCGCGTCGTCGGGCTCACGACGTGGAACGTCTGGTGCGGAGACGACGACGACTCGTAGTAGAGGAGGAGGCCGTTGCAGCCGTCGATGATGGTCGATGTGCGGTGACACGGGAAGAAGCCCATGTCGTCGGCCTCTGCCACGCCGGTTTCGCCGGACGATGACGACGACGAGGCACGGGCGTACGTGTACGCCTGCCTCCCGCCGCCTCGCGGCGCGTCGTCGTCGAAGAGCACGCCGGACGTGATGAGCGGGAGCCTGCGGCGGAGGTAGTCGGCGGCGATGAGGCCGCGCCAGGCGGTGGACACGCACTGGAACCGCGCCAGCGACTTGTACGGCAGCCTCACGAGGATCTCGCTGAGTACGTCCTCGCCCATTTCGCCGTCCATCTCTCTCCGGTACTGACTGACCTCCTCGCGCACAGGCAGGCACACCACACCTGACTGCAACACAGACCAATTGGCGGCCACGAAAACGAGAGCGCGCGCACTCTTATAATAACTTCGGTGGCGCCACGAGCCGGCTCCGCGGCAGCAAATGTCTGTTCTGTTGGCCTGAACTAACTGTGAACTGAAATGAATTTCAGGTGGTACGTGGTAGTGGCAGTGTCTTGCTCGCTTGCGGCAAACGTATGGAGCGCTGGATTGTATACACGGCACGCGTGCTCGCTGTTGCGCTTTTAAACATGCGACAACTCCTCCTCCTCCTCCTCCTCCTCCTCCTCCTCCGGTTACTGCTGATTTTCCGCCTCACCTAGATGAATCTTGGACGCGAGGTTCACACCGTGTTGGGGAAACTTTCTATATACGTAGTACTAACTGATTGTCCAGAATCCAGTTGCGCCGCACTGTGCATGTGGCGTTAGGGAGAAAGATAACCTGACGGAATCAGCCACCTCGCCTCCATCTTGTTTCAGACATTAACATTAGCAAAGCTCATCCGAGTGGTAAAATCCACACGACGACGCTAAGGAAGACGAACTCTTCCTCCTTACTTGGACTTGCGTTCAAGCAACCCATCATGGCCACCGGCCACGCATGGCCGCGCGCGGTGAGACGTCCACGTAAACAGTTGGACGGCGACCGAAGATGCCATTTGGCACATCTCGATCGTCAGAATTCCAGCGTAGCAACTACTAGCAAACACGCATATCCTCCTGGTTCAATCAGACAAGACGCAAATTAACAGAGGCTCAATGCATTAATCATTTTTTTGTTGCTGCTCTTTGCCTGATCATGTTAGCTAATAAGACGCTTCAACGCTGAGGTATCTGTTGCTTGGACGCCAATGTTTCGGCACGGCTTCTCGCGCTAAAGCTCAAGCAGTCGCTGTCCATGGATCCGGCGAAGGAATGTGGAAGACTAGGTCGCCCTAGTCCGGGACATGCATGGATTCCACTAGCCACTAGATCTTGCTAATGATCTTCTTTATGATTACTACTTTCATACTTTGCTTTGAGATCGGTGGGAGTTATTAGCAACGGATTAGTCGGTGGATTGCCCGGTGGAGGAAGCAATGGAGCCCTTGAGTTGAGTGCCTGTTTATCACTAGCAAAAGCTGCTTTGTGTGGATGCCACTCCATCGATCTTCTTTCCGCCCAACAGAGTTTGGTACAACGCAACGATGTTGACGTCGACAACGTTTATGCGTCGTCGATGCAAGCAGAATGCATGCCTGAACGTTCCTCGCCATGCTGCCCTGCCATTCCATTCGTAGTACAGTGTGAGGCGTTCACTCGTCACCAGCTGCCATGCACATCGCATGACACATGGTAGTGATGCTGATGGAAGGTTGGGGAAGGCGTGTCAAGAGAAGGAAAGACTCCAATTAATCATAGATGCCTTACTCTGTAAATTGCAGGGATGCAAAGTGGGATCCCACTTATCCCAATTATGTTGTACTCCCTCCGTTCTAAAAAGGATGACTTCCATTTGTCTACATGCAGACGTATCTAGACATATTACATGTATAGATATATTCACATACACACAAATGAAAGTCATCCTTTTTAGAACGGAGGGAGTATTTGTGTATTTCTGATGCAAAATTTGACAAATTTTTGAACTAAAAATCCTAAAATATACTATAAATTAGATAAGTGGGATCCCACTTTCGCATCCTTAGTAAATTGTTATTCACCATGGCAATCGAGTACACGAGTGGAAACTAAGAAGCGGATAGCAACTGGTTTCTGTTGCAAAATGACCTAACCTCCATTATAGTACTATCAGGTAAATTTAATACACTCAGAACAAAGGCCATGCAACGGGCCTGACAGTATGAGGAAATGCCACTACGGTGACAAAATCCATCCATATAGGAGGCCGGATAAGAAGATAGGGGTGACGCTCTGATACTGATAATGGGCCAGTAAGGCCTTCTTACTCCTTGAGTCCTTTGAAGAACTGACCCAGATTACACATCAACAAAATTACGGATCTCCATCCAGATAAATTGAGTCCACGGGTTAGAACAATCCAAATCTGGAGATGTGCAGTGTCTACAGATTTGAATCAACAAGAAACATGTTGCAAGGACCGCTCAACTAGAATGCTTTACGAATAATACAAGTAATGTACACCAACACCAACCCGAGAAGTGCTTTCCCTTCCCCTCCCCTGCTACAGTCCAGAGCGGAGAAAAAAGGGAGAAGCCGGGTGTTCCTCGTTTTACCGCCGGCCACGCCGTCGGTCCCCTCGCCCTCCGGCCGCGGCGGCGGCGATGGGAGGACGGAGGGACCACGGATCTGTGCGCTTGGCGTGTAAATAGTAGGATCTTTGGACCTAGGGGCGATGGCGTGGTGGCGGCTCCATCGCCGGTGGGAATAAAGGTGCCTCAGTTCCCTCCCCACCGCGACGAAGCTCTCTGCAGCGGCGTCGAAGGGCTGATGGCAGCGTCTGCTCGCCGGTCAGTTCGATCTGCGGGCGTAGGGTTCCTCGATGTGGACGAAGAAGCGAGGCCGTCGTCCACATCGGTGGATTTTGTTCCCCGCCTCTGCTCTCGTCGCGTTGGTGTCCCCTCCGACGCCGGCGTGGAGGTCGTGGGAGTCTGTACAGGAGGGCCATCTCCAGCTGTCCTTCTAGCCGTGTTCTTGCAGGTCGTGCTGCTGAGTCCTGTCGGCGGCGACCTGACCACCGGACGGAGTCGGGGCGTGTCCCCCGTCGATGTTCTTTCATCGTCTCCCAGATCCCGGCGGCAGTGTCGGGTGAGTGATGCGGCGACCTATACGAGGCGTTGTCCTCTAACGTCTCCTTCCGGTGACCTAGCTGGCGTGCGCGCGTGCTTTGGCGTCGTCTCCGGTGAGATGGCGCGGCCGGCGCTGGCGGCAGCTGATCGGGCTTGGAGCAGAAGACGCCAAGGGCCTAGTTGTAATTTCGTTGTTTCGCAGGGTGTTTTCTGTATAAGTTTGGACAGCTGTCCAGAGTCTGGATGGCTCTTGTATGTTCTGTGCTTTATCTTAATATAATTCCAGAGTTTGGGTTCAAAAAAAAAAATACAAGTAATGTACACAGGTAAAAGCTACATCATCAAGATAGAAATGGTCAAAGCAGTACCGAAGGTGCCATAAGAGAACGTCGTGTGCAGCTGTGGATATCATTTTTGAAGGGAGTTCGTGTACAAGATCAGCAAGAAAACGAACAAACACACACGAACAGAGGCAAGAACCACACCACGCACGGCGAACACGGAACCACCAAGCAGCACACCTCCTTCGAACACCAGCAGCACGCCGCCGGGGAGGAAGGAAGCGAGCTCACCTCGCACCGAAGCAACCGGCTCGAACAACCTTGTTGAGATGCCGCAGAAGCCATCTGACGCAGGCGCCAGAATCTGAACACTGAACGAGCATCGGCTCCGAGCCGCCGCCAGATCGCCGTCGCCGTCTCACGCCGGAGACGAAAACGAAGACGCCACCCGTCTTCCACAGCACCAACCGAGACCACCGACGAGGAAGAGCATCCCGCCTGCAAACTCCCAAAGATCTTTAGCAAAAGCACCACCTTGCACCGTGGTGAAGGCTGAAGGACCCCACGGACAAGAGCCAGCACCGCCATCACGGACGCCGGCTCGAGGGGAAGCACGCCGCGGCTCCGAGAAGCAGCGGACGCGCCAGAGACGGCAGATCTGCCCAGAGCCTCCACCGGAGCACCGAGGACAGAGGAGAGGACCGCCGTCACCAAAAGCCTCTCCGGCCACGCCGCCACCTCCACAGCGCCGCCGGCAAGCACCCCACGCACACCTAGACTATGTACACGCAGGGACCCGTTGATTCCCCGTCCTCCCGCCGCCGGAGCGGCCACGGAGGGCGAGGAATCGAGCGGATCGCCGGCGGCGAGCTGGTCGCACGGGAGTCGCCCAAAAATCGCCTCCTGTTCACTGTAGATGGGGAAAGGAGGAGAGGTCTAGGTGTTCTGCTTTGCATTCACAGCTGTGGATATCTATCAGGGAAGAAGACCGCAATTTGCACATTAACAAACCTGGTCAACCAAGATGCTGAGTTTCAAGAAACAAGCTGTAATTAGCTAACTAACCAAATGTCACAAATAAAAGTATGTTTAATGCTATCATTCTATCCATCAAATAAAATGTCAACTATCACGAATAGCTTGCTCCATAGAAATATGCAGAAGTCCCCACCAACAAGGAAGCAGTGAACACAACACACTTGAAAGTAAATATTGTCTCAACAGCTAAGAACACGAAAACTCCATGTGGAGAAATGGGAATCCCACAAGTGTTACGAAAGCCTGCTAACATGGAAAATCAGGTCACAACAACACTACATTTGTAGATATAACTAAGTATGACAACCGCACTGTGATTCGGCTGAGATTAAATATCAACTTGTCATGAACTCTGTAGACATTGGAATCCCACAAGTGTTCTTCCGATGTCCAGTAATTCCACAGTTAGAGCAGCGTGGTTGCTTTCGTTCTCTCATAGGACCATCTCCTCTTTGAGGGCATGTGGTGCTTTTGTGTCCACGCTCCCGGCAAATAGAACATAACCTTGACCTCATCAATGACTGCTCATATGGCGCCTTCTCACGGCTCGCATTCGGTCTTCCCCCGACATGCGGACGGTTTGGTGCTGACAATCCTCCCATACTGAAATCGCCATCTACCGTATCCCCTGATTCAGTAACCGACTCTATACAAGCTATTGCCGGTTTGGCAGCAAGCCCCAAGACATCTTTCACCAAACTCAGTGGTGCCACCTTCACCAATCCTTGGACTAGCACATCCATAGCAGCATCATACGATGCGATATTTGCGTCTCCCATCTTTACCAGTTCCAGTGCTTTCAAGTATAGACGTGAATGCCTCATTGACACAGACTTTGCACGTCCTCTATCTTGTTGATAGTGAACCAAATTGCTTGGAAGTAAATCTCGAGCATTAACTGTCCACCTTTTGAGAATATGTTTGGTCGGTATCTTCTCAACACCTAGGTGTACCATGACCTGAGATAAACAAAGTTAGTCACAACATGAGACGAATACAACAATAGCAGGTGTGCCAAATTGACATATCAATGTAGATATGAATTAATCACTACCTTCAAGCAGTGGCAGCAAAGCATTCCCGTATGATCGAAGTTACCACAAATGCATGTAAAAAGTTCGCCGTCCTCATCAACTATCACCTCATACACAACTTTGCACCATTTTTCTCTTTTTTCAATGTTAATGTGCCTTGTCAAGTATCTTCTTCCGATCTCACCTTCTTCCACAACATAGTAACTGGACTCAAACAGATTATGTCGAAATTGTTCGAACATAGCTCTCGTGTATACTTGGCTAGCATGCCTCTCGATAGGTAGGTTTACCTTCAGAACATCACCACTCTGTGCGAGCACAATGATGTTGGTTCATATACCAACCAAAACAGATATCAGAATTAAGTATTCAGAACTATTTACCAGATACTTTCTTCTCTCTTGCACTACGGGAGAGCTCGACTTTGCCGTGTGCCCAGCTCTTTGCCGTGTGCTGGATGTCGGGCACACGGCAAAGAAATCTTTGCCGTGTGTCGCACACGGCAAAGACAAACACACGGCATTGTAGCAGAGAAAACACACGGCAAAGAGCTGCACACGGCAAAGACAGACGAATGCACACGGCAAAGAGGGACACACGGCAAAGAAAATGAACCCAAACGGACGCGTGGACGGCGCAGTCACGGAAGCTCTTTGCCGTGCGTTCGCACACGGCAAAGATGAATCCTTTGCCGTGTGTTTGCACACGGCAACGAAGTATTAAATTT
Source organism: Poa pratensis (assembly GCA_947311845.1). Classification (NCBI taxonomy): domain Eukaryota; kingdom Viridiplantae; phylum Streptophyta; class Magnoliopsida; order Poales; family Poaceae; genus Poa; species Poa pratensis. The sequence continues at coordinate 41,791,755 of CAMZMU010000056.1, forward strand.
TTTTAAATCCTTTTTCTATTTCTAGTAGATATAAATAGCACATGCATGCATCATCAGGATCAATGATAATGTGTCCATATTTGTCACATAATTGTGTCTTGGTATGGAAACAATGTTGCAGAACAGAGGTTTTTCAAAATATGTATATAAATATCATTTTTTATTTTCTAAGCGTAAAAATGATTTTTTTGTGAAGCAAGTACAAAAATTATTGTGCAAAATGGCACTCATCTAATTTTCACACAAAGTAGACTATATTGTATGGATAATCCTTAAATATTAGGAATTTTCTCGGTTTCTACCTAATTTCGCCTATTTATACGACTTTATGCCGATTTTCCCAAAGTAATTCAAATTTGAACTACAAGTGTGTGATAGTTTGTTCTGAAAATTTTACAAAAATCATTTTAAGTTACACAAGAAGTGGTTGTATCACAGAACCATCAATAGTTTTGAAAAATTGGACCCATTTCAATGAATAAACACGGTGGCCATTTTGGCCGTTTTTTCAAAAAAATGAAATAAAGTGAAAAAATACTCAAAAAAAGAAATCCTTTGGCATGGAGTCCATTCATGTGTAGTAGTTGATAGGAAAAATGATAAACTTGATTTTTGACAAAGTTTTCAAAGAAATGCTTCACAAAATGATCAACTATCTACAAACATGTATAAGTTTCGATTCAAATGACCATGTATGACCATTCCCGTGGCATAGTTTGTGATAATGTGCCCATATTTGACACATAGTTGTGTCTTTGTATGGGAAACAATGTTGCAGAGCAGAGGTTTTTCAAAATATGTTTATAAATATCATTTTTTATTTTTTTAGCATAAAAAATGATATTTTTTGTGAAGAAAGTACACAAATTATTGTGCAAAATGGCACTCATCCAATTTTCACACAAAGTAGACCATATTGTATGGATAATCCTTAAATATTAGTAATTTTCTCGGTTTCTACCTAATTTCGCCTATTTAAACGACTTTATGCCGATTTTCCCAAAGTAATTCAAATTTGAACTACAAGTGTGTGATAGTTTGTTCTGAAAATTTTAGAAAAATCATTTTAAGTTACAAAAGAAGTGGTTATATCACAGAACCATCGATAGTTTTGAAAAATTCGACCCATTTCAATGAATAGACACGGCGACCATTTTGACCGTTTTTTCAAAACAATAAAATAAAGTGAAAAAATACTCAAAAAATGAAATCCTTTGGCATGGAGTCCATTTATGTGTAGTACTTGAGAGGAAAAATGATAAACTTGATTTTTGACAAAGTTTTCAAAAAAATGCTTCACAAAATGATCAACCGTCTACAAACATGTATAAGTTTTGATTCAAATGACCTATGTATGACCATTCCCGTGACATTGTTTGTGATAATGTGTCCATATTTTACACATAGTTGTGTTTGGTATGGCAAACAATGTTGCAGAATAGAGATTTTTCAAAATATGTTTATAAATTTCATTTTTTCTTTTTTAATCGTAAAAAATGACATTTTTTGTGAAACAAGTACAAAAATTATTGTGCAAAATGGCACTCATCCAATTTTCACACAAAGTAGATCATATTGTATGGATAATCCTTAAATATTAGGAATTTTCTCGGTTTCTACCTAATTTTGCCTATTTAAACGACTTTATGCCGATTTTTCGAAAGTAATTCAAATTTGAACTGATAGTTTGCTCTGAATTTTTTTCAAAAATAATTTTAAGCTACATAAGTAGTGATTATATCACAGAACCGTCGATGGTTTTGAATTTTTTTGACCATTTTGGACGAACAGCCATGGTGACCATTTTGACCTTTTTTTCAAAAAAATCAAATAAACTGAAAAATTGCTCAAAAAATGAAATCATTTCTCATGAAGCCATTTTATGTGCAGTAGTTGATAGCAAAAATAATAAATTTGAGGTACACAACAATTATTCTATACAATAGTCACTGCAATATAATCAAAGAAAATTAGCAAATGAAAAGAAAAAGAAAAATTAAAAAAATCTTTGCCGTGTGCCAGCACACGGCAAAGAATCTATGCGTGCTGATTGGCTAGGAAAGTTTCACACGGATCACGCCTATAGGCCGTTGGATGATTGCCTGCACGATCTAACGGTTCCCAGCTTCTGTAAAGAAGCACAAATCCGTGGCATGCAGTGCGCCCCATTCTTTTTTTCTTTCTTTGTCGTCTTCCTCCACATCACTACCTTATCCTCTTCCTCCACCATCAATCGCCTCCGTGCTCCTCCGTCCTAGAGCTGCACCCGCGCCCGCTCTTCTCCATCGCCGCCCTCCGTCGATGCTCTCCGTCGCTCGCGGCCTCTCCATGCTCCACCCACCTTGCCTCGCCCCACGCAACACCCACACCCACACCCACATCCATGGAGAGGAGGGCGAGCAGCATCAAGCGCAGCGCGTCCCCGGCGGCGCCCAAGGTGGTGGCCGTCCTCGCGGGCCTGCTGGAGCGCGCCGCCAAGCGGGGCGACGCGAACCACAGCTCGGGGCCGGGCTCGGGCTCGGCGGTACGCGGAGCGGATTTACCCAAACGGACAGCTCGCGCTCAGCGGCGGCGAGCACCCAGGCGGGAGCGGCCGGGACGCCGGGTCATCCTCAGAGATCTTCCAGCGGGAGCGCATGCGGAGGAGCTCGGGCAGCGTCTCGCCGTGGTTCCGGCCGCCGAGCTCGGTGCCGTCCAGTGACGAGATCGTCCGCGACGGGCTCCGTCGCAGGCCGGCCTCGACGAGCAGCCGCCTCCGCCTTCGCACGTCCGCCGCGAACGCCACCTCCTCCTCGTTGGCGACGGCGCCACCCGCGGCTCGGCGCGCCCGTCCACGTCTCTCGCCGGCGTCGTCAACGACGACGACGCCCCAGCTCGCACTGCCGTACCTCGCCGTGGCCGCCGCCGCGTGGCACCATGGCGTGCTGGACGCCGTCCATGTCCGTGCTGCAGGGATTCATGTCCCCAGCCCGTCCCCGGCGAGGGACGCGGCGGGGATTTTTTTTGGTGGCAGCCTATTTCTTTGCCGTGTGCTTGCGCACGGCACACGGCAAAGAGCAAATGTGTGGGCCCCGCGTGTCACACGGCACACGGCAAAGAGCAAATGTGTGGGCCCCGCGTGTCAGGAGCCCCCGCGTGTCAGGAGCGCGCCGTCGCCGTCCGTCGCCGGCGTCAAGTTGCAGTGGGACCCACATGTGGGCTTTGCCGTGTGCTCGACATCCGACACACGGCAAAGAGCTCTTTGCCGTGCTATTCTTTCCTGTGTACTCTTTGTCTCTTTGCCGTGCTATTCTTTCCTGTGTACTCTTTGCCGTGTGGGACACACGGCAAAGCCTTCGCCATGTGTTTTTCGGGCTTTGCCGTGTGTACTGGGCACACGGCAAAGATCAGCTCTCCCGTAGTGTTGGTAGCTTTCTTCCGCCTCCCGGTCAAACTGAAGTTTTTCATACTGCCTTGCAAACAGATGCATTGTACATGCAGGTGGCACATAAGCCTTCAACATGTTGTTTGCGCTTTCAGTCCGCTGTGTGCTAGTCATCTTTGCACAAATTTACCACGGAAGTAGGGCTTTGCCCACTTATGCCTTACATCATAAATTTGTGTCAGATAAGGATGTTTCTGTAGTCCATGCTTGCTTAACAGCATTGCCCAACCATCCTCAAACTCTTCTTCAGTCAGCATGTGGTGAATTATCTTGTGGAATTCTGTCCTAAAATCATTCTTCTTTCCGTACAAAGGTCCCAGGCATTCTTTTGCTTTCTTCAAGACATGCCACTTACACCAACGATGCGTTGTATTTGGCAATACATCGGCTAATGCGACCTCCATTCCATGAGCTTGGTCTGCACCACAAAAGAAGTGAATTATTAGATAATCGTAATTTTCTGTGCAAACAAATGAACTTATATTTTCGTGAGGTAAAACCATTTATGCTTACCGGTAAGAATTGTCTGCGGTGGTTTGCCACCCATCATCCTCACAAATTCTGAAAAAAAAACCCATTTGAAACTCTCTGCAGTTTCCTCTCTCAAAAGTACCCCACCAAGGATTATAGTCTGGAAATGGTTATTCACCTCCACAAAAATACCAAACGGCATGTCGTAAAGGTTTGTTCGGTACGTTGTATCAAATGTTAGCACATCTCCAAAATACTGGTACTGCTCTATACTACGCCCATTAGTCCACATTAAAGATTTTATCCTACTCTCTTTGTCCACCTCAACGGTGTACGTGTAACTAGGATCTGCAACCTGAATTTCTTTGAACATATCAACCGTCTTCTTAATGTCATCATCTGATTGCTCGCGGTTGAGATTACCACAGAGTGTTTTCAAAGCTCTCTTTGTGAAGGGCACGTTCTCAACCTTCCCAAAGAAACTACCTATAATACTGTAGACCTTACTTATGTTCGCATTATTTTCACGGAGTAGTTTAACTAGCTCTTTCATGTACCACACAGTAGGGCTTTGCATAAACTGGCACTGAAATGACTGAAGCCTGGAGAGAGAAAATAAAATAGAGATCCAACATGGTCTCAGCAGAAGCCAGAATGCGTCGACAAAAAGAACTGCAGATGCAGTCAATGGATGGAGAGCCATGGGGGCACCTGTGGCTGGCGACGTGGTGTTTCCCAATCCCAACCCCCCACCAGAATTCGCCAAACAGCTGCCAAACAACGGCAACAAGTTTTGGTCCTCGCCTCAGATTACAAACCAATAAAATTATGGATCTCCATCTGGTAATTTCAGTCTACAGCTTGTAGCAATCCAAAACAAAGAGATGTGTAGTCTCCAACGGACTAAGCTCACAAGAAGGAGCACGCTGCAAGGGACTAATTGACTAGCATATGCTTCCACGCAAAAAAAAAAAAGGCTAGCATATGCTTAACGGATACGGTACAGAAGCTACTGCATCAAGTTAGAAATGGTCGTGTGGAACTGTGGATGTCCATCAGGCAAGGAATCCGCAGTTTGCACATTACTAAACATGGTCAAGCAGATGAGTTTTCAGAAGCAAGCTGTCATTAGCTAACTACACAGATGTCAGTGTCACATATTCCGTGGAAGCAAAATGTCAACTATTCCGTGGACACATGCAGAAGTCTCCACCTACAAGCTAGGCCCGGAAGCAATGAACAAACTTGCAACTAAAGATGGCCTCAACAGAACAGCTGTACATGTGCGGCTGTGCAGGGAGTAAGCTTCACTTCATATAGTACTAATATTTGATGAGTCATAATTGACAGAAGTTACCAGTGATGCTTTTGATTGTGGAAACAAACAGAACACTGCCTTGTAAGCAAAGAGGCCATGTGCACCGGTGGACAGGGCGCCCACCCAGAAATAAAGAACATCCACTGCGCACAGGACTCCGGCAAGATTTAGGGAAATGCTATATTAGTACATTTTTCTTCCTGGCAATCATAGAAGGAGAACATGGGACCATGATATGGCTCCCTGTATAAAAATTGCCGGCTCCAGCTGCATGCACATGGTTTCCAGGTAGTCTTGCTTCTACATTCCTCTGGAGTGGACCATGGAGGCATGGACCAGAAAAAAAAATCTAGCTCTAGATTTGTTCTTAAAATGACTCAGTCTCACAACTTGTTCCTTTCCTTCCCTCCAAAACTGAGATCACTGATGACTTTGAATAGTCAGTACTGAAATTTTGTGCAAGATCTCAGATGTGATCTGATTGAATTAGATACCTCATGGAATTACAATATGCAGCCGCGATTATATGGAGCTGAATACATACATCACTATATTACCAAAATGGAGGCTACAATGAAGCTGCTCAGCAGCAACACAAGCCATCCGGACTTTACCCTATCGAACTTTTCAAAATCATGTAATCTACACATATTGAATATCTTACCTATAGACAACTTTTGCTATTGCTAGGCATCCAAAAACAAAACTAAAGAATATGACAGCAAAGCTCCTATTCTCCAAGTCAACCTGCTTATCCCTAAATTGCTCAAACTCTGACCTGCAGACATCACAGCATGATTCACAAAGTTATAATCTTAGCAAGCAAATCATGCTTAATCGACGCAGATGCAAATTCATGAAACTGAAGGTAACAATACAAACCTGAGTTTGGCATTATCCAGGACAAGTTGGTCTAACTGTGAGGAAGCTGCTAGCTTCCATGAGAGGATACCGTCAATTTCTTTCGCCTGAAACACATGAATAATAAGGTACAGAAACCAAAAGCAATCAATAGCGACAAACTATAAGTTCAGAAAATTGCATACAAAGTCATCTTTGCTGATCTGAAGCTGCTTCAACTCCAATTTAATTTTCTCCAACAGTGCATCTTTGCCATCAATATCAGCGTCAAAATCCTTAAATATTTGTCCGTATCTGCTGTTGAGTTCCTCTAGGTACCGTTCCAGGACAGAAAAGCTCACATCAAGAGATTGAACTTTCTGCATTAGAATCTTAAGAACTGTATCTCCAGGAATTCTGCCAGCCTGAAGAGTCCTTGTCTCTACAATCTGATCATGAGCACCATTCCTTGATGAATCACCATTTGTTTATCATCTTCTAGTTCAAATTCATCTTCATCAAGGGGTTCCTGTGAGGAGTCTTTTCCACCATTGCTCCTTCAAAGGTGTTTGCTCAATAGGGTCCTTCAATTTTCATCGGATTCAACATTTCTGTTCTCAACAGGGATCAAATTCTCGAGCATCTTTTCCACAGCATCCATTCCATACACTTCAAGCATACTCAGTGTACAGTAGCTTGCAGAACCATAATGGTTTAGCAAGTTCAACTTCAGATATCTAGCCCACTTCGGCTCCGGAAAAGTGAAAGTCTGAGCTTGCTTCGCATTTGCGACAGTGAATCTACCAAGTGTTTCCCAGCTCTCAGTGGGATAAATAAGACTGCTCAGCATTTCAAATTCTTTTAAATTAGAAGAGTAGTGCTCAAAATTGGCAATTGCAATGGTATCTACTAAGGTTTCTTCAGATAACTCTATGATGACAAATTTTCCCTCTGCAGAGCAAGGATTACGGAGATACTTGTCCTTGTCTTTGTCAAGGATGTTGGAAGCACCTTTGGCCTCCTTGTTAAAATCCAGAACCTTAGCCCCTTTAGCGGTCGAAGCATAATTGTACAACTGCCCACTAGGTTCCCTCCGATGGATCACATGGCCAGTTTGACTAGAGGCATCCTGTCCCCTTTCAGCGATTGCTTTCGTCTTGAACTCATCAAGACCAGGAGGCACAACTCGTGCCAATCTTGCTGGTTTCGGAAGATCCTCACCATCCACCTTCTCCGCCGGATGAGCTTCAGAATCGGTGTTCTTCAGAACAGGACTCTCCCCCTGACCTTCTGACTGCTCAATCTGATCATCCTTGGTTAGAGCTTCTTCCTCAGCCTGACATTCTGACAGCTCAATTTGATCATCCTTGGTTTGAGCTTCTTCCTCCCTGACCTTCTGACAGCTCAATCTGATAATCCTTGGATACAGCTTCAATGTCATCACTCTGCTCATCATCACTGGAACACAGTTCATCTTCCTGCAGCACTGTTTCTTCTGAAAGTGCACTTCGTCAGGTTCAACACAGGTATCAGCAGACACTGCCAATTCTCCCCAGGCTCCTGGTGGACAACAGCAGCACTAACATAGCCTTCATTCATGGTAGGCTCAGCAAGGAAGGGCAACAACAGGGTCTCCTCCATCTGCAGAAATCAGATGACAAGAATGTAAGCCCAGCAAACACGTTACTCAACACAAAAAAATTAAAATTCAGATGAATGTTTCGCTACTTGAGGACAGACAGAACGGCGTTTAAATTGCAGCGACGTATCTAACAACCATCGACTCCCAATCCGACAGAGTAACAACCGCATACGGATCTAAGTCTAACTGGTTTCGATCGCGGCGCACGGTTCCATCGACTCCGTGAACACGTACGGCGAAGCCACCAATCATCTACCGATCACTGTACCGCGCAAGTACGCAACCACCGCAAAGGCGCAGGATTCACCAAGGCCAAAATTCAAAGAAACACAAAGAAGACGAAGGCCCGAATCGTACATACCTCGTTGGCCGTCGCCGTGGCCGACGAGCGAGTTGAGGATGAGGAGCGCGACCCAGGACGCGACGACGAGCGAGGCGGAGAAGCCGTAGAGCCGCCGCCTCTTCCTCCCGGCGGCGGCCGCGCCGACGCTCTCCTGCGCCGCCGCCCTCCGCTTCACAAGCGCTCTCCGCGACTTCTGCATTTTTTCCCCGCCTCACATCAACCGCAGTAACACCCGCGTGGCGGCCCGGCGGCGAGCCCCGAACGAATCCGGCGCCGGGGGGAGGGCTAGCGCTCAGAACCGCGGGCGCGAATCGGCGGCGCGGATCGGGGTCGGCGAGCTGCGGAGGTGGGCGGCGGATTTTTGTAACGGCCGGAGCTCCATCGGGGGAAGAGAGACAGGAGGAGAAGAAGAGGAGGTGGAGGTGGAAGGCCGTCGGTCTGTGGGTTTTGTATCTCGGTCGACTTCCACCGCTGGCACGGTGATTCATCCAGCCTGTGCCGTGCCTCCTGCTGAGGTGGCCCTTTTTTCTGTCCTCTTGCGTCGTGGCCTGCGCCTGCCGTTGTCAAAGGGTTTGATTTCAAACTGCAGAATTCGAAACCAAGGAGTAGAATCCAGATTCCAATGCAGGAAATATGGGGGGTAACGGAAGATTTTAGGGTGAATGATAATGATGTTTATGGCGCATTAACAATCTGTATCTCTCATTATGTGCGTCTAATATTGAATGGCCTGGTCGACGGGGAGTAGTAGCTTTTTTTGCGAAACACAGTACAACGCAAGCGCTCATATACACGCGCACACACTCACCCCTATGAACGCACGCACGCACACCCTACCCCTATGAGCACCTCCGAGAGACTGAGCCGGCGGGTCGAGTCTTGAGATTGACGAAGTCACCACGGGCGCCTCGCTGTCGACGGGAACGTCGCCTCCCACTGAAGAATATTCCGCCTTAAATGAGAAACACCAGCGTCAAACCTGGGGTTTGAACTCTGGTGGGCTGGGGGTACAACCACCCACCTAACCATCTTGCCACAGGCAAGTTCTCACGGGGAGTAGTAGCTGGACAGTACGACGTCAACCGACGCGTGATGTGGCCGACATGCACGTCACCGTTTCTGTTCGGCTCGTAGTATACTGGAACTGGAGTGCACGCCACGCGGGCCAGCCAATAGAAACCCTCCACGTGTCCTTCCACGTGTCTCAATCTCTTCCTTTTCGGCTCTCGCATCCGGTCACTGACAGGCGGCCCCAGGCCGGCCTGTCCTCTTCGGCCTTGGAGTTCGATGCCGAGCCGTTTTCCGAATCGCGAGGCGGCACCAGACAAATAGCCACCGCCGTCCGCCGCCGAGGCCCGCCTCTACCACGACGACCTCCCACTTCCTGCGCCGCAAATTCGCTACTGCGACGACTAGTTTTCCCGGCGCTACCGCTTCTGATTGCGGCGCGAGCGCGCGCGGTGCCCCTCCAATCCGGTGGCTGATGGCGAGGGACCCGAGATGCGCCGTCTACGTAGGTGAGCCCCCCTTCGCCTGCCGCTCCCCTCCCGCAGATTTTGGAACTCTGCTAGTACTCTGTAGATGCGTGGCCTAGTCTTGGGGTTTGATCGATGTGCGTCTCGATGTCTGGATGAGTAGGATACTAACAACGGTGTGCGTGCGATTCGTCCCCTTTGGCTCGTACTATGTTTCGATCTTGTTTAGTGTCTGGTGTGTACTGTGTTATTATTGTGGATCAACGAAAAAAATAGCACGCTATTTCGCGGTTAATAGCACGATATAGCGTATTTGGAGACGCTACGGCGCTATTTGCGTTTTATACGTGCTAAACCACCCTAAACGTGTCAATTTATAGCTACACTAACAAAAAGTCTGGAATAACGTTAAGTGATGATGATGGCGGGCAATTTGGTGGTTCTTCTAGTTATTCTGAAGATGATGTCAATGATTCTGATTAAAGTTTAAAACAATTTATCTTTTAGTTTATTACTTTTTCATGGTTTTAAGCCTCATATTTGTATTTGTGCCATGGATTTGGCCTTGACATTTGAATAGGGTTACCTGGTTATGCATGTATTGCTTTTGGACAAATTTTTAGTGCTGAAATCCTTAATATTTGGGCTATTTCTCGCATGTTTTTCCTCACGCTATTTTACATGTAACTTCGCTATATCACGCTATATCTTGTATAGCTTCTAGAGGAGGGACACGCTATATTTCATAGCACGCTATTTTTTTCCTTGTTGTGGATTACATCCAAAAGTAAAATTATTGTAGTGCCACCTGTTACTGTTAGTATATTTTTCTTTTGCGATTGGAGTTAGTTTCAGTGCTTCTCATTGTCCATTTGCTTCGTGTCAGCATAGCATGGTTCTAATTTGCCGGCCATGGAGTTTTCTCATGTTAACAATAGAGCCATGTATCCAAGGCTGCCATTTGTAGGTCGAGTTGCTACTTTATGTTGGTGTGTGATTACACTGTATAGGATATTTTGTATCATGCTGCTGCGGCGTTTGTCAGCATTGCTCGGTCATTGCAAACAATATTGTATAATCATCATATATTGGTTGTACTTTGGACAAATAGCGTTTTAATTATAAAAATGCAGTTTGAGAATTACGTGACATCGTGGTACTCCACTCTCCCATTACTTTGAAAAATCAAATTGATCAATGATATAGCTAAGTCAATTGCCTTGTTCTCTGTCGTTTGTCTAAGTTTTTTTAACACTGTTTACTCAGATAATAGTTCTGTTGGACACTATGTTGTTGCATTGTGCTGTTGTTCTGAAGTATCAAGTTATGCTTTCTCTGAACAATTCTAGTGTTCTCTAGTTTGATTTTTTATTCACAGATTTCTTTAATCTGTGTAACTCCAGCCTCCAGGCAGCTGCATTATGTTGTATTGCTTCAGTCAAAATCGTATGTTGTAATTGTACTGACCTATTTTTCTTATTAGGTAACTTAGATGAGAAGGTATCTGAAAGAGTCTTGTATGAGATTCTTATTCAGGCAGGTCATGTAGTAGACCTACACATACCCTCTGACAAGGAAACTGGCCGCCGCAAAGGCTTTGCTTTTGCTGAGTATGAGACAGAGGAAATAGCCAAGTATGCTGTTGGACTTTTCTCAGGACTTGTTCAGCTTAATGGCAAAACACTTAAATTTGCGGTAAGTTTCTTCTTGTATAATCTTTATTTTTGATATGTTGTATCTTTATAGGCGTTACCTTGCAAATTAACACTAGTATATTATAATTGCAACTCACTAACTAGAACAAACTAACAGTTTTTCTTATTTCTTATTACTGTCTTTATAGATTTTTTGTATTTCTTTGTGCTAATATAGGCAACATCTTATATCTAAACTCGTATCAATTTTGACAGCTTTCTGGACAAGACAAACCCTCATCAAATGGGAATAATCCAGTAATGCCTAAACTCAACCCTATACCATTACCAAAGCAGCCTCAGTTTGTACATTGTAGTGACATGCTTGTGTCGCATAAACCAGCATATCCGGTGGTAAATGGTGGGATTCCACATAATGTTTTTTCACACAGTTGTAATCCTCATGATGTTCGCCCTCAAGGTGAGGCTATTTCCTAGATTTTGTTTATACGTATTCAGATATTCCAGGATATGTATTTTAATCTCATCTTGTTCTACGGTTTTCTCTGACCAGCATTACCAGTTAGGCCAGTGCATGGCTACAGAGAGTTCACCCACCGTATGTATGATTACAGTAGTCATGAATATCGTTCTGCTCTGAATGCTATTGCTACCTATGGAGGTTATGCTCCGAATGCTGTTGACCACGGAGCTGCTAGGCAACCAATCATGTACCCATCCTACTAGGCACCAATGAGTAGAACCTGGTATGTTGACAAAGTAGGAGTTTGAATGTAGCTTCTTAGTTCTTCATGTTTTCAGTAGCATATTGATTGTACTTCACCTCAATGCATGTTAGTATGGCTGCAGGCTCTGTTTTGAAGATAGCCTAGTGCAATGTACATTCTGTATCTTTGTGTTGAAGATAGCTTAGTTGTACATCTTCCTCTTCCTGGAATAATAAAGGAATGCAACGTTGCGGCCTGTAATGCAAGCCTTGTAACTCATATGCCTGGATAATCTGAGTTATTTTAAAGCTCCTTGTCATGTACTCGAATCAGCGTTACTCTTACTTACCCAGAAGATGTTGATGTCTCAACTGGGGAGCAAGATGTTTTATAAAATAGAACTCTGTGAACTGAACTGTCCTGTCTTTGTGTCCCTGCCTATCACAGCAATGAATCTCCATCAGGGACAGCTAAGTTTCTGGAATACAGGATTGCCCACCAAATTTGTGATGGCCAAGTGATGCAATATTAGGTTGTAAAAGCTTTATTGTTTTGTGATGTAGTTATGTGTCTGTGCTGAGCTGTCATTGCTAGCTCGATTTTTGATCTTTTGGACTAGAAACTTTGGTGTTAGGTGATGGTGGAAAAAAGATGATATTGCTTGGTGTCTTGACATGTTATCCCTATTTTGTACTAGTGCTGTTCCACCTATCCTCTTATGTGTAATACTACTCATAGGTGACTAATTCAGAAAGTCACTGTCCGAACCATCTAAAAAAAGCCTCTACCAAGTGATGGCATATTTATACCACTACTCATCGTCCAGTTGTGCTGTATAATGACTTACATTACCCTTGTGAAAGTAGAAGAATTTGACTTGCTCGCTAAACCGCTCACCTTTTGACTCACCTAACCTAAAGTATCTTATCCCCAAACTAAAATGCTACTGCAAAAATACTTTGCTCTTATGTTTTTCTCATGGTGACAATGGACCCCTTAAAGCCTTCTTCCAGGTCTAAAACCGCACTTGAAGCCATGCATCATTGCATCAAGATGGTCCGTCTCATTGCTTCTTGCCTCAAGTAAGTTATCTCTAATGACCTAGCTTGTAGGGCTTCTTTCCTTCTCATCTTGTTTATTCTTTAGCCACAGACCGCCGTACAAGGCACATATCATCTCTGCTTTTTTTTCTGGTGCAACTGCAACAGATATGAAAACCGAAATCATTTGTGCATAAAGGCTGCTACTGCAGCAGCTTTCCTCTGCAACGTTTGTCTCCAAAACTTTTGCATATCAGAGCATGTTGGTTTGAAGCTGTCCCTTGGCACCGCAATATCACAGCATCAACAACCAGCCATACACCCAACACATGTACGTGCATGTAGTCTTTCGTTAGCAAATCTTTCTCTGAGTGTGCATGTTTTCTTGCCGATCAAAGCCAAGAAGTAGCCGGAGCCAGTGAAGATGGCGAGACCGGAGATGCAGGATGCTGGCGGGGGGTCTAGCGTCTTCTTCTGCGTGGCAGCGACGTCCAAGAGCAAGAAGGGCAAGCAGCTGTCTTACTTCCGCTCCACCGCGGTCGGCGCGGAGGACGTGGAGGCGGCCCGCGCGCTGGCGGCGCTCTGCCTCGACCATGCCCCAGAGCACCACCATTGGCACCACCACACCGTCGATGAGAGGCGCACGTTTGCATTCCTAGCAAGCGACGACGGCCGCATGTACCTCGCCATCGCAGAGCCCACGCCGGGCGGCACCGAGGTCGTCCGGTTTCTGGAGCGCGTCCGTGACGCGTGCAGTGTCGCTCCCAGGAGGCGCCTGCGCGACGATGCTGTGTCCCGCGTGGTGCGGCAGTTCGTGCGGACGCTGCAGGCGGGGTCGGCCTCCTCCTCCACCGCAAACGCTGTGATCTCAGGTGCTGGCGGTTCCTTTAGCGAGCCTTCGTCTGCGGACGAGGAGGCGCAGCCGGAGGAAGGCGCGTCACGGCGGCGGCCAAGACGGCCCTCCTGGAGGCACACGTGGTGGCGTCGCCACGCCATGGCCGTGATCGGCGTGGACGTGGTGCTGTGCCTGGTGCTGTTCGGCGTGTGGATGGCGGTATGCCATGGGTTCAGCTGCGTGCAGCGATGAACGGCACATCATCGGCGATCGTAATGTAATTATTATCAATGTGGACTGAGAGAGTTAGAACTTAATGGGAGACAGTATACATGGTCTAATAATCATGCTGATCCCACTCTTGAAAAACTTGATCGTTTACTTATGAGCCCTGATTGGGAAGATATTTATCCTTTAACAGTGGTCACAGCTTTGGATAGGATTCATTCTTTATCTGATCATGCTCCCCTCCTTCTGGATTCGGGGGTTCAATTAAAGAAGGATCCCATTTTTAGATTTGAGTCTCGGTGGTTTATTAGAGAAGGAATTAGAGAAGCTATTCTGGATATTTGGAATGCTGCTCCTGCTCATCTATCTAATTTGGATAAATGGCAATGGAGATTCCGACATATCAGGAAGAAAATGAAGGGAATGAACCGCAATTTGGATGCGGCGTATAAAAAAATGAAAGATGAGTTCTCGACTCGTATTAGTGAGTTAGATAAACTAAGTGAAACTACCAGTTTATCTGAGTCACAGAGGGTGGAGAAGAAAAAACTAGAAGTTAATATGTTAGGGTTGTTAAAGCAGGAGGATTTAAAATGGCAACAGAGATGTAAAGAGAGAGAGGTTCTTGAAGGGGATAATAATACAAAGTATTTCCATGCTAAGGCCAATGGCCGAAGAAGGAAAAACATTATTTTATCTCTAGAGCAAGAAGAGGGTGAGATTAAAGGGGAGGAGAACCTTTTAAAATACATTACGGGCTCTACCCTGTTGTCCTGCGAGGTGGTGCTGTTGTGCGAGGAGGTGGAGGATGAAGAGCAGTGCATTGCCGAGCCTGGAGCGGGCTCTACCCTGTTGTCCGCTCAGGGTGAGATCGTTGCTGAGAAGGTGGACGGGCAGCAGTTCGTGATGGACTTTGTCTCGCCGGTGCAGGCTGGACCTGGGCAGCAGGACATGGAGGTCGGTGCAGCTCTGTTCCCCTTGTCGGGCTTCTTAGCCCGGATCACGGTGCCACTTGCGGCCACCGTATTGGGCACACCGGCCACGCCGTTGGTCCACAAGAGGGAGGTGGAGGCGCCGTCTGTGTGGAGGAGCGAGAGACTCGCCAAGCTGCACCCGAAAGGCGCCAACATCGAGCAGCTGGCCAGGGAGACTGTGGCGCGCCGTCTCGGCTCGCTGACCGAGGAGGCCCACCCCACGGGGCGCCGGCGAGAGGACTTCTTGGCCTTGTTAGATGTCTCGGACCGGCCCTTCTCGGACCAAGAGGTGGCGGCCATCGACGACCTCGTCCTCGCCGTGAACAAGACCAAGAAGAAGAAGAAGAAGACGACGTCAGGGACCAGGATGGTGCGGCAGATGCCGCCGGGGGAGGCCTAGATGATGAAGTTTCTGATGCTTGGACATTCCTCCTTGCAAATGCTGAGAGGAGGTGTTTTTTGTGTCTGTGGGGCACAGGGAGAACGGTGCGTTGCTGATCGCGGTTGTCTGTTGTCATGGCAAGCACTTGTGGGTTCTTCACACGAGGCTAGGAGAGCGACTGGCGAAACCATCATCCACTTGTTTTGGCGGACAGGGAAGGAGAGGAGCCAAAGGACCTTATGCAATGTGGCAATCTCGCCTTTGGAGGTGGCGGCTTTGGTGCGAGAGGAGTTGGCGGTGCGGGCTTTCGCCCACACACAAGATCCTGGAGACTAGTTTTTGTTTTTTTTTTTTTGCTTGTGAAGGGATTTTTTTCCTAGCTCGTAATTCTGTACATAACACTCTATTCTATCTAATCGGATGACGGATACGACCGTCTTAAACCTCAAAAAAAAAATACATTATGGGCTTTTATAAAAAATTGTTTGGTCATCCAGAGCAAACTAAGATCTGTCTGGATGTTGACAATGTGCCAAAAATTAGTGAAACAGTTGCTAGTGATTTGCTGAAACCTTTCTCTATGAAAGAACTAAAGGAAGCTGTCTTTCAAATGGAGAAAAATAAATCTCCGGGACCGGATGGTTTTCCGGCTGATTTCTATCAACAACACTGGGACATTGTAGGGTCTTAGACGAGTTTCATTCGGGCTCTTTACAAATTGAAAGATTAAATTATGGGATGATTACTTTAATTCCCAAATGTAAAGATGCCAAGCAGATCCAGAAATTTAGATTTATTTGTCTATTGAATGTGAGCTTTAAGATTTTTACGAAGGTGATGATGAATAGATTAACTTGGGTGGTGGGTGATGTTATTTCCTTGAATCAAACTGCTTTTATTAAAGATAGGTATATTATGGAAGGAGTATGTGTTCTACACGAAACTCTTAATACTATTCATCATGAAAAAAGATCTGCCTTGATATTTAAGGTGGATTTTGAAAAAGCCTACGACAAAATTAAGTGGCCTTTCGTTTACCAATTGCTTCAGCTGAAAGGCTTCCCTCTGAAATGGTGTGACATGATGATGTCCATTATGAGAGGAGGTCGGGTTAATATCAGAGTGAATGATCGGGTGGGGCCTTATTTCCCTACCTTTAAAGGTCTGAGGCAAGGTGATCCCATTTCACCCATTTTGTTTGACTTAGCTGTTGACGCTTTGCCAATCCTCCTGAATAATGCGAAGAGGGAAGGGCTAATTAAAGGGGTGATTCCAGATTTAGTAGAGGGGGGATTAATATTTTACAATACGCTGATGACACTATTTTCCTGCTAGAAGATGATGTAGAAAGTGCAAAAAAACCTTAAATTTATTCTCTGCGCGTTTGAACAAATGTCTGGTCTAAAAATCAACTTTCATAAAAGCGAATTGTTCTGTTTTGGGAGTGTTGTGGCCAAAAAAGATTTATACGGCATACTTTTTACTTGCCCTATAGGGAAGCTTCCTATGATCTACTTGGGAATGCCAATAGACGGAGTGAGAATCAGAAATAAAGATTGGGCAAGACCCGAGAGTAAGATGGAGAGTAAATTGAGTTGCTGGCAAGGAAAACTTGTTTCCATTGCGGGCAGGGTCACTTTAATTAATTCGAGCCTTAGTAGTGTTCCTTTATTTATGCTATCGTTCTACGAAGATCCTGTTGGCCCTAGGAAACGCATGGATTTTTTTAGGGCGAGATTGCTTTGGCAAGAAGAAGATGGAATTAGAAAGTATCATCTGGTAGCTTGGGATAGAATCTGCCGTCCCAAAAACCAGGGAGGGTTGGGTATTTTGAATTTGAAATATATGAATATTGCTTTACTTGGGAAGTGGCTTTGGAAATTGGAAACTAGTACTGGGATTTGGCAGGAACTTTTGATGAAAAAATATGTTAAAGGAAAATGTATTGCTGGTTTGAAAAGGAAACCTGGTAGCTCTCTTTTTTGGGCTGGTCTGATGCGATGTAAGGACATGTTCTACGCCAATTGCAAGAAAATTATCCATGATGGAAAAGGGACTCGTTTCTGGGAGGACTGGTGGATGGGTCCGGCTCCTCTCAGTGTTCAGTTTGCTGATCTTTATGATATTTGCTTTGATAGGAATGTTTCCGTCGCGGCGGTGCTGGGTAATAGAGGTAGAGGTGTGTGCTTTCGTAGAATTTTATGGGCGGAGAGATTGCAGCAATGGAATGTTATCTTGGACAGCTGTGATGGAATTCAGCTATCTGACGAACGGGATGGTTTGGTATGGAATCTAACTAATAATGGGATGTTCACAGTTAAGTCGTTTTATAAGAAACTTGTGTGGACGGACATTGATTTCCCACAGAAATTTCTGTGGGAGGTTAAAATTCCTTTAAAAATTAGGATCTTTTTGTGGCTTATCACACAAAATAGTATTCTCGCCAGGGATAATCTCAAACGAAGGGGTTGTCCTGGAAATATTTGATGCTCTTTTTGTGGGGAAGATGAGTCAATTGATCATCTTTTCCTCAATTGTCCCATGGCAAGTTTTATTTGGAATGTTATGAAATGTGCTTTTGATTTACCTGATTTACCTTCTGAAGTTCAACAAATCTGGAGCGGCTGGATTGATAATTTTGTTGGACGGAAGAGACAGTTAGTGTTAGTGGGTATTGCAGCTGTTTTCTGGTCGATTGGACTACCAGAAACAGTATTTGTTTTCAGAAAGTTAAAATTTCAGATCCCCTGTCAGTGTTGAAGCTAACTGGACACTGGTTGAATATGTGGTCAATTTCGCAGAAAGAGGAGGCGCCAAAAAACCTGCTACTGTGGGGAACAAGACTTTTCGAACAGGTGGCAAAGGAGGTGTTTGATGCGTCGAGAGGGTGGAGACCGTTACAACAAAGGATTGGAATTGGATGATGCTGGAGTAGTTTGTTAGGTTGTCTCTCGGATGCAGTTCTCCTGTAACTTCTCATTTAGTTCTGGTGGGCTGTTTTTCCAGTTGCAAATGCCTCCTCGCAGGTCTTTGTAATGCTTAAGGGTTGTTCTTTTACTATTTTTTGTTGGATCTTTGGGACAGATTTGGTTATGCCCGCGTAACTGGTGTTTGTAACCGGTTTCTAATAATGGAAATCGGGGGTAGCCCGTAGCCCTCTAAAATTTAAAAATATATATTATCAGTAGTATTACGTGCATGGTTCGCTTTTTTTTTTGACACATCCAACTTCCACGTATATTCACCACAGAGCCACGTACACAGTACATAGAACAAATACAGAAAAGGAACAATACGTAGAGGATGAACCAGAGCTAGCACCAAGATCCGCGGCAACACCGGCGACGAAGAAGACGAAGACCGGCAACCACCACCTTACCAGAGCCTGGGCGAAATTTAGCCCTTGAAAGACGCCGCCGAAACCGTCCGCCGCGCCGCGGCGGAACTTGTGTCGATGAACGAGCGGGGCAGACGTCCCCCCGGCCCTACCACGCCGCTTTGCCGCAGCCGTCATCGTCGTCGACGCAGCCGGAGGCCACCGATCTTGTCCAGCTCCTCCCGAAACGCATCTCCAGCGCCGCCGCACCACGGCCGCCGGAGAAGGGAGACCGCACACAGCAGATCCGAGGATCCGCGAGCACGGACAGGTCGGCCACCACGCGACGGAGCACCACCGGAGCTCCACCGCCGGAGGGGAAGGTCGCCGACACCAAAACACCCACCAACCGCACCACCGCCTCCTCAGCGCCGCCGGCGGGAACCCGCTCACCCCTACTCTATATACACGAAGAGGTCCGGGGATCCCCCACCCACCCGCCGCCGGAGCGGACGGGGGGAGAGAGATCCCGCGGCCAGCGACGGCGAGAGTGCGGCGACCAGGCGGATCCAGAAATTTCGCCCTTCTCTACTGTAGCAGAGGAGGGGAGGGGAACGTGCGGGCCGCTACGACTATGTGCATGGTTCGCTTGCCCAGCGTACTGTCCATGAAGGCCTTCTCCGTCGGCTCATCGTACCAGGTAGCTAGCTACGTAAGTACGGAGTATAAGGTAGGGAACTAAGCTTTGAGCTTAGCATGTGGCAGCTGCGACCATCAATTTATAGTACTACCTCTGGTCCAAAAAAAGTGTCGCATGGTCTACGTACGATTTGTGCTGGCTAAGTTCTTTTCTCCCGACAATTATAACGGATTGGAGGGAGTAGTAATCGCGTTCACATGACTAAGATTAGAAGCAGAGATATCTCATGCTTATGTCCTGATGACTGTACTCCTGATCTATAGTCATGTGGAACTGTTCATGGTCGGCTTTGTTGGTTTCTCTTGTTCCAAATAACAACTTGCAGAAAATTGCTGTGAATTGTCGGTTCGTCCTTGGGTGTTGCAGTCTTTCAGCGGGTCGCAGCATCTGCCGGTCTGCCACAAGCTTGCACCGTGTTTTACAAGAATTTGTTCAGTTTCACCAGAAACAACGCGCAATATTACTGCGGTAGCAGCTTCAGATATCTGCAGATCATGCACGTCTACAGAGCAACCCTGTCAAATTCTCAAATTTCTCGTCACAACAATGAGAATATGAGGGGAAACTAAAGTTTGCAACTAGTTACGCTCCATTCCGTATGTTGCACTTTCAAGTTTTCAAAAAATGTGAAATAAATCATGAACATTTGTTATGTTATTTCTCATACATGCAAAAAAAAATCATCCAAAAATTTGACAATATGTGGACTGCACAAAAAACAAATGATTTGTGAATAGTACCATACAATTCACTTATGTCTTCTCTTTTTTGCCCAAAACACATATGGTCATATTTTGGGATGAAAATTTCTAGATGCATGAGAAACAATATAGCCAAGGTGCACGATTTATTTCGCATTTTTTGAAAACTCGAAAATAGCACATCCGATAATGGGGTGTCGAGCGTAACTAGTTGAATATTCGCAACAGAATATGAGGATATGTTGCTAGTGATAACACAGTTGAAAACATGTGAAAGTATCCGGTGTAAACCAACTTTCGGTGAAAACCGGTGAAAAACATGAAAAAATATGTTGGGAAGGTACAATTCTATAGACATGTAAAATTGCAATCAATAGTAAGTGTTACTATTCATTGCTGATTTTTTCATTTTTATACCGCCTAAACCATTTCGAGTTTCAACTTGCAAATTTACATGTCTATATATATCTATCTTCCCAACATAATGAATTTTTAAAAACTTTTAAACATTTTTAGTTTTCATTGGTATCCACTAAAAGTTGGTTTTTGTGAGACTTGCGGAGAGATAAGTCATCTTAGTGTGTAGTTTTTTTATGGGAAGTGTTTACTTTATGTTTTGGGCCAGTGCTAAGTATCATTCACAAGGTATATTTGGGCCATTTGCAGACCCATTGGGCCCTGATACCTGTAATCTCTATCGAGTGAGTAGTTAGCCAGGGGCCGGGTAGGTGATGAATGGCAATCAATCGAGCTAGCCGACGATACAGATAGAAAGGATAAGAAAATGACTATCCTTTACATAAACAATGCAAAAGAAACAACCCTATGAACCTATGACTTTGACAGAAGATCTGCATCAACGTTTTTGCAGTACTAGTGCCAGCTCTCTTTTCTGCAAAAAGAAACAAGAATGGTGGAAGAAAAAAAAAATGGCAGACTTTTTGCGGCCGAGCGTTGTCAAAGTTGAACTATTGTTTTCACCACAAACATAATCGAAGTGGCAGAATGAGAGGCTAGGCTTGTCCTTTGTTTTTCAGGACATAAGTTCAGCATAAGGTAGTTGAGATGTGGATTCTCTTTTGGTAATCCGGTCAATATGAGATGATCCGCTGGTACTACAGAGAGATTTTGGTAATCAGTATGGCAATAATGCAGGGTTAAGCAACAACTACGACAAACATGTTCAATCGCTATAATCTTAATGAAATTTATTACACTAGAAATCTGGTATTGGATCATAGCCCTTCCCATCGGTCCAATGGGGTCCGGACATGAAAAAGATGTCAGCGGCAAAAACTATCCGAAAACTCCTTATCTGCCCCAACCTTTGCGGCCGGCTCGGGAGAGTCGGACACGCCTGCCACGTGGAACTCCGGGAGACGGGTTCCACATGCCGCCACGGCCCCATTTCACCGCCTACTATCCACCTAGAGTCCCCAATGACCACGCTGGCCGACCCCGTTGATGCAATTGTTGTCGTTTTCCGCCGCCCCCCTACAGCTCGTCAATCGACGGCCGAGACTATCTCGCTCCCGCCTTGCACGCAAGGTGTTTGCCTTTAATCAAATAGGGTTTTTTTCTTTTTTTCCTAGGTAAATTAGAAAGAATGTTGTGTAATTTGATTACTTCATTGTTTCATTATTAGACTATGGATAGCGAAGATGAAGCCATGTGTATGTTTTGTGCAGCGATGATGAAAGTGTTTGGGCCGACCTATTACAGAGGTCCAAATGCAGCAGACACAACTCAGCTAATGGCACAAGGTGCAACGAGATGATTTTATGCGATGCTTGTAAGCAAATGCAAGAATTGTCAATTCAATTGGCAAGAGTTGTATAAAGGTCATGTTGGAACGTGTAGTGTCGTAGTTCTATGGTAGATCTTAGAGTGACATCACGTGTTACAACACTTTTTAGTGTTTGTGAGACTTCCTGAAGATTAAAACTCCGAAATGCAACTAGACGACCAATGACAAAAATATAGAAGTGCTCCCATAATGTTGCATGAAAACCAAACAAGTATTTGGCACTCTTCTTAACACGACGGCATGATCTCTCTGTGTTGAGAAGGGGAACTGCCTTTACCCGGCGTCCCGGCCATCGCATGCACTCATCATTGATCACTGCCTTCAAAACGAACAGTTGCACTCGATGGGCAGCAGCAGCGGTAGCGTGCGGCGTCCTGAATCGCTTGCTACGCGTCAGAATAACGGTTTCCAGTCTCCTCTACTCTGCTGCGTCAACCAGCTGTGATCTTCAGTATTCTATTGCAGTAGATCTGCGCCGTGGTGTTGTGTCGCTGAAGCTTTTCGCAGCATGTTCTACTGCTGCAACTTCCTGCTGCTGGTGCGTCAAGTGAGAGTCCGTCCAGTCAAAGAAGCATCTCGTTGCTCGCAGTTGGAACCAGCTGCCACCGCCTATTTTATACACTCCTCCTGCTAGCTAGGCCACTGCCGCTTTCCAGTATCAAGTTATACTCGATCGGCCCGTATGTAAAAGCCCTAGAGGTTATATATAAGAATGTTTTGATCTGGAAAGCGGTCAAGGTGGTTGATTGCAGATAAAAGAGACTGTGGCTTTGTTTCTTGATTTGGTTTCAGATGATATGAGAGATCAGGGTTAGGTTGGACGGATCATCGGATCATATGCTTGCATGGAGCCATGGATCCATGTGTGCGTAGATTCCGGCCCTTGTCCTCTAGCATATGACGAGAATTGCACGAGGTGCGTTATGCAGGGAGGCAGCTGAGAATCGCAAAAATGAGCAAATTATCCGTCGTGTTTATGACGTCGTACTTGAAGATCTATTTTGGTTAATTAACCGACGTCCGACGGCCATGGTGCCGTAGTACGGAATTGTTTGGCGCTGGGTGTATGCGGAGAGACGGCGAGCCTAGGAGGCTAGGTCTAGGAGTGGCGTGGTGCGGCCTACACTCGTGTAGTGCTGCTGCACCACCCACCGGAGTAGTACCGGGCCGGAGGAATGGGCGGCGGCCCCAGGATGTGAGGGGGTGCTTTGCTTTGCCGCCTCGAGATGTGCATCTGTAGCAGTGGTTTTGCTGCGTGGTGGAGCCCACGCCGCACTGGCACCCGACCACGGATTGCTGTAGCTACCGCCCGGCCGGCGGCTAACCGTTTTGGCTCGTCGCGTTGCATTTTTGGTCCGCCCATTCGCTCGCGGAAAAGTTCTTTGTAAATCTAAACTCGTACTAGATGTTAGACGGATCAAACAATGAAGTCGAAATCCATGTTGTTCGCGCGCTGCAATATTAAATTCCAGGCTAAATCCACACTGTACCTGTTTGGCACACCGGAAAAAAGAGCGTCCTAAGTCCTAACTAGGATTATGGACTACTATCACTGACAGTGGGACACACATGTCATATTAATCTTCTTCCACAATTTTTTTCCATTCTCTCGGCCAAGATTACGGGCTACTGTCGTTGACAGTAGAACCCACATGTCATATTCATCTTCTTGCCCAATTTTTCCATTCTCCCGGACAGGATTACGGGCTACCGCCACCGCCCACTATCCCAATCAATTTGTTTCTCTAATATGGCGCACGTTGTTGCCGAACATGGAGGCGAGCTCGCGCGGATGCAACCGCTCCATCAGAAATTCGTCTCCATTAACACACGTCGCAGACGAGTTCTTGCGGCGGCAGTGACGACGCGACACATCAGTATAGGTCTCCATTAACGCATGTCTGCAGTGAGTTCTTGCAGCGGTGGCGACAACAGAGACCACGAGGAAGCGAAATGATGGCAGCGACGGACAGAGTGAGGTCTCATCGGGAAGGTGCTCGAGGAGGGTTTAGAAAGTACCATTGGGACTTAATTTATGGTACTCCGGGAACCATCGGAGAAGACCAGAACGTGGCGGAGGGGACGAATCGATCACGGCGGCCGAGGAACGAGGAAACACTACTCGATCGAGCTGGGCACAAGGGAGGCGCTTCCGGGGCCGCCGCAGGCGCCTCTTCTTTTAAAAAAATGTTGGAGCCCCTTGCTAGGGGTGGCGTGGAAGAAGAGGACAGATGCGAGGAACGGAGCAGGCTTGGCTCGATTCCTTCGACGGGCACGTAAATGACGATGCGGCAGAGCTCTCTGCATGCTCGAACTAACGCGGTGGAGGCCAGCGCTGTGACGCGGATAAGCGCGTGCGTCCACGGCACCATGGCCTAGCTTCACGGTCGTGCTCACGGGTCCAAAGGAGATGATATGATAGGCGGGCATTATTATCAGCGGGAGTAGGAATTTTATTTTATTTTTGCTGTAAAAAACAGGTCAAGGTTAATTTAGATCGGAATTTAATGTTCAGGTGCAGAACGACAGAGATTCCGATTGTAAGGTTCCATCTATCCACCATGTACGAGTTTCACGTTTAAAATGGACCTTTTCCAACCCTCGCACTAGCAATCGTTCCCTCTAAACTGAAATGTGCGAGCATACCAAGCAGTGAAACTGAAATCGTCAGAGTAAACGATACTATAGGCTTAAGCAGCAAATTTTCACTAATCTCACCCATGATACTCAGGCCAAGGTGCAGTGCAGCCGCCAACAGTGCAGGAAATACAATAAAGTCGAAATCCCTGCTGTTCGCACAAAAAAAAAGAGCATCCCGACCAGAGGATTATGGGCTACTATCACTGACGGTGGGACATACATGTCATATTAATTTTCTTCCACAATTTTTTCCATTCTCCCGGCAAGAATTACTGGCTACTATCAGTGACAGGGGGACCCACATGTCATATTCATCTTCTTCTCAAATGTTTTCCATTCTCCCCGACAGGATTACGGGATACCGACACTGTCCACTCTCCCAATCAATTTGTTTCTCTAATCTGTTGCACGTTGTTGCCGAACATGTGTTGTTTTATAGTGATCCAAATTCGTTTATACTGATGAAGGCCAACTTGTGACGAAGGAGAGCGGAGCGCCCCGGAGTCAGAAGTTACCGACCTAGATTAGGTCAGGGCACCTATAAATACATCTTGTAAGCCGCCGTCATGGTACGGTACGGATCGTTTCCGGGTCGGACTGCAGCCGACCTAGGGTTTTATGCCACCATATATACCTCTTGTAAGCCGCCGGTTAGGATAAGTCGCATTGTGTAAATCCCCGGCGTTTGTAACCTCACCCGATTATAGTGAAGATTTGCTGGCTGGCGCCCGTGGTTTTTTCTCCTCCATTGTTGGAGGGGTTTTCCACGTTAAAATCTCGTGTCCCTATTGGTTTGATCGTTCCGCAATTCATTGTTTCTCTGCTATTGTTTATAACAACATGGAGACGAGCTCGACGCGGATGTGACCGCTCCATCGTAAATTTGTCTCTGTTAATGCAAGCCGCGGACGAGTTCTTGCGGCGGCAGTGACGACGCCACATCAGTGTCGGTCTCCATTAACGCAGGACAACGGCGAGTTCCTGTAACGGTGGCGACGGCACACGGCGTGGGGGGCAACAGAGACCACGAGGAAGAGAAATTATTGCTGCGACGACCAGAGTGAGGTCTCGTCGGAAAGGTGCTCGAGGACGTGCGGCTCCACGACGAGGGTTTAGGAAGTACCATTGGGACTTTATGGTACTCCACGAACCATCGTAGAAGACCAGAACATGGAGGAGGGGACCAATCGTTGGCGCCGGCCGACGAACGTCGACGTGGAAGAAGAGGACAAATGCGAGGAACGGAGCAGCCTTGGCACGATTTCTTCGACGGGGACATAAATGACGATGCAGTAGAGCTCTCTGCATGCTCGGACGGACATGGTGGTGGCCAGCGTTGTGACGTGGATAAGCGTGTGCGTCCACGGCACCATGGCCTAGCTTCACGGTCGTGCGCACGGGTCCAAAGGAGATGATATGACAGGCGGGCCATTATTGTCGGCGGTAGTAGGAATTTTTTTTGTGTTGTAAAAAACTGGTTCAAGGTTAATTTGGACTGAAATTTAACAGTTGAGGTACGAACGACAGGGATTTCCATTGTAATTAAGGTTCGATCTATCCAACATCTACGAGTTTAAGGTTTAAAATGGACCTTTTCCTACCCACGCACTAGCAATCGTTCCCCATAAACTGAAACTAGAAGGGGTTGGCGCGTTTTGCTGCGCCCGAGGATAGTATTGCGGTTATCAATACATGAAATACTGGTCTGAGTAAAGAGTATTGTCTCATACATGATCAGGTACAAACCATACCTTTTTTTGTAAAATATTGTATGTATTGGTCTACCACCTGCAACATAAACTATATAATACTTTGGATTTGTTAATCTCTTAACGAGGCGAGCCCGACAACTGGTGTGTAGAGTCGGAGGAGACGCGCAAGTGAAGCTAGTCAAGGTGCAGCCAGAGGCAGAGCTGTTGTGTGTCACTCGCGCTCGTGTTGGCAGGGAAGGAGGAGGCACATTTAAAAAGTGGAAGTGAGGAGGGCCGCTCGGGTGGCTCGTTTGCCAAAGCTACAAAAGGGCGCCATTGGTGGCCGCGCACGGGAGGTGAGCGAGGTCAACACTCGAGCCCGAATCCCTCCCGATATGTGGTGCCCTTGAGAAGTGGTGGTGAATTCTCGGTCGAATCGACAGAGTTGTGTCGGAGCTGCCGGATTCGACGTTGAATCGATGGGAGAAGAGCCGGCGGCGGTCACTGGAGCAGAGGCGTGAGGGCAACATGAAATTCCGATTGGCAGTTGTTCTGCACGCGTTGGCCTTTCTGTTATATAACAGCGGCCCAAATATTTAGTTTTACATCACTTTTTTTGTTTGACAAAAATAAATGGAAAAATTTACATCAAGTAAATCTGCTGGAGCAAGATTTTTGGTCCCAAATGACCTAATACGGGCGAGAGTCGATGGTGGCCATGTGCCGGGGGAGAGCGACAGCCGGCATCCCTCGATGTTGAATCCCTCCGGATCTGCGGTGCCCTTGTACAGTTGTGGTGGATTGCACCTGAATTGGTCAGAGTTGTGGCGGAACTGCCGGATTTTAGGCCAAATCGATGTGAGAAGAGACGGCGGTGGTCACCATAGGAGAGTTGTGCGGGCGACATGAAACTTCCAATTGCCAGTTAGCGTGCGCGTGTTGATTTGTGTTATATAGTATCAGCCCAAGTGGTTTATATCTGCAACACTTGGAGTTTTTTATTTAACAAAAAATGATAAAATTTACATTAATTAAGCGTGGCTATTGGAGCAAGTTTTTGGCTTCAAATGACTAAAAAACTGTTATGGCCTAAAATATGGCAGCTATTGAAAATGCTCTAAAAAAGAGGAAACACCGCGAAAAATGCATTTGTAGCCCGGGCTACATGTATCCCTATATATTTTTTTTCAAAATAGTATTTTGAAGTTTCAAAAAATTATAAAAATAAATCTGGATGTAGCTTGTGCAAATTTTCAATCCAAAATTCTTAATATTTTGGGTTATGCAAAAAAGACAAATTCTGAAGAAAAAAATTAGAGCTTCCCTATTCACACACCCCATGTATATTTTTGTCTTTTTTGCGTAGCGTATACATCGTATTTCGGATTAAGATATTGCACCCTTGTAGGATATATCAGTTGCTATATGTACATATTTTTTCAGATTTTTTTGACACTTTAAAAAATATATTTCAAATCTTCAAAATAAAGTGCTACATTTAGCCCGGTCTAAATAATATTATTTTTACCTTTATCAAAACCATGGAAGGTTGACATGTGGAGCAACAAGAGAGTTCTATTTTTAGGGAGCTTAGTACTTTGAAGAGAAATAATATTATTTTTTACTTTTGTCTAAACCAATGTAAGGTTGACACGTGAAGCAACAAGGAAGCTCTATTTTTATGGAGTTTAGTTCTTTTAAGGATGTGTGAGCATACCAAGCAGTGAAACTGAAACCTTGGCTTAAGCAGCAAATTTTCACTAATCTCATCCATCATACTCAGGCCAAGGTGCAGTGCAGGTAAAGAGTCTCCTGGGCACGACGCAGCAGTGCAGCACGTGCCGGCGCGGACGCGAGGGGAGGCAGTGGACGGTGGCTTTCCGGGCGCAAAACAACTGGCTCCGGCCCCGCTTTACAGCTAGCTGCTTCTCCTTCCTCCCGTCGCGGGGAGGGGGGGACACTCTGCTCTGTGCCGTCATCACATGGGACACCCTCTTCGTCCTCTCAATTATTTCGGGAATTATTGCGTCGCCAGGCCCATCGGCACAAGTTGAGAGGGGCGGAGCAAGTCTAGTACACTACCGCTGTTGATGGTGCTAGTAAGTACGATGGACGGGAGTGGTGGTTTAATACAACTGCAGTACTGGCGCGCCCGTTGTAATCAGAGTTTGGACTAGGGTCAAATCAGCAACAGCGAGGATCAGTCTCCCGTTCGTCTGCTTGTTCGGTACCAAAGTTCGGGTGATTGTTTTTCATTTAGAGCTTTTTGTCAAAGTATAAATTTCACCCTCGAATCCATATCCCCTGAACTCAATTTGTGGTCTGATTTTAACCATTTTTTTTTTTTGAAACTGTGGGGCAAAAGTTTTGCCCCAACCATTTATTAAGAAGAAGGTGTCCGGTTTATTAGTGGGAGAAACCAGGCGAAAACCATACAACAAACACCAACAACAAGGGAGGGGCCAACACAACCATAAGGGGCAACACCTAAAACCAACAACTCCCGAAACGACAACCCCACACTACCTACGCAACCGCAGCCTGACGACTACCCTAGTACCACGCAGCTGCCGTTAAGCAGTCGCGGGCGCCTTACCAACGGCTCCAGTCTTCTTGCCTATGCTCCTAAGAGCCTTCTTCACCTTCTTGATTTTGCCAGTAGAAACCTCCTCAGCTATGAGGCAAGCAATCGTCTGGCCAGATCCAGGGCTAGCTGCCTCCAAGCAGGCGAGCAAGCCACCAAGTTTTTTCGCGAAGACCGCCTCGTCAATACTTGCCAAAAAACCTTCACGGTCAAAGAGGGGCGACCGGATGGACTGCATTGCCCCAGCGCTAGGTGCTTCCTCATCAATAACCTGGTCACTCAAGGATGAGAAAGTGACAGAACCAACCAAACCTCCACTATCCACAGAGGAGGGCAACTCGCACGACTCAGGCGGAGGTGGGGATGGCGCCATGTCCACCGCCAGAGGCTCCAACGAGCCCAGTTCACTCGGAAGCACCACAGATGACTCCCCACAAGGATCCCGCAGCTCAGGCAAGATCTCCACAACTGGAGCCACAACCTCGGTGAGGACATCAGTCCTAAGGACAGACGACATCGCATCCTGAGCACGGGGAGAAAATTCTCCAAAGCAGCATTCGGGCCCCTCATCAACGGAACCGAACTGTACCTCAGGTGGCAGAGGCACAACCGACGTAACTTGAAGCATGGTAAGAGCGTCGCGGACCTCAGAGCGAAGCAGCTCAACCTTCTGAAGGACCTCCATGCGCAGCAGGGCAAACTGGGACTCCAGAGTAGAGACAGAAAAGGCTGGCGAGCGCGGGTCTCCCGGACGGCGCGCCATGGCAGGCTGGCGAAGCGGCGGGAAGGCCGCGGCGTCGAGCTTGAACGGTGGAGCCGGGACAGCCTCAGAACACGCCCTCTCCTTGTGGCCTGGGCGGGAACAGCGGCGACAGCAGATGGGGTTCGTGCAGCTGCGGATTTGGTGGCCTTTTTCGAAGCACTTGAAGCAGAGACCCCAGAGGTGACGAGGAATAAGGGAGCGCGGGTGGGCCGGAGCAGGAGCAGGTGGAGGCTTTGATGGCGGGGGCAGGCGGTGGCGTCGATTCCGCACAATCTGCCACCCCTCTCCTAAATCTTCCACGCGATCCTGGGCTTCAATTTCTTGTACGGCGGGCATGGAGCACCGCGCGGCTTCCGGGAGACCAGAGCGAGTCATTGAAGGCTCAGAGCAGATCGGGCGGGAGGAGCTGGTCACGGAGGGGATGGGAGCGGAGCCGTCTTCAAAGCGGCGGAGCGGGGTGAGCAGCAGCTGACCAACCTGCAATGAAAGCAATGCAGAGGCAGAAGACGCGGGCGGGGTCTCTGGCACCTCCTCCACGGATGCGGACCGAGTCTCTGGCACCACGTCAACGGAGGCCGATAGGGCGGAGGGATGCGCCGCGGCGACCACCACGGACCTCATCCGCGGCCGCACGGGCCCCAGATCTGGCGCAGGTGCCACGATCTGCGGGGTGAAGTTGGCCGACAGCCGGGCCGGGGGTGGGGGCAGCTGAAGCGGGCGCAGGGACAGGTCTGGGCGGGTGGCCGACGCCGCCGGAGTGGCCGGCGTCGGGAGGGGCCGGTGGGGCTGGGGAATCGCCATGGTCGCTGAGCTACCTAAGATCCCATTATTTTAAACCACAGAATCCCCCCTCCCAAGCCAGTTTTCTCCGTAAGCGCGGTACACCGGAGGCGGTTTTGATTCAACACATGACTGTGTTTGTTGACTGTATGATGAACGTGCGACAAGGCTCATCGCGACATTGCTAAGTTGCATGGCGAGATCACCAAAGCACATATGTGCGAAGGCAACAACAACGGTAGGCGAGCGCGGATGGCGGCACTCAACGTATGGATTGGTGCAAATGCTTTAGTAGGTAGATTATTATGTAGGCAATGCAGATCCATGGTCAACCGTGTATACATGCCCTATTTTTCATGACGATCATTAGAGGTGCAGATGGCAAAGTGGATCAGTATGTGTCTGAATTTTTCTCTGTTGCCCAGTTTTGGGCAACATATGCTCAAAACATGTATGCTTTGTTCGGAAGAGATCAATGAAACATCATCGATCTAGGTATCAAACCACACACTCCAGTTCTAACCATAGCACCTAGAAGGCCAAGAAAGAACAAAACTAGAGCCACTGTAGAGGGTAGTGCACCTAGAAAGCAGAAGTGCAAAAAATGTGGAGGATATTGCTAGGCTTGGTATCAATCCAGTGGACTCATCCTTTGGACAAGCCGAGCTGGGTGCAAAAAATTCCGTAGACAATGAAGCACAACCGCTAGTTGAGCCCTCCATCTTAGCAATTTCATCTTGGTAGGTGTGACTTTGGTTTGGGTTTTTATGCACTTGTTCCATAATTTTCACATTTTCTAATTTTTATGCACTTGTATCTTAATACCCATCTCTACGATAAGTAAAACAAAGCACGATGGCAAGGGTAAACCCAAAGGACAATTGCAGAGGTAAGAGGATAACAGTAAGATAGGGGGGGGATTTGATGACATGAACAAAAGGAGAAGGCTCTGTTCAACCCACATCCGAAGCAGAAGAATCTAAAACCATGGCGTTTGATGGTTTTCAATCTATGGAAGTAGAAGCTCCTGTACCTAGCCCTATTTTGCACTTGGAGCTCTTGTTTCATTGGTCATCGCGTGCTCGGGTACTGGAAGTACCTGTAACACCCCACTTTTCTTAGACTAGGAATTGTGGTGTTAGTCTAAAACTTCCAGAGTTATCAAAAACTTTTGTGTGTTTTAGCCAACTCTTGCTTGATTGTTAAATTTGGTTTCTTTAGCCCACTAGCTTTGTTTGAATCCTATTAGTACCACTTTTATAATTTCTTCTAGTTTTAAATTTAGTGGCTTTGATCTTCATGTTTGTTAAAACATAGCTAATCTAGAGCCCTAGATTAAGCATTGCTTGTGTTATTTTTGAAATGAACCTTGACCATCTTGTTCCTTGAACTTTCTATTTTTAGTTCTTGCTTGGTTTCATTGTTTAAAAGCATGGCCCAGCACAAAACCATCTAGGTTTCTGGACCTACTCAAAACAGTGACCATTTGGTCATTTTTCTCAATTTGCTTAGTTTTCAAAATTCTTTCTTCATTCTTTTAGACTTAAAAACTTTTGCATCACCTCATTTAGGTCATCACACTCTTGTTTTTGCTTAGCTCATTGTGTTGATCACTCTTAGTCTTGTTAGTAAAATTAGTAAATCAAATAGTGTTAGACTAAAACCCCAAAACTAACCTAAACCAGCCCTCCCCTCTCACACCAACGGCTACCCTCTCTCCTCTCTGACCTGAGTGAGCATCCTAGTCAGCTAGGGCCCACTGGTCATCCCCCACCACCCCTCTCCACCACTCTTCTTCTCTCTTTTCCATTTTTGGCCAATGGAGGATCACCCCCCCCCCTCCTCCCACTGGCCAGCACCACGTCTCCCGACCAAGACCACCCTGCCCACTCCCTCACCGCCCATCCCAGCCAGTGGCATCGCTCCCCTTCCTCTCCATTGACCCCCTGGTCCGAAAACCCTAGAAAACGGCCCCCTGCCGTCCTCGACCCCGTGCTCATCCCCTGCCCCTCTTTCTTCTCCCAGAGCACGCACACCAACCCCCACTCCCCACCAAGGAAGCCACGCCGGAGTTCCTGCCCTCTGCGCCCCGGGAGACCAAGGTCTTGTCTCGGTCACCGCCGGCGTCGGGCAGCGTTTGCCGGCGATTTCCTCCCCTATTCTCCGCCATTTTCGGCCCGCTGAACTCCCCTCGTCGAGAGCTAACCCCTCCCCCTCTTCTCCTTTGCCCAGAGCCACCGTGGAGCCCGCGCCCGTCCTCGACCCGTGGAGCACGCCGCCGTCGCCGCCATGAACTCCGGCCACCTCCGCTGAAGCCGCTCGCGCCCGCACCCCTCCCTCGACCCCCTCCGCCGTCCACGACCCGCCAACGCCGCCAGCACGCGCCCTAGGTGAGCCGTTCCGCCGCCGCCATTTTCCTGGCCTCGAGCTCGTCGAGCGCGTCGAAGACGACGACGCGAGCGCGCGCGCGCGTTTGAATTTGCTGCGCGGGACGCGCTGCACACGCTGCTGGGCCGGCCTGGCACGCACGCGGCCCAGATCTGCGCAGGCCACGGCCAGATCCGGCCCATGCACAGCCCATCCACGTTTTTATTTCATAGTCTTTTTCTTTTTCTGTTTCTGGTAATTGCTTGTGTTTAGATTTATTAGTTTGTTTTAGATCTGTGTGTGCATGTTTTGTAGAAGTATTTTTATTACATGCTCTGATGTTTTCTTAAACATACAAAACTAGTTTGGAGTAAAAATAAAATTTGCTTTGTGCTGCACATTTAATCTTGTAAAAAGTGTGTTTGTCGCCCTTTTTAGGATATCTTGAGCTTGGAGTATCCAATTGGAGCAAATCCAATTTCTGCAGAGAGATAAAATTCATACCTTTCTGTAGAGTCTAGTCTTGCATGCAGGAGTTTCCTAAAACTAGAGTTGTAGTCTTTTTATTTTTAGGACCAGTAGCACTTGAGGCATTTTTAGCTCTCATTTGGAAAGTGCTTTGTGTGCAAATCCAATTTTCATAGCTTGGTATGACTACTAGGAGTACTGTGGTAGAAGGATTTAATTTTCTGAACAATATTTTAAGACTGGTGAATTTTTCCCCAAAACAGCAACTTTGCCACTATTAAAAGTCATATTTTAATTGATTGTTTTTAATTGTTTATGTTTAGGGTGGTTTATGTCCAGAGGTTGTTTGTGAGTAAAATACTTGTTGTTTGGTTTAATTACTTTAGATTGTTGTCAACCCGCTTCTTAGAGTTGACGGTAGTTCCGTTTATTTTTCCGGTACGTTAGAACCGCAAGAGGAGGAGCAGTACGTGGGAGCTGAACCTGCCTACGAAGAAGAACAAGACCAGGGACACTTTGCTGAGCAAGGCAAGCCACCTCAACACCCTATTGAACTCCTACTATTTGTACAAAGCATGTCTTGTTTTCAAAATAAAATAATGCATGTTTTATCTCTTATGTGGCATTTTGCCACCCCAAAATTATTTTACAAAATGTTGTTTGGCCAAAGATATATCTACTAGTCTATAATAGGATTTATAAAAAAAATAAGGTCTTACTTGAGAAGCCTTCCACTGAAGGCGTTATCAAGAAAATAATATTTTCTAGTAGTGTATCCTTATGTCCTTACCTCAAAATCTTAGGATGGGAGCCTGGTTTATAAAAATGATTTCTGGAGGAAAAACCCGAGTTGCTGGGAGCAATCGGCGAGAAAGTGTTCTATAAAACCCATGTTGCTGGGAGCAAATGGAGATGTTTACGAAAACCCGAAGTGCTGGGAGCATTCGGTGAGTTTGCGAAAACCCGAGCTGCTGGGAGCAGTCGGAGGTGGAGATGTTTTGAAAAACAAAGTACTGCCCTAGCGGCCGCCCGAACAATTAACTCGTGCAACCACATTACCTGAGATGGGTAGGGCTTAGCCGGAAGCTTGTCCACTTTAGTACGGAGGGTCTCAAACTCTATAAGTGCAAGGCCCTCGAAGCCGGGTTGTCGTCTGTATGAGACAATACACAAGCGGAGGGACCCGCAGCCGGACGATTACGTTGGGTCCCCTGACGTGGCGGTGTGGCGTCCCGAGAGAGACCAGGGGTCTAGTGGAGCACACGGTGCCGAGGGGAATAAACCTATCGGGAGTCCTCTGTACTAGGGCGGATATAGTGGAAAGCTTTGATCTGGTTATCCGAACCCCCGCATACTGTCGTATGGCGGACCGTGGCTGAACACGGCGGACGACCGTTTGGTGTGGTGAAAGTGCACCACCTCTGCAGAGTGTAAATCTATTCGAATAGTCGAGTCCTCGGTCATGGACGGTTGGAAAGGCCCCCGATCTAGGCGTATGGGCAATTTTATGTTTTCAAAGGAAAAATGGTTTCTCGGTGGAAAACAAGGAGGCATCAAGAAGGTACCTGGGAGGTACGGAAATGGGAGAAGATGGTTGGTCTCGGGGAGACAATCAGTCTGATCTCATGGAAAGGAAAAAGGGGTACCCCCATCCTAGTGTCTTTGAAAAGTTTCACAAAAGTGTTTTTACAAAGATGTGGAGATAGCACATGCTATTTCTACAAGAGAGAATTCTATCTCTAAATGTTTTGTTTAACAAGGATATAGAGATGTTGTAATCTCTATGTCTAAAAGCATCGTTTGCGAAAACTAAGCCCTATAGCAATATATAGTAGCTATCCCAGTTTTCGAAAACGTCTTATTGCATTACCATGAAAACTTAATCCTTGAGGTGGTATTGCGAGTACGTAATTGTACTCATATGGCTGTGTCCCTGGATATTCAAACGTCCAGATTACAACGAGGAGGTCTACGCTGAAGAGGAGGAGTATGTCGACGACTACGCCGCTTAGCTGTCACCGGTCAACTGCACTTGTGGGGATGTGTCTGTTGGAGACGAGGGCCGACGCTAGCCACGAACTTCCGCTGTATCGTAGTTAATTCCGTCCTGCGCGACGATGATTTGCAGACTTGGTCGTGTGACCACTTTGTGTTGTAAGACTTTTATTCGTACGACTTGAATGATGTAACTCTTGATACCATGTTGGTTATGTGATTGCGATGCACTGATCATTGGGATCGTGATCTATTTTACATAACGTGGACATCTCGGACTTCGGTACGACGGGTCCTCACATACCCCTTTAGCACCACCACCAGGAAACAACAGGTTGAAAAATCAGGTGAAGAACAAAAGAGTATGGAACACAAGGAGCAAGAAAATGTGTGATATTCCATTTTGTGAAGACATTTAAAAAAATTATGGTATCGAATTTTTCCATTTTATAAATTGTTTCTCAATTTTTGTGATTTTTTTAAAAAAAGGCCAAAATTGTCAGCATGACCATTAATAGATAGAGGGTGATTTTTTCAACTTTTTTTATGCTATTGCATATAATCATGCTATAGTGTATATGAATTTATTTTCCAATTTTAGAATCAAACTACAACACACTTGTAGTTAAAATTTGAATTATTTTCTATAAATACCATTAAACTCATTTGATCAATTTAATATAGATAAAATGTTCAAAATCGAGATATTGAGGAATTGTGCCTATAATATGATATACTTTGTGTGAAAAATGCAAAAGTCTAAATTTTAATATTATTGGTGGTACATGACCAAATTTGTTTTTGGAATATCACTAAGGCGACCCTTCTTTAGAATGTTGAAACTCATCCTTGTGCCAAAATTGGTCATAATATTATTTACATAGCCATGGATATGGCCATGACTATGGTCATTTGAACTGAAACTCATGAACCTTCATATATGATTGTCCATTTTGTGTTTTATTTTAAAATGTGATATTGCAATTTTATAATCTTTCCTTGAAAATAATAAGATAAAAGAATGTTTTCTAAATTTCATTTTTTTTTATCTTTTTCCGATATATGTGGATTTTTTTAAATAGGGTCGAAATTATCCACATGACCAAATTTGCTAATGATAGTATTAACTTAGCCATGGATATGACCATGACTATGGTCATTTGGATTGAATGTCATGAATCTTCTACATGATATTTCATCTTGTGTGTTTTTAAAATGTGATATTGCAATTTTATAATCTTTTCTTGAAAATAATACCATAAAAGGAATGTTTTCTCAATTTCCTTTTTTCTTTTCCCCTATTTGTTTCAAAATAAGGTCAAGATTGTCGAACTGACCATTCATAGTTAGGGGATGAATTTTCCAAAAAAAATTGGCTATTGCATAGAATCATGCTAGAATACCTTTATATGTTTTTGCTCTAATTTTAGGGTCAAACTATAACACACATGTAGTTCAAATTTGAATTATTTAATATAAATTGTACTAAACTCATTTAATCAAATGTGGATAGCTAAAATGTTCAAAAATTCAAGATATTTAGAAATTGTGCCTTAAATATGATATACTTTGTGTAAAACTTGCAAAAAATTAATTTCAATCTTATTTGTGATATGTGCTTCACAAAAAACCACATTTTGGCACTTAAAAAAAAAGAAATCTAGAAATAACCTTGGAATTTTGCAATCTTGTTTACAAAATAACTCTGAAAGGCGAAACGACTGAGAGTTGTCGTTCAGTTCCCCAATTCCGTACGGAGAGAAATCGTTACAATATTTTTGAAAATGCAACACGAAGTCGTATTTCTTGGAGCGATGAGAACTCCGAGAGGAGATTTTTCAACTGCACAAGAGTTTGGGTCAATATACTTTTTCTAATTTTTTTGTTACATGGTAAGTGATCTTAGTTCTGGTTTGTGTTTATTAAAATAGGTTGGTGTTTGCAAATTCTTAGAACGGTTCGACCCATAATTCCCGAGTTTTTTAAGCAACACTTGATTAATTTGTGTGACATGGTGTATCGGCTCAACAGAAAAAATGTTGCACTTACTAGTTATGCATAGGCATGGAAAGCAAGGAATGGAAATTGCTGGAGAATAATGATAGGATTGGCGAATTGCTGAAGAAAAAAGATACGCAAATTGAGGAGTTATTAAAAAAGATGGTTGGTATCTGAGTGTGCGTTATAAAGACCAATACTACAATTCAAAGAGTGGCATAGAATTTGTTCTCTACAGGATTACAATCGTATGAAAATCTTTTGTTCCAAAAAGGGTGTGAATTATGTGTGTTTCCCTCCAAGTGCACAATTCTGCAAGCCAGCTAATCTAACTTCATAAACTGCAATCCTCGTGACCAATCATGCGAATGCACCAGTGGAGCAAGACGCAGAATTGGCTAGACCAGATGCTTACCGGTGCTAGACCGGATGCTACCAACTGAAGTGACAGCCGAGAATTCATTGCTCTTCCAACAAAAAATTCAGACGAATCTCTCTTTAACGCAACCTTTTCTTTCACAGGGAAGACTATCATGCCCGTTCCTACGCCACTGGCACCGGCCAACATCACATACTACCAGAAGATCTCGAGAGGCTTTTGAGAGTGGAATCCGAAGTCCTGCGCAGCATGGGCGCATATGGCCCGAGCTTTCCACAAGCCGCAGGCTTCACTGCCGCCGCTGTTCTTTTCCGGGTGAGCGGTGAACTGACACAGCAGACACGCCACTGTCGAGTCTAACAATTGAGGAAATGTGCAACACTACGTTTCAGAAAGGAAAATTTGTTCCAGCAAATATGGTTAGGATCTGTTTAGGATTCACCGGGACGAAAATGTCCATCCCCTCCATGAACTGGGAGAACTTTTGAGTTCCAAACGCGGCACGCGTGCTCCGATGATGCAACCATACGACGAAGATGAACAGCACCGAGAGGTCAGGATCCTAGTGATTCAGAGCATCCAAAGTTCCAAACTGCAAAAGAGATAAATTGGACGTGAACACCGAACAGTCGAGGAGGTCCAGGCGCAATAAGCAGCAGGTCGAAAATTACGCCGGTATCCCTGTTCCAGGCCGGTCTCGGTCAACAAGGACAGCCGTGCTGGGAGAAGTTAATCCAGGACTCTGAAACAAGCCAGGTTATACTGGACCATTACCTAGATTCCTCCCTTGCTCCGAGAGGAAATACTCCAGCTGATTGTAAAAAAAGATTCCCTTTGCAGTGAAAGTAGGTGGCCAAATGATTAGGGAAAGAACAACGTACAAAAGGGGTAACATAGACAAAGGGTGCAAGAAAAGAAACTGTAATATAAGTGAGTTTGTACCTGCTAAATTGTCCATACATGCAGTACTAATATAACAATTACCAATGACCACATCACATACACAGTACACTTCCCTGATTAAGCCGAGATAACAAAAGGCGAGAGTGCACAGAGATATTTCAGGAAATTCTCCAGTTCGCTTGACGTTATGAAAAGGACATGTGTATGATGATCGCCTTTCCGGAAAGAATATGTGCCACCAAAATGCAGTTCAACAAATAGGTGTGCACTTTGTCCCGAATTGTAGGTTGGGCGCACAAATTCACACGTTTATACTCTCCGTCGGCTAAAAGCCAGACCATCCATATACATAGTAGCCGTCAGGTTGATATTCATATATCCGCTAACCTTCACAAAGTAGACAGGGACATTCCACCTTTCTTCATTGATTTCGCCAACCTCTGAACGCGCTCCTTATCGCCCACATGAACGTTGAGTAGTATTCTCTTCTCCAGTTGTGAGGAGTATTTCTTTGTGATAGAAACAATAAGTTGATCTCTGAACACACATGAGTTCCATGTGAAACAATCCAATAATTCAATTCCCACAGTAACCAAGCAACCAGTTTATATTCTGGGGCCATGTTAGCCTCACACCATACGCTTTTTGGTGTATCATTTTATACTCGTTCGTCAGGGAAAAGGAAGGGACAACTATTTAGTCGGCAGCAAGATATTGCATGGATAGGTACATACACACGGGCGTCAAAGATTGTATCGTTGCTGTCCGGGTGATGGACAGCGCTGTTGTTATCAGAGGTGACTTCAAGGCCAAGGGAGAAATGTAGTTAGTAGGAGGAGCTATAGAGATAGGTAAAATCTTTGGCACAGCGTCCTTGTCCCCGGCCACTCCAACTGGTCTGGGCAACCCCAGCCGTCCATCTCCAGATCGGATCTGACGGCACTCCACATCACGCACTCTCCTCAGGTTGCCCGGCAGTGCACATCATCGAATATCTCTTCACGCTTTTGTATGTGCTTTATGCACAAGGGAAGAAACAGAGGCTCCACCACAGATCCCAGAGGGTTTATCGAGCTCTAACGATAATTAATCTCCAACCATTGCTCCGCTGATCTTCATTTGCAGGTCCATTGCACACATCGATCTAAATGTAGCTGAAAATAACATAACTTTCCACGATTGGTGGCCCAATGTTCGGTGTAGAGAATTAGGATATTCGTGGGTTGGCGAAATGAGCCAACGGCAACGACACGGAAGAACACGAAAGCAACTTAATAAACATTAATAAAAATAATACTCAAAACAATTTGTGCCTAACAAAGTACTTACCGGCCCCAAATATGATGTTGCTGCAGTAAACATCACTGGTGACCTCTTGCAACGTATCAAAAGAACGTGGAATTTGCATCGTCAATGCGCAACCACTCCGCGCTCTGTTCTGTTGGATCATACGAATGCAGGCAAGAACTCCCGCTAAAACTGCTCCCCTAATGTTCATGTCACTGGCTGATCACACATGAGATTATCTATATATCTAGGCTAGCAATGACGACTCAGCTGATCCAAATACTCCCAAAAAGGAGAGAGAACTGAGAAAAGATTCGGATAAGTTAGCAAAGACCAGCACCTCCACATCCTACGACTCGTCCAGGTCCCAAGCCCCCTTAATTCCCGTCAGGATCCCTCCCCAACTCCGTTCCGTTTTTGCCACTCTACAGACAAGGACAGCCTAACGCCACCCTGTAACTACTGTTCACTCCCACTAGGGGCGTTCAGGTCATTCTACAGCGGGGTGGGTGTGTCTCCCGGTGGCTAGTATTATTATACGAGGCATGGCTTGGACCAAACGGACAAGGATGGTGCATCATCGCAGACGCCAGTATATATTGCCCCTCGCTGTACACACTCCCTTCCCCTCCCTCTCTCCCTCCCTTTCCTCTAACCTTTAGCTTTTCCTCACTCATCATCCATTTTCCTCTAACAAGAACTGCTAGTCCTAGCCGAATTCAGATCCTTAGTCGCAGCTGGTTTAGTTGTTTCCCCTCTGGAGCTGGTGCCCAGGTGAAGAAGAAGAAGAAGAAGAAGTGGGCATCATGAGTCCACCGAGCGTGATGGGGCAGTTCGGAGACACGACCTACACCAAGGTGTTCGTGGGCGGGCTGGCATGGGAGACCCAGAAGGAGACCATGAGGAAGTACTTCGAGCAGTTCGGGGAGATCCTGGAGGCAGTCGTCATCACCGACAAGAACACCGGAAGATCCAAGGGCTACGGATTTGTATGTTTCTATTCTATCTATATACACACACTTGCTGATTTCCCTTTGTATACGTGCAGTTTGGTTTGCAAAATTATTAAGCTTCTAGTGTATGTGAAGCTGCATACTTTCCTACCTTTTTTTCTTCTTGTTTGCTGAGATATCAATGGATGCACCGTGAGAAATTTGGTATTGTAGGTTACCTTCCGTGACCCCGATGCGGCGATGAGGTCTTGCGTTGATCCCGCGCCGGTGATCGACGGGAGGAGGGCCAACTGCAACCTTGCCTCCCTTGGGGTGCAGAGATCCAGGCCTCCAACCCCACAGCACGGTTAGACATTCCCCATTATCTCACCACCTACACAAAGTAAAGTAACATTGAGAGAAGAAATAATTAGCTAGCTATAGCTTGATTGAAAATCTTTGATGACGGCGTCTCTTGAGTTGGAGACAGCCCAACACTAAAAGCTAGCTCTTGAAAAAAAAAGTAACCATCATCATTATAGATGCATTGTCTCTTGCATTATTCTGCAGAGTCCTATACGTAGTTCCATGATCACATACTTAGCTGTTATGATTTTATGCACAAAAGCGCCTTCGTACAATTGGAATAAAGGAGGTTAAGGAGCAACGCATACCTAGTTTTGCTCCATAAGGGCTTGATTAAGGATCTTGTCTTGGCATTTAGTAGAGAATAAAAAGCTTGAAATGTAGCTTAGTGCAACCGGATTTCCCCAAGTCCATTGATATAACTGGAACTTCCTTTGCAGCTACAAATGAATAGCCTTAAAAGGATATCCTCTGGGCATTTAGTTGCTGAAAAAAGTAGATAAAGAGGAAACAACATTACAAGTACAAAGTTGTTAGTTATCCTCGGAACAAGTGCCTTGTTTTGGATAATGTGCTTAAATAACAAATCCAACCGATGAAGCCTTAATCTTAAAGTATCCAGGGCCAGATTCGAGAATCTTTTACTTCTATAATGTCGTCTTGCAATTCAGAGATTGACCAGGAACGGGGGCATGACCGTGAATATATTCATCAGAGGTGCATCGGAACAAGTGCATGCATACCTTGCTTGCTTTTACAGGAGTGTGTATTTTACTACTATCAAGCAATGTGGGGTAATTAACATTTGTTCTCCTAATGATGTTGCTACAGGAGGTGCTAGGAACTTTAGGGTGATGAAGTCCTTTAGCCAGCAGGCAGGGATCCAAGGTGCGCTGGGTGCAGCTTTTCCTTCGCAGGCCACCTTCCCTCATTATGCCATCCCACAAGGACTGCCTTACCATGTCTATGGGTAAGTTTTTTTTCTCTCTCTCTCCCACCTTGCTTCCTTCAGAGTGTGCTGTTTTTTTTCTCTCTCTCTCCCACCTAGCTTCCTTCAGAGTGTGCTAGGACCAGCTATGACGGGGAAGCTTGTCACATGCATGACATGTGCATTATGGCATGCTATCTTGGTCAATGACGACCGGCATGTAAACTTTTTAGCTTGCATTTGCATGCAACACATCTCTCTCACCCACAATCACTCATAAAGTGGCAGTGCGTGCTCTAGTGGCACTGCACATGACCGCCTAGTCTTGCACACTCGCCCTTCTCTCTGTCTCAATCACATGCTAAGCTAGCTGGTTTATCAAGGGCTACATTGTTTATTGCATCATGATTAATCTGTGAAAACACAACTAATATTTCTTACTCCTTCACTACCGCAGGTATTCCCCTATTCTGCAGACTACAGTTATCCTGCAGTAAGTTCCATTTTCCACACCGTCAATAAGTTTTAATAACTCTACGAAGAGTTAGATACTATTAATTGCAATGAATTGTGTTGATTTCACTGGGGTCGATTTGTATAGACAAGAGAGAAAAAAGATAAAGAGCATAACCTTCAAGTTTGCATGCCACTA
The DNA here is from genome assembly GCA_947311845.1 of Poa pratensis. Lineage (NCBI taxonomy): Eukaryota > Viridiplantae > Streptophyta > Magnoliopsida > Poales > Poaceae > Poa > Poa pratensis. The sequence goes on from CAMZMU010000056.1 coordinate 41,834,346, forward strand.
TGTTGATATGTTTAAGTGCATCCTTGTATGTTTGCATTATGCATGTATGATAAGAACCATGATAGAAGTATATGTGATATTCAATGTATGGAAATAGCATTATAGAAAAGCTTTTGCCTTTGTTTCAAAAAAAGAAATAGCACTATAGAAAAGTTCGTTGGGTAATGGCGGGCATGGTGTCACAAAAATATGCTTCAACGAACATAAATGATATCATGTAAAATACTGAGACAATGAAATGCTGACCATTTTTGCCTCTGCAAACTTCGAAGCCAATCTGGAACATTGGTGTTCATACTCGCTTTGTTTGCGCTGCAAGCAAGTTCCACACATGTTTTACTTCAAACTGACCAATTGCAATCGTCTTTGCTCGAAAAAAAATCGCCTTCTCTTAAGAGTTAGACTGATTATGAAACCTGCATGTAACTCCCATGTATTAGCTCAATGCATTCAATCTATGTTTCTATTAATGGAAACGAAAGAATTAACAGTACCCTCAGCAGCAACGACCCGGGAATGCATAAAACGTTAAATAATTTCTATAAGCTCTCTACCGCGATATAGCCAAAACAATTACCTAAAGATAGAATAAAAAAATGTCATCTGCACGATCATCCTTCCAATTTCCTATTGGAAAACCTAGTCATTGTGATTTCAATGTTTCTGAACAATTTTAACTGCCACATGCAACCACATAAATGATGCATGGCGCCATGGCCTACTCGTTTTGTTTTGTTGCTGATATAAATCTCTTATTTCCTTTGGCAATGGAGTACTGTTAAAATGATAGCCATATGGTGGTACAACTAGCACAGTGACACTGAAGTAGTTTTTAGTTGCACACACCCCTGAAAAAAACTCTTGTGGCATGCTTATCATAAAAAAATATGAGGTAGCCACTTTTAAGTAGATTCATCTAGCTGTCCTGGATGTTCTTTGGCAATAAGATGCCATGATTGCCTCGAAACCATCCTTCCAAAACTATTATCTTTCTTCAACTTTGAGGGTGTAACCGGTATAGCTGTCATGTTAAGTATACCTTCTACTCAACGATAGATGGATGTTTTCTATTTTCCTTCAGAACATGGTTTCCATATGAATATATGATCAAATGCGCAGTCTTTCTAGAGTGCACTTATCTAGAAAAACACCAATCAATTATGTATCGTCCATGAAGCAGTGCAGTGCCAAAAGTATATATAGTGCCTTGTGGTCCTAGCAACTTCTATTTACCTTTGTACAGGCGCACATGGCATGGGCCCTAGTTTGTCTAGACCAAACCAGCTAAACACTTGGTCCATCTTTCCATCAGCAGCGCCCCTAGTTAACCCCAATAAACTTATGACAGCACATGGCTTGTGTCCCCATTCGCCAAGTCTATCCAAAGCCAACCCAGATTACCTGCTAGCACTCTGAATCTTGTGGATCTTGACCTGACTGTAGGCCAGAGTACAGTTAGTGCTATGGCCCAGTTCGATCCGGTGCAGATGACATATGCAGGCAAACAGCAAGCAGCGCCTCTGTAGTCTGTTCTTGCCAATGATGACCTTGTTTGGGTAAAAAATAAAGATATATAGATCTTGCAATTTAAATACTGTTAGTGTGAGCTAGACACAAGATCTAAGGTATATCACTATAGCAACATATATCGGGGAGAAATCACTTTTGTCAAAAAGAAAGCTATAACAACAGAACTGGAGGAATCGAGGGAGGGAGGGAGGAAGAAGCTAATGATTGAATATGCAGGATATTAGCTGACACGATGTAGCACAACATGGATTAGAAACAATGATTATGGTAGCAGGAATTAGATTAGTTTTAAGGTAGTGGGTTTATGCCTTGGCAACTATCACAGCACAACTGATCCTAGCTTGTTAAATATACTGAAATGTTTATAAATCGCAACATTAGACATTACCTTTGTCTTCTGAATAACAGATGCTATAAAACAGTTGTGTGTTAAATGCCTTGACAATATCAGAAACACTAACACAAAGAAATTATCTGGTGAAATTGGATAGGAAGCGAGAAAATTGATAGAAAATATAAAAGAATGAATAGAGTAACATTTACTTAAGCTAAAAAGATGCACACTGCGTATAAAACATAATTAGAGTGTAATGTGAACTGTACATAGCAGAGTTGCTAACATACATCATAACATAAAGACTTACATATGTTTCTCATTTTTCTGTTAATTAGAACTACTACAACATCTATGGAGGAACCCAGTACCCATTCTATGGAGGAGCAGGAACTGGCATGGTGACTGGAACCAGTCCCTTCTATCCATATTTCCAGTTTGGGCAGTCAGGAAGCACTACGCCCAATTATGCAAGTGGACAGGGCTACAATATGCAGTACCCACAGATGTTCCCATTCTCAACTGTGGCCTCTACAGCTGCTGCTGTAACAGGCTTTGCACAACAATATGGAGGACCATTGTCACTTGCAGCGAGTCCTCAAGCCCAAGCAGGTACTACTAGCACCTTGTATACATCTACTTTGATAACGTAGCGCATATTAATAGGTTATATTTCAGTATAGTATAGTTCAGTCTGCATTTCTAACAAATTACCTTCCGATATGGATTTGTCAGTCTGTCAGCTTACTCACAATACAAGCATCTAAACTATATTAGAAAGGATGATTATTATTATTTGTGTATCCATAAGCAAAGATAACTTATCATATTATCATAAATTAGTTGATTTCTTTCTTTTCGCTCGGTTGTGATACTAATATCTTGACAGTGTGTATCCCCATTAAACAGGCATGACTATGGCTCTCACAGCTCCAACCTTGCCAAGTCCAACTCAAGCTGCTCATCCTTTCCGGCTCGTCCCCTCACACTTTGCTGTGTCTGCTGCTCCAGAGCAATCCTTGGCCTAACCATGGTCTCCTATCTCATCGTCGTTGTCTCGTTTTTATTTCCTACGTCGTGTCCATGCATCCATCTCTAACAGCAAAGGGCAATACCGCTGATCCGATCCCATATTGATCGGTCCAAGTGCCCCCCTCTCCATATCCCACATGGTTATGTGGTGATTGGAGATCAGCTTCAGCCCCAGGATGGGGTTGTACTGACAGTCAAGCACAAACCAGGCATTTAACCACAGTCCAAGGAAGGACTCCATCCAAGAGAGTTAATTTCAGCCCTAGCATGAGATGGCTGTGGGAAAAAGAAACCCTAACAGTCAAGCATGATCCCCAGGGAGGGTTCATGCTGATACAAGCCAAATTGGACAAAACTGACATGTAGACAACCAATTAAGCTAGCATGCCACTCCAAAATTTCATCAGTGGAATTTATACTGTATTTAGCTTAGGGCAAGTGCTTCTGGCTGAAGCATTTAGCAGATCCTAATATTCTATTCATGGGTGTTACCTAGAGCAAATAAATTTGACATCTGACCAGTCTATAACTTCATTCCCATGCATATTCAACCCCCCCCCCCCCCCCCCCCCCCACACACACCACCACCACCACCACCCAACCCCCACTAGCAATACAACATGTTGTGGTAACTACCTTGTGTAACCAACCACTCACCTTTTCTATGCACTGAGTAGATGCACCAACTAACAGTCCCTTTATCCTTCAGTTTATAGCTTGCATCTAGGTGGTTTAGGCTCTAAGGAGAGCTTGTGCCCCTTATCAGAGACAGGTTCAGGAGTGCTAATGTTTGTTTTTGGCACTTAGCACTGCCTCCTGCCATTTATAACACAGTGATGGGATTCCAAGAAGGTTTTGGATATGCCAAACACTGCTGTGTAACTCAATAACCCCAATGGACCCAGACATTTTTTTATTGTCTTGGGTCACCCACTCATCTAGATGTTCATCTTCGCCAGTGTCATTACCATGGTTAGGTCCAGGATCCCCTCCCTTCCTCTCTCTATGCCTGCCTGGAGAGGGGACTTATTGCTTTTAATGTACTACTATTATCAGACATGGTGGTTGTAATAAATAAAGTTGTACTACGCTACTTCTAGGACAAGAACTCTTTATTACTTTATCGCACGGATCTAGCTAATACTCTGTTAATCTATAGTCAGTACCTTCTCTACCAACATTGTAGCTCACCATGTAATGCAATGTAAAATCTACCTGCTGTGTTGCACATTCCTTATTTGATGGTCTTTTAACTAATTTCTTATTCGATGGAGATTGGAAGGTTTGAGAATTTCAAGGCAAAATTCAAACCTGTCCAGTTGTAGTTTAGATATGAGTTCTAGTTGTTGGCTGAAGAAAATCACTTCACCTGCCTTCTATGCTGTAGAGATCCTACAAACGTACCTCACGAGTAACGACCATAAGGGAAGACATGGCAACTGCCAATATGCTCAGACTACAACGATATAAAAAAACATGTGCACTAACTGTTACCAGTATAAACCATTTGCATGCCTGATTCTGCATTTCTATATGAAAGACCAAACAACCTGTTTATAGTACCAGCTGCCAAATTAACGTAATTCAGCTTGAAGATGACAATAACCATTTATAACATTAATATAGTGTGCCTCAGCTGCAGCAATCTATTAAAGCTTGGTCTAACTAAATATGTAACCTGGGCCTAGAGGCCTTTTGTAGATATGTTGTAATAGAAATTAGGGTCCTTCCATACTAGGGTCGGCCTTTTACTAGTGGTACCCTATTTTCGTACCAGCCGTCAGTCAAGGAGGGAGCTCCAACCTCCGCGCCTAGCCGCAACCTTCCCAGTAAAAAAATAACAACTACTGCCAATTATACAACTGTATATGAAGGTGACAATGCAAAACAGCTGTAGTAACCACATTCCAAGCAACCTGTACAGTGGAAGTTAAGACTATTTCTGCAATTCTATGTGAACATGACAACAAGCTGTTTATAGTACTCCCTCCGATCCATATTAGTGGGCATAGCTTTGTCTAAATTCATATGTATCTAGTTAAGTATTTAGACTAGATACATGTGTATTTAGACAAAGTTGTGCCCACTAATATGGATCGGAGGTAGTAACAACATTCTAATTGTGGTTAGACTATCTGCTAGTCAGACATCATGGTCCAAAATGGCCTCATGAGTATATCATGAATAAAAATTAAGAGGAAATGACTCACCAGTCTACCATATAAGGTCACAGAAAATATAAAGCTGTAAAACACTTCAGCCTGACGGCAAATACAACAGATGGTATCAGTACCATAGGCTACTGTGGGATCAAAAGCTATTTAGCAACGAAAGGAACAACGAGTAACAGGCAACATGTTTCCTCTCAACAGACGATCTGCTAGCACACAAGTGAAATATCCATATCCAGATAAAGATAATTACAAATAAAAAACATAGAAAAACAAAATTCCATGAAATTGGTGAATTAAGACATTTAGACGATGGAACATGCTGATTCATAATAAGCATATAATTCAGGACAGTGATCCCCTTAGTAGCTTACATTTAGTCACCTACACGACAACCTAAAATACTTGGCTTTATATGCCAGCACATTCATATCACGTCCAGCACAAAAGGATGGCCTGGGTATCCTACTGAAGGGCAAGCGCCTGCACACCAAGAGACATGCAGAAGTCCATACCACAGACAACCAACAGTAAGCATCTATGACATATCTTCGTGATAGAGATGAAGTCCAAGACCAAGACGGGCACAAGCTCGGCGAAAAGCCATTCCTTCAGCCTTCTGAACAGGATCTCCAAAGCCTGTTTCCTCGGCAGATGCAGTTCCAGTAGCCTCTCTGTAGATCTGAAAAGAAGCATATCCAAATACTTTTTACATTAGTGCCTTTACAAGCAAAACTACGTACATTTACAGCAGTTTAGAATATGTCATCAACTGGATGTAAAACACTTGAATTTTCAGTTAATGTGATGCAAAAACAGTGAGATGAGTTTGTGTGAACAATGGAACATTGAGTGGTAGCTAGGATCCTTATTTTGACATTTCCACATAGTAGAAAATCTTATGATTCACTTATATATTTCCAGCATGCAAGTCCATGATCAAATAACTGATTATACACTCACACACTTAGTAAGGAAGAATAATGTAAACCCAAAACAGATTCAGTAAACAGAACCAAACGCAACAGCATTGTCCCAGGACAAGAAAAAGGTACCTCTGCGTCAGTTCCATGGAGGGTAACACGATACACGACAGATACAGATTTCCCGTCAGATGAGTAGATAATGTTGCGAACCTCCCCAGACCATTCTGCAAAAGGTTACAAAATGTTAGAAGGAAAAAAGGCAATGCAGTTTCTCGACAATTTTGCCTGCATTGAACTTAACCCTCCTCAAGAGGACACATAAATATACTACTACCAGAAATTACCTGGAGCATGCACATTCAGAATTTTGTTGACAATGTGCCTGCAAAAAGACATCAAAAGTAAGATCACAAGGACACAAGAGAAAAGGTAAATATATAACATGCACTGCCTCCATCCCTAATTATAAGACGTTTGGTAGGCTAATTTAGCCTACCAAAACTTCTTATAAATTGGGACAGAGGAAGTATGTTCATACTATACGAATTGAAGCGATTTTCAACAATAAACAGAAAACTGAAGGGTCAAATTTTCTAAGGATGTCAGGAGGGCAAACAAACAAACAAACACTATAAGATGCAATGCTCAGTTTATTTTTTCTGCTGAGAAATTCTCTCTGGTTGCTTTATAGTTCATACTATGATCAGTATTTCAACTGAATCGCATATACTATTCATTGCACTCTTGAATTTGTGCAGCAAGAATATACACTCAAGTGATGACAATAGCAGTGCCCATTGATGGCATGATCAAAATGTTTGCGATAAAAACACGATAGATTTAGTCCTAATTAGACATGCACCAGCATCCAGTTTGATTAGAAGAAAAATCACCAACTCCAACATCGAGAACAGAGCTACAGGTGCAGACCAACACTTTAGATGCAATTACATTTCAAGGAACGATAGATCATGAGATCAGAGCAGGAGTAGTTAACAGATAACAAGTTTTTTGCTAGGTCGAATGGTTAATTTGACCTACTCCACGAATCAACCCATCAAAGCACAGTAAAATAAACAGCGGGGTCCCTCAAGGGCACTGCTCCAACATAACCTAATGCTTATACATAAATCTGCATATACGACCAAATCATTCGAGAAACAGGCGGAAATCCCGAAATTAACTACACCGCCATGTGCACTAAAAGCGAATCCGGTGAACCGTCAGTAGTGATCGAGGGGGTCTCACCATGGGATGTACTTGAGGGCAAAACCATTTTCCTCGACACGCGTCTTAACGAGGGAGTCGGGAACCCGCTTGCCGAGCTCCCGGAGGACGTCGGCGAGCGGCTTGCTGATGCCCTCGGTGGGGGCGACCTCCCCGCCGCTGGCGAAGTCGTCCTCCGACTCCGACAGGGGCTCCGGCTCCGGCGCCCGCCGCGACGCGCGGGCCTTCGCGGCGAAGGGGCGCGCCAGGAGCGGGGACGCCGCGCGGCGGGCGACGAGGAAGCGGGCTAGGGCTCCGGGCGCCATGGTGGGGAGGCGGAGTGGGGGAAAGGCGAGGAGAACGAGGAGGGGTTTGCTTGGGTTTTGGGAAGGAAAGGAAATGGGGGATCGAAATTTATTGGAACTTGGAGGGTACGAAGCCTTTAAAGGAATGTGTTTTTTTTTACATGCCCACCAAGTTTTGTCCACTCCGATCATCAAAATTGCCGTGAGTTTTTGCAGCTTTTTCGCCCGACAAACATCTCAGCTCTTTCGGCTCTACCTTCCTCACCATTTTAGCAGCATAGCGAACGAGAAGCAAAGATGAAACTACTGGAAGCGTTGGGATGTCGTCTTCGAGCCACAGCAGCGGCGAAAAGTAATTTGAGAACTCATGCGACAGTGTTTGAGTATGAACTTGAAGTTTTACAGACGTACGGATATAGCATGCCCACTCTCGAACATCTCATAATTCGATTTCCATGAAATTTCACCAATTCATATTCATCGACATTGAAATAAAGTACTATGTTCTCTTTGATACAAATCGAATCATCAAAACTTACAATTTAAGTGGAGTTCGGACGGATTGGGCAAATATATGATGGGTCCGAATGGGAGTACAACAATCATTGGTACAAATGATTCACTAGTCCATTTGAATTTTACAAGTCAAATCCACTGAACCGCTACAGGTGAACTAGAACAGTTGTGCTGCGGGCTGTCTGAGATAACCTCCGTATGATTCAGCCCCAGGTCAAGTTTTACCCAATCATTGTTCGCTTTCTCCCCCGCTGCCTAACTGAAAATTCCATGAGAAGAACAGAAACAAGCAACGGGGTTAACGCAAGACAGACAGCAAAAGGTTATCATACATACTTCGCAGAAGGGCCAGAACCATATAACGTACCTTGAGCTAGCTTGTTCGTAGTGGAGCACCACTGCCTTGAAGCTTTTCGGTATGCTGAGAGGATCTTCCCCATCTGATTCAGAGCAGAATGAATAGTTGTTACACACAAGACAACAGTAACAACGGCAACCAGTACTATCCATATCATGCGTGAAAAAAACCATGGTATCAGGCCGGGGAGATGGGAGATAATAGGTTCTGATTTGTCAAAACAGATGCTCTCTTGAAACACCGTTCTTCTAAAATAGGGTCAAGTGAAAACCAGCTGGAAGTCACACAAGACGTGGATATTCACAATCACAGAATGACAATTACGACAGATGAATCCAACCTTGTGGCCTCCGTATATATTTCGTTTCACACATTGCATGGTACATGAGACAACTTCGAATGCTATATTCTATCAAAATATGTAACCATGAAAACTGAGTTTAGTGAAAGTACATATTTATGATGGACATATTAGTATTACTTTCACTCGGTCAATGCAGACATATTTGCTCATACTACCCCAAGTTCCAAAAGTTTGGCTACACCGAGTCCAAAAATGCATGGAGGGGGTACTTGCAAATATGGCACCCTACACACCTTTTCTCCCCAGAAAAGTATCATGATAGTAAGAACTATGAGGGAATTAACAAAGATACAAAATACAACTCATAATACGTTTGTTTTATACAATGTCCTTACCACATCCCCGCACGAAGAATGCATGGAAATCAAAGCTCTCTCCAGAACATATAGGTCCACTGCTTTGTCCTCAGGAATAGCTGATGTAAAGCTCAGACCAAAATCAATAAGAACCTGCCAAAAGAAAATATGAAGTGGTAAACTGAAAGCCCAGATGCAATTCTTAAGAACCCTGGTCTTGTAAGTCAACACATAAGAAAAACAGAGCAACACGAAGGATACTGTACGCACCAGTTGATTGGTGTTGTTCTTGATCATCATATTTGAAGTTGTTAAATCACCATGAACAAGGCCTCCATCATGTAGTTTGCCGACTGCATTTCCTATCTGTGTGGCAATGTCATTGAGACGTTCCTCATCGATCCCATTTGACCCAAATCCAAGGAGTATATCTTTCACGCACAAGCCATCCACATACTCAAAGGTTAATGTATGTGGAAGAGGGTCCATAGCATACAGAACTGGTGTAGGAACACCAAGCCGTCTTGCTTTTGTAATGCATCGAGCTTCCTAAAAATGAAGGGAGACCGAGCTAAGACGAATTTTAATATCAGATGTATTAAAAGCAGTTTTGACTACACGTTACAACTTAACACATGAGTACAGAGAATTCTAGAATTCTATCCTTCAAAGCATAGAGACCTCTTCACTGCTTGATAAACAGAATAAGAATGAAATTTGCAACTGATACTGTCTATCTTCGGAAGAACTTCAATTCGTCTTAAAATAAAGGAAACTGGAAAAGGGCTACTGAAAGAGCTTATCTAAAAAAAAGGGTTAAGGAGACTGACAGCATTCAAGCGTTTTAGAGTCAACTTTGAGTCCAACAATGGGTGACGGTACTTCTTTGAAAAGCGTTCTTTGATTACGCATTTCTGCCCCACAAATGTCGAAACAAATACCCTCTGCAAAGAAGTAAACAAACTATTGAGAACAGAGTAGAAGGAGAAACTACAACTAGATAGACCTTGTGTTTTGACTCACTCCTTCAGCCCCCTGCTTCAGTAGCACACCAAAATCTTGTTGCTCCTGAGATGTGTCCATTAAGTTCAATGTGCATTCAAAATGGAACTGTAATGGTGATGGTAAAGAAAGGGAAAAGGTCAGCAAAAGAAAAGAAAAAAGCATACTAATCATAAGAGCTGGCTTTGTAATAGAGAACTTTGACATAACGAGAAACAGCTGATGTACCACACTGCCATTCATTTGCAAACTATTATAATGGGTAGAATAGCAATAAAGTACCCCATACAAAAATAACAGCTTCCCTGAATTAAAGCGAGTTCACATGCCTTTTAAAAAAGTATTCGTGGAATGGGTTCCAGATAAGAATATGGTAAATATAAGCAAGTTTCAAGAAAAGTTTTTAAACGACTAATTGGTTGCTAATTAACATATAATACAAGGGTTACATAGCTCCAAAACAAAGAGAATCAATTACTCATATAAGTTGATTAGTACCTAGACTACCTACTTTGTCCTGGGGCAGCAATAACAGTATAGTCCTTCTTTATTGCTCCAACATCAGTGAACTTCTTATTTCGAAACACTCTTAAGCTTCTGAGCAGTCCGGCCTTTTGCAGGACAAACTGGTCTGAATACTTCTGTCTTCAAGGGATCCAACAGATCCTCTGAGCAGCCTAACACAATGCCACTCGTAGTAGCATCATCCCATAACTCCTTTCCAATCTCAAATCTACCGTTCCTACAAAGCTTTTCTATAAGCAGATCATAGGTATGAGTGTCCGCTAACTGACAACTCTTCATAATTTTGAACAAATCAAGAGCATGATCGACTTCCTCAGTTCCACAAAGTATGCCTATGAGACCGTGGAAAAACTTTGCTGTCGGAGGCACCCCATTTTCAAGCATATCATCTATGAGCCTTTTTCCTCTAATAACTCTCCCTGTTAAAAAGAGGACCTTAACCACAAGATAGTAACTGACCCAGTCAGGTGAGCACCCTTCTTTTCCTTCCCTCATCAAATAGAGGATTCTATATGCTTCTTTCACTCTTCTTGCTCGTCCCAGACAAGAAAGTAAGATGTTGAAGCTGGATGCAGCAGGGGCGACACCACAGGATCTCATCTCTGTTAAAATATCCATAGCTTCGGGAACAAGCGCAGAAGGGTTAAACCTCAGGTTTCTGTGGCACACACAGTTTAGAAAATCGTTGAACGATAGCAGCCCCAGTGGGCAGCCCGAGGACTTGATATCATCAAGGACTCTCCGAGCTTCTTTAGCATTTCCATGTACACACCATCCATGGAGGAGGCTCTGCTGAACAATCCCAACCATGGGCTCCACCGAGAGCTCGCTCTTGTGGTGCCACACAACACCCTGCGCCTCACGAGCATAGCCCTTCATGCACAATGCCTGGACCATGGCAAGGCTGCTCGACCATATGCCATCCCCTCCGGCACCAGCACCTTGCTGAGGCAGCAATTTCTGCCTCTCCAAGCCTCTAAACAACCGAACAGCCTCATCCTCCTTCCCTGCCTTGACAAGAGCCTCAACCACAGCAGTGAACGTCTCCGGGGTCATCCTTCGCCCATCCTTCTCACCATCTCCAACGGCGATTCTCATCGCGGTGAGGTCACCCATCCGCGCAAGCGCCGCAATCGCCCTGTCGCGCTCCCCGTCCCCTAATCCCTCGGGGTTCCTGGACCGGCACCACGACAGGAACCGCAGCAGCCTCCTGCCGGAATCAGTCCTCTCGCTACATGAGTCGACCACCCGCCTGACCAGCGCCGGCGAGACGGCCAGGTTCAGGCCGTCCAGCATGGTTCCCACCTCGTCCAGGCTCCCGGCGCCGAAGCAGACGATGTCGCGCACCGCCGCCTCGGACTCCCCGTCCTGCCACGCGCCGGAGCACAGGGCGCGGCGGACTCGATGGCGGCCTGGCCACGAGTTTGGCGCGAGAGCCGTTACTGACCTCGTCGCCGCAGCCATCATGGCCTCTACGAGGCAGGTTCCCCCGGTGAAACCCCTAGCCCAATACGGTCACAGCTTGGTGTGGACCAGAGAGGAGGGAGGATGGTGGGAACTGACCTTCACGGATTTACACGGCCTCCGCCGTCAGCGACGCGTTGCTCCGGGGCGAGGTGAACGGAGGAGGAGGGCGGCGTGCGGTGGCGGCGGCGGGGTAGATTGACGAGCTGACGATGCACGGAGCACTGCTGGGCCACAAGAAGAACCTAGGCCTCAAAGGCCACGGCTGAGTAGCTGGGCCGGTTACCTCATGGAAAAAACAGACAGGCTCGTATAGAACTGAACCGCAAACCCTATTCATCGCCTTCTGCGAGTCCTAACTCCGCCTCGCCTGCGTAATTTTTTTTGCTGGGCCGGCCCATTAGCGTTTCTCCAAAGCTAAAAGAGAGAAAATAGGGTGCAACGCTGGGATGCGAACTCGCGACGCCCAGTTACAAGTGCAGAGCGCACAGCCGATAGCCCGATAGGACACGAAGGTTTTTATGTTAATATATAATTGTTGGACCTTGTATTGTTTCGTGTTTTGGGTTTTCGTTTCTTCTTCTCTTTCTTTTTTGTTTTCCGTTTTATTATTTCATTTCTGTCTTATTTGTTTCTTTTTGATTATTTAGTTTAGTTTTCTTTTCTGTTTTCTTTTTCCGTTTTATGTTTTCTTTTTCCGTTTCCTTTTTCTTTTTCCGTTTTCCGTTTTCTTTTTCTTTTCCATTTTCTTTTCCTTTTTCTTTTTCCGTTTTAATTTTCGCTTATTTTGAAAATGGTTCATATTTAGGAAAATAGTTATTTTTAAAAATGGTTCCGTTTTTCGAAAATTGTTCTTTTCTTAAAATGGTTCCTTTTTGAAAATGGTTTCGAACCGAAAAAATTGTTCCTTTTTGAAAATGGTTTCGAACCCAAAAAATGGTTCCGAATGAAAAAATAGTTCTTTTTTGAAAATGGTTCCGATTTTTCGAAAATGGTTCTTTTTTTAAATGGTTCATTTTAAAAAAATGGTTCTGAACCGAAAAATGGTTCCGATTTTTTAAAATGGTTCCGAATGAAAAAAATAGTTCCTTTTTGAAAATGGTTCCGAACCGAAAAAATGGTTCCTTTTTTAAAATGGTTCCGAACCAAAAAATGGTTCTTTTTTTAAAATGGTCCCGATTTTTCGAAAATGGTTCTTTTTTTAAATGGTTCCTTTTTGAAAAATGGTTCCGAACCGAAAAATGGTTCCGATTTTTGAAAATGGTTCCAAATGAAAAAAGGTTCCTTTTTGAAAATGGTTCCGAACCAAAAAATGGTTCCGAATGAAAAAAATGGTTCCTTTTTGAAAATGGTTCCGAACCAAAAAATGTTCCTTTTTGAAAAATGGTTCCGAACCGAAAATTTCCGATTTTTTTAAAATGGTTCCAAACCAAAAAAAATGTTTCCTATTTTTGAAAATGGTTTCGAATGAAAAAATTCTGATATTTCGAAAATGGTTCCGAACCGAAAAAATGATTCCGATTATTGAAAATGGTTCCGAATGAAAAAAAAAATGGTTCCGATTTTTTAAAATGGTTCCAATTTTTCGAAAATGGTTCCTTTTTTAAAATGGTTTCTTTTTTGAAATGGTTCCGATTTTTGAAAATGTTCCGAATGAAAAAAATGGTTCTGGTATTTTGAAAATGGTTTAGATTTTTTTTGGGAATCATTTTAAAAACTAGTCCACTTCTATTAAACTAGATTAATTCATCACCAGCAACACATTTGTATAGTAGGAAGAACCAAACGAGTGTGCAGATGGAAGAAAAATGAAGCGATAGCGAATAACTAACGCGGGACAACTAGAAGAAGTAGTGATGTGGAACCAACGAGTGAACTATTCGGAAAAAGGAAGAAAAAAGAAGCGTTAACGAAGATCGGGACCAGCCGTTTAGAAGCGAACGATCCCATAATGGGCTGTCGCGGTTATTGGGCCTTCTGGGGCGACGAAGCTGTCTGCAGGCGAGTCGTACGATACGACTCGCTAAAGGCGATGTATAGGGAACCCCGAACTGAACTGCCATCCTCCACACAAAAAAACTGACCTGCCTCCGCCAAAAGAAATCAAACTAAACTTCTTTTTTTGCGAAACACAGTACAGACGCATACGCTCACATACATGCGCCTAGACTCACCCTTATGAATGAATGCACACATACCATACCCTATGAGCACCTCTGAGAGACTGAGTCGGCGGATCAGGTCTTGAGATTGACGAATTCACCACGGGCGCCTCGCTGTAGACGGGAACTTCGCCTACCGCTGAAGAATATTCCTCCTAAATGAGAAACACCAGCGTCAAACCTGAGGTTTGAACTCTGGTGGGTTAGGGGTACAACCACCCTACTAACCATCCAACCACAGGTTGGTTCTCAGAAATCAAACTAAACTTGCCTCCGAAAAAAAATCAAAGTGAACTACGAGATCAAGAAAAGAACCCTCCTCCCAAGTGTAGCATTTTATAGGGTGAAGAGCGAATTCCATTAACCAGAGAAATAGGGGTTTACATTTCCGAGTTATAATGTCCCCGATTGGGGTAATGAATGAGCTACCCTATTCGCATCTCTCTTTTATCTCGTGCCACCGCACCTAGTCCACACAATCACAAACAATCATCGTTTCCATGATCACTTCTATCCATGGAGGCCAGAAGTCCGTAGGGGCGGCAAGGTTATTTCATTACTTATGTGCAGTCTGATTCAATAATCACGGTCATGGGAATTATCTCCATCTCGATCTTTGCTCTTGATAAACAGGCGAGGGCCTCATCTTCTGACACATCTCTAAGTGTAGTGTTTTGACTCCCAAACTATAAAGAGTTCGATATTATAAAAATAAAAAAATATCCCAAAGTTTTAGAAAGTTCTGACTTTTTATGATATATACACATCTGTAAAGTCTCAATGTATCTAAATAAGTTGTATTTTGGGCTATAAAAATCATAATAATATGGCTCTAAGAATGAAGAAAATCATTTTTGCCTCTCACATTTGTATTGTTTTTGTTTATAATCACATCTACATGTCCAAGATTCAGTTTTCCCGCTTATGAATTCAAATTATATACATGTCCGGTACTTCCAGGTTTCACCATCCGGTACAAGGTACTACTGGCTAGCTAATTTCTAAAACATTCATATTTTTGCTTTTTCCTATGAATAGCTATCGACCCCAAGGGAGAATATGACTTTTTGAAGCGGTTTTATGACAAAAGAGAGAGATTTCTTAAACTACTCTTACGTTCTTCTCTCATATATCTAGAATTACACCTCAATCCATACTTTGTGAGATCTAGAGTGGTCTGGAGCCAATTTCGTTGTGAGATATTTGTAAGGGCTTCAAAATCCAAGTGCTAGCTAAGTGTTGTTACTTCTTTAAAGGGTGTGCGCCTCCTACACTCGCATGGAAAAGCTTCATGGTGCTATTTGAATGAGCTAAGAGTTCTGAAGGCCGGTGATCACGTACTTGTGTAAAGATTCGTACTTAGTGGTTAGGCATGGACTGAGTATCCTAGTAAGGAGAATTAGGTTGGTCTTTTTGACCAACGAGTTGGTGTTCGTTGGATTTTGTGCCCTACCCTTTTGAGTTCCAAACCTCGAGATATACCCTCATGTTTGCTATTCGCTTACTTTGCACCTGTACTTATTGCAATCTACTTTTACGCAAGTTATATCTTTGTATATCCGCATGTTTAGAGAGTTTCAGGCAACCCAGAAAACTATTATAAGGATGCCAATTTTCATTTAGTTTTTTAAACATCGCCTATTCACCCCTGTAGATGGTTTTTCGATTCTTTAAGAAGTTTCCCTCATGTTGTGAATGTATTGCTTTAGTGTTGTCTAAATTGTTCACATATGTTGTATGTATTGGTGATTGTAGTTGCGTATGCTGGTATCGATTGTCTTAGAGTTTTGCTTCCATTGGTGGGTATTTGTTGTATATGTGGTGTTTTTTACACTCACACGTGTTTGAAACGCTGCATGATAACCCACAAGTATAGGGGATCGCGTGTAGCCTTTTCGATAAGTAAGAGTGTCGAACTCATCGAGGAGCTAAAGGTAGGATAAGTATTCTCTCAAATTCTATCAACCACCGATACAACTCTACGCACACTAAACGTTTGCATTATCTAGAAAATAAAACTACGGTAGCAATACGGTTATGAGAGGTAGTTTGGCAAGATAATAAATACAAGAAAGTAAAAGTTAGTGCTGCAGCAATAAAGTACACTAAGTAACCATATACTAACAGTACCATGAGTGTGGAAAAGTGATGGTAATTGTGGTGGCTTTGTCCAAGATTAATTAGTGAATGTACTTGGTTCATTGTCTTCGATGCAGTTTTCTATGTGGGAGAGGCTAAATATACATGCACTCCACTATTTGGGATTACAAGTATTATATGATTGGATTGTTAGAAAGCATCCGCAAATACTAACAATGCATTAAGGTTTCCCCAACCATAGCCTTAAGTTCAAGGTCCTCTTACTCCCATACGTGCAACTAATCAGTTCGCATTCTCAGGTTTCTGTCACTCCGGCAGAACTTTCCCCGCTTCCTTACAAATACTACCAACCCTAGGGTGTTTGATCCATGCGCGCATAAATATAATGGACACCAAAGGACAGCACCATATAGACATACAACTCTAATGAACCTCATGCATTCAATTAAGCAATCAAAAGACAAATAAACTACGGAAACATGATGTAAATCATAGGATAAATATTATAGCATCAAACACCATGTTACATAGGACGGTACAGATGTTTGTGGGAGGATGAACCACTGAATACAAGGAAGAGATGATGATGGAGATGGCGGTGAAGACGGCGGAGAGGGGCAGCGCGGCGGCGCCGGCGGTGCGGGGAACTCCTTTCCTCGCCGCCGACAAGCTTGGGGATGTCCCCGCATCCCCGGCAACGGCGCCAGAAAAGGTCTTGATAACCCACAAGTATAGGGGATCGCGTGTAGCCTTTTCGATAAGTAAGAATGTCGAACCCAACGAGGAGCTAAAGGTAGGATAAGTATTCTCTCAAATTCTATCTACCACTGATACAACTCTACGCACACTAAACGTTTGCATTATCTAGGAAATAAAACTACGGTAGCAATACGGGTATGAGAGGTAGTTTGGCAAGATAATAAATACAAGAAAGTAAAAGTTAGTGCTGCAGCAATAAAGTACACTAAGTAACCATATACTAACAGTACCATGAGTGTGGAAAAGTGATGGTAATTGTGGTGGCTTTGTCCAAGATTAATTAGTGAAGGTGCTTGGTTCATTGTTTTCGATGCAGTTTTCTATGTGGGAGAGGCTAAATATACATGCACTTCACTACTTGGGATTACAAGTACTATATGATTGGATTGTTATAAAGCATCCGCAAATACTAACAATGCATTAAGGATTCCCCAACCATAGTCTTAAGTTCAAGGTCCTCTTACTCTCATACGTGCAACTAATCGGTTCGCGTTCTCAGGTTTCTGCACTCCGGCAGAACTTCCCCCGCTTCGTTCCAAATACTACCAACCCTATGGTGTTTGATCCATGCGCGCACAAATATAATGGACACCAAAGGACAGCACCATATAGACATACAACTCTAATGAACCTCATGCATTCAATTAAGCAATCAAAAGACAAATAAACTACGGAAACATGATGTAAATCATAGGATAAATATTATAGCATCAAACACCATGTTTACATAGGAAGGTACAGAGATTTGTGGGAGGATGAACCACTGAATACAAGAAGGAGATGATGATGGAGATGGCGGTGAAGACGGCGGAGAGGGGCAGCGCGGCGGCGCCGGCGGTGCGGGGAACTCCTTTCCCCGCCGCCGACAAGCTTGGGGATGTCCCCGCATCCCCGGCAACGGCGCCAGAAAAGGTCTTGATAACCCACAAGTATAGGCGGTCGCGTGTAGCCTTTTCGATAAGTAAGAGTGTCGAACCCAACGAGGAGCTAAAGGTAGGATAAGTATTCTCTCAAGTTCTATTTACCACTGATACAACTCTACGCACACTAAACGTTTGCATTATCTAGGAAATAAAACTACGGTAGCAATACGGGTATCAGAGGTAGTTTGGCAAGATAATAAATACAAGAAAGTAAAAGTTAGTGCTGCAGCAATAAAGTACACTAAGTAACCATATACTAACAGTACCATGAGTGTGGAAAAGTGATGGTAATTGTGGTGGTTTTGTCCAAGATTAATTAGTGAAGGTACTTGGTTCATTGTCTTCGATGCAGTTTTCTATGTGGGAGAGGCTAAATATACATGCACTCCACTACTTGGGATTACAAGTACTATATGATTGGATTGTTAGAAAGCATCCGCAAATACTAACAATGCATTAAGGTTTCCCCAACCATAGCCTTAAGTTCAAGGTCCTCTTACTCCCATACGTGCAACTAATCGGTTCGCGTTCTCAGGTTTCTGCACTCCGGCAGAACTTCCCCCGCTTCGTTACAAATACTACCAACCCTATGGTGTTTGATCCATGCGCGCACAAATATAATGGACACCAAAGGTCAGCACCATATAGACATACAACTCTAATGAACCTCATGCATTCAATTAAGCAATCAAAAGACAAATAAACTACGGAAACATGATGTAAATCATAGGATAAATATTATAGCATCAAACACCATGTTTACATAGGACGGTACAGAGGTTTGTGGGAGGATGAACCACTGAATACAAGGAGGAGATGATGATGGATATGGCGGTGAAGACGGCGGAGAGGGGCAGCGCGGCGGCGGCGCCGGCGGTGCGGGGAACTCCTTTCCCCGCCGCCGACAAGCTTGGGGAGCACCGCCCCTTAGACTCCCTCCTTCATGGCTTCTTGGGAGCCCTCCCCCATGGAGATGGGATCCATGGGGGAGGCAAAAATGTGGCTTTTGGTGGCTGAAATTCGTGGGTGGAGGAGTTCTCCACGAATTAGGTTTCCTCCCTTTATATATCTTCTCGGATTTCCGCCAACCCCTTTTAGGGTTCCACCAAAACGGGCCTACAGGCCGCGTCCGAACTCCGATTGGGATGATCTTGGGCTTAAAATCTTCGTATGGAAAATTGTGACAACTTTCGTAACAGCCAGGTCTCCATATAACGTCATCTTCGAGGGTCAAACTGGCAATCTTCGTAAAAAGTTCTCAGACAGATTTCAAGAAAGTCCCAATTCGACTCCAACAAGGTTTCCTCTTGTATTCTTGATAATTTCTACACATGAAAGAGTAAAACAAGAACATTGTGCACTTTTGCAACTATTAGTAGGTTAGTCCAAATAAATAATAAACTTAATATAAAACAAGTGCTAAAAGCATAAAAATGACATGAAACAATCAAAAATTATAGATACGTTTTGGACGTATCACTGCAACATTTGTTCACAACATTGAACAGAACACGTGAAAAAAATGTTGCATAAACACATGGAAAATACTACGCTCGGAGGTTTTGTGTCGCAATGATCGCGTGTCCCAGATTTGCACTGAAGTGGATTAGATGTTGGGGGAGCTGATATCCCACAAGTATAGGGAAACGTTTGTAGCCTTTTCGATAAGTAAGAGTGTCGAACCCAACGAGGAGCTAAAGGTAGGATAAGTATTCTCTCAAGTTCTATCAACCACTGATACAACTCTACGCACACTAAACGTTTACTTTATCTAGAAAATAATACTAGAATAATAATACGGGTATGAGAGATAGCTTTGCGAGATAATAAATACAAGAAATTAAAAGTTAGTGCTGCAGCAATAAAGTACACTAAGTAATCATAAACTAACAGTACCATGAGTGTGCAAAAGTGGTGGTAAGTGTGATGGCTTTGTACTAGATTAATTGGTGAAGGTACTTGGTTCATTGTCTTCGATGCAGTTTTCTATGTGGGAGAGGCTAAATATACGTGCACTCCACTACTTGGGATTACAAGTACTATATGATTGGATTGTTAGCAAACATCCGTATATATTAACAATGCATTAAGGTTTCCCCAACCATAGCCTTAAGTTTATGGTCCTCTTACTCCCATACGTGCAACTAACCGGTTCGAGTCCTCAGGTTTCTGTCGCTCCGACAGGCCTACCCCCTTCGTTTACAAATACTACTAACCCTAGGGTGTTGATCCATGCGCGCACAAATATAATGGACACCAAAGGACAGTACCATATCAACATACAACTCTAATGAACCAAAGACATTCAACCATTCAATCTAAGAACAAATAAACTACGAAAACATGACATAGATCATAGGATAAATATTATAGCATCAAACACCATGTTTACATAGGACGGTACAGAGGTGTGTGGGAGGATGAACCACTGTATACAAGGAGGAATTGGCGATGGAGATGGCGGTGAAGACGGTGAAGGGGACAGCGAGGAGCGCAGGACGGCGCCGGCGCCGGCGGTGGCGCGGGGAACTCCTCCTGCGCCGCCGGTATCAAGGGGATGCGCCGCCCCTTAGCCCCTTCCTCCATGGCTTCTTGTGAGCCCTCCCCCATGGAGATGGGATCCATGGGGGAGGCAAAAGCGTGGTTTTGGTGGCTGGAAATTCGTGGGTATGGGGTGTTCTCCACGAGTTAGGTTTCCTCCATTTATATACCTTATCGGATTCCCGTCATCCCATCTAGGGTTTCAGTAAATCGGGCTTATCTCGGCCGTCCGGACTCGGATTGGGCCGAATTTTATGTCCAGATCCATTAGGAGAAAATTCCCTGCAACTTTCGCGAATAGACTTTTTCCGTTTGACGTCGTCTTCTGTCCGGTACGTGACAATCTTCAAAAAGAGTTTTCAGACAGATTTCAGGAAAGTCCCAATTCGACTCCAACAAGGCTTCCTCTTATATTTTTGATAATTTCTACACATCAAAGAGAAAACAAGAACATTGTGCACTTTTGCAACTATTAATAGGTTAGTGCAAATAAATCATAAACTAAATATAAAAAAAGTGTCAAAAGCATAATATTAACATGAAACAATCAAAAATTATAGATACGTTTTGGACGTATCAGGAGCCAGCTAATCCCCTAGTCAGTCAGCGGATAGCGCTGGCCAACAAAATGACGAATGAGACAGACTTACCTATGTCTTGTTTTCCTCGCATGAGAAACTTAAATTTATTAAGTTCATAATGTTGTTGACGTGTCTCTCTCCGATCCTAATTATAAGATGTTCGTGAAATGCATTTATTCATGAATAACTTAAATTAACTAAAGACTTAACGTCAGCTCACCCTTGTGTTTCACGGTGAAGTCAGAGTGCGGAGAATGACATGGAGGTCTAGGTTTGAAGACTAGTAATAGTGGTT
Source organism: Poa pratensis (assembly GCA_947311845.1). Taxonomy (NCBI): domain Eukaryota; kingdom Viridiplantae; phylum Streptophyta; class Magnoliopsida; order Poales; family Poaceae; genus Poa; species Poa pratensis. The sequence goes on from CAMZMU010000056.1 coordinate 41,855,736, forward strand.
CGATTCCTGGTGGCGATGTGGAATTTGCTTGGTGATTTATAACTTGGAGCAGCGGCAACGACAAGTGGGGGCGACAGCACAGGAGAAGTTCAGAGTCCAAACTTTAAGGGTGAAAACCCAAGGTCTGACCTTAATTGGTTGTGCCGCGCAATGACCTTGTTGAAGGCATTGCTTTTGCGAGTGTGGATTTTCTTCAGGGTGAAAAACTATGATCTATGATCAGGGCGGTGACGACGCTATAACACTGTTCCCTTCTTGGAGGCGCCGCTTTTGGAGAAGCTGTACTTCTTGTGTTGTTTTTGGTGGTGTTAAGCCTGCTGCTAAAAGGAATAGATCACTGTAGCGGGACTTTTCTTTTTTGTAATTCTTCTTCTTATTCTGGGTTGTGTGCATCCGTGTTGTCGTTAGGACAATGCGTTGTTGCAAAAAAAAGCTCACCCTTGTGTGATTGGATCGAAAGCATATTACAGAATTTAAGAGTTTGTAACATGCTTTTGGTGGATAACATCTTTTCTATATACTTCTATTAAAAGAGCAAACATGTTGGGATACTTTAAATTTTATCCGTTCAATTTTTAATCAACGATCTAGATTGTCCCGATGTCGAGTAGCAAACACTTTAAATCTTGTCCGTTCTTTCAATCAACGATGTAGATTGTCCCGATGTCGAGTACTGATTCGTTCAATCGGATTCGTACAGGATTCGAGAATAAGACAAGAATAAAGGCAAGAAGGAGTTTTGATCGTCCACGATCGCGTTAATCAGCCCAAAAATACAAGGATTGAGAATCAGCCACGGCCATCCTAGGTCTCCAGACTCCAGCACGAGACAGCTCTCGGGCGAGGCAAATAGAGAACACATGGCGGCGGGGGTAGAGGCGACGATGGTTAGCTGCGTATGAAATCCCAACATCCGTGGCAGATCAATTTGGCTGCCTGAAGAGCAATTGCCGAGACTAGGGACGAGCCAAATAGGCGGTCGGTCGGTCGCGGTCGAGTAGGACGGCAGACGGCGATCGGGAGGGTCATCGCCGGCGATGTAGACTCGGGAGCGATGACGAGCAGGCCCGAAGTCAGCAGCGTGAACTATGATCTGGAGCCGATCGAGAAAAGCAGGTCAAATTCCTTCGATCCGACGATATTGAAGATTAAAAGTGAAATCAAACGATGATGCAATCCATTACATTTGATCGTAATCTCAGTCACGTGAAAGCGGATGCAAACAACATTTATTCCCATCCTCTCTGTCCTCTCAGCCGGCGGCACGAGGCGCCCCGAGCAGGTCTGCCTTGACTAATTCTTGCATACGAAGATGAGTTTCTTGGCAATTGATTGACTAATTCTTGCATACGAAGATGAGTTTCTTGGCAATTGATTGATTAGTAGCTAGCGTACACACACAAATACTCCGTATAATACAGTATATATATCTGATAATTATAACTAGCTAAGTAAGATTTAGAATCCAGGACATGTGCACTAGCCGTGCTGAATTCCAACATCAGCTCTGTGATCAGGTAGCCTTTTTTGCCTTGTAATCTCATGATATGTTGATCTACTACTGTTTTTCTTTGTGTTTACTTCAAATGCACTAACAGTCCTATGTTCGGTTTTGTGCGTCAGCTAGAGATTATTATTGGGTATTTTTAATGGTTCTCCTCAAGAACATGGCGACATTCTGTACCACCCTCTCTTCCTTGCACTCTTATCTGCATGAACTGTAATTATGGATGTGCAATTGGAGCAGTCAGCCAGTCAACACCTAATGTTGAGAAAATTGGTCTTTCTGTTGCATGGTAATAATTCTCTTTTGTTTGAAATACACGGAAATGATCTATGATTTTCGTATGAATTTTAGGTATTACATGTATGAGTGATCTTTCCGGATGATGCTTGGGATGACTGTGTTTTTGTAAATTCGAGGATAATTCATCATACTACGTCAGAATATTGGATTAACTGAGACGTGCGTGCACGTGCCAGCTTACTAGTTCTCCCTAAATTAGACTTCTTTGCCGTAAAAAATAGAAATACATGATTTTTTACGGCATTGAAATACATGAAATTAGTGCTACAGACAATAAACGAGAAAAAAGATCAGTGACACAATAGGCTTCGTTTTGTGCAGTGAAAATGTGAAATCCTTTGTTTTGAAGCGCCATGAACGTAACGCATCGATTCGAGCCTAGGTGTGACCATTCGCTGTTCGGCCTTCCCCCATTAGCAGTTAGCACTAGCACCATCGGCGGCGCAATTTCAAATCAAATCCCTCCTCCTTCCCCCACGCTGCCCCGCGAGTCCGCGACTCCCTGGCCGCCAGAACCCTAGGAAGCTTCTAGAACCCCCGCGAGGCCCGCGAGATGCTTCTCCGGACTCCACCGCAGCGGAAGCGGCGCGCCGCCCCCGACGACGCCGACCTCGACCCTGACCTCGCCGCCGCCGTCGCCGTCGCCACCGGCCGGACCCCCGTCTCCGACCGCCGCCTCGTGCTCTACGACCGCCCGACATCCCTCGTGCCCGCCTCCGGCCCAGGGGAGCCCTCCCACGACATGGTCTGCACGTACCACTGCCGCCAGATGGTGAGATCGCGTCGCCCCTATCTCTAACGGTTTATGGTCTAGCTCTGTATGTCCTATGCAATTTGTGTTACTTCGAGGGAGGAGCTGCTGTCAATTAGTGGTAGTGCCAAATTTGTTATACTTAAGCCAGATTTGGGCTATATTGCTGTCAGTAGTGTATAGTGATTTGTTGATTGGATTTGAAGGATCTGCGGTGAGGTACCCACTGTGAAATGGCGAACCCTTGCTTTTCTGTCTGTAGCGTGACTAGTATTATATGCCACTTTAATAGTCATATTAATGTTTATCCATGTGTGCTTGTCTGATAGGTGAAATCGGAGTTCATCGTGGCGCTAGACACTGCGGAGAAGCATGTTCAGGAGTATCAAGTATTGCTTGACACGTTGGAGAAACAATTATCCAAGAGTGGTGCGCTTTTGTTTACAGAATTTTGTTCTGAATTGTTTTCATGAGTACAGTTCATTTGGCTGTTAAATAATCATGTTTGTTGCCGGAGAAGGAAATAAGCACTTGAAATATGCATCGACTGTGGAAGTAAAGTAATATATAATCCTCCAAGTTATACCATAGTAATAAGTTCTAATTTCTTGGGAGTAGGAACTACAAGCTAGGAAAAAAATGTAGGTTCTGCTTGCTGCTTGGAGCAATCTAGGGCCAGAATTTAGATGTTAGCATTATTCTGTTGCAAGCCATTGGATGTGCATACTTACGAACATATTTTTTTCTGTTACTTCAGAGGATGAAAGGACTACATATAAGGATAAACTGAACTATGTTGAACAAGAACTAGCAGCAACAAAAGGACGGGAGAGTGCATTGCAAGAACGGCTATTGAAGGAGCTGGACGGGTATCAGGAACGATACCGAGATCAAGTCAAGAAGATAGGGGAACTTGATGTATAGACCTTTTTCCCTTTGGCAAATGAATTCCATTTTGTTGCTGTGATGAAATCCTGGACACATAGTCAAAATTTAGCATGCTTTGCCATATCTCTGTTTATCAATTGACACGACCAATGATAGATTTGCTTGTGCTGTAGGTTCAACTCAAGAAAGAGATTGATTCTCGAATTAGCGCCGAATCAGTATCAGCATCTGCAAAGGAATCGGTCAAGGAGTTGGAACGGACTTTGCAGCAGTTGTCAGAAAATTCAGAAAGGGAGAAGAGAGCCCTTAAGAAGGAACTTTCATATATGCAAGACGACTCAAAATTATCCTTGTCGAAACTTAATGCTGAGGTTTGTGTTGCTAGATTCTTGTGAACATTGTTTTTTCATTGCATGCTAGCTTATCTGTCTGAACATGCCTTGCCGTAGCTTGAGAGAATGAGTCTCAGGGCACAAAATTCTGAGAAGGAAGCAAAAATGTTAACTGAGCAGTTGGAGGACTTGAAGAAACTATTAGACGAGGTAAGGTTGTTGATTCACATGCTGATCAATATTTCCCACTCCTTTCCCTTCTGTGAGAGTTCTCATCAGATGCTCAAACTCGTGTATATTAGTTTTACATTTTGGTACAACAGCTAAAATGATTAACATTTTATTTTCTTGGTCAGCGTCTTCGTGAAAAGAACGAAACAGAGCACAGGCTATTGGATTCTGGTGCTCCTGTTCAGCGTAGTCCAACTGATGATCAGAAGTTAATAAAGCTTTTGCAAGAGGAGCTCCGAAACTATGTGAGCATTTAGCATTGAAAATTCGAATTCTTGATGATGACAGCTGATGTTATGTAAATATTTGATGGCATGCTTGTTTCATTTACTCCTTGATAAGGGAAGCCAAAGACTGCCAGAAAACTATGTAACCTATCAGCGTTTGACATATACTGTATGCTTACAGCATTCTTAGTATTAATCACTGATCCAGGATACATGTAGGGAGAGTATTTTGCTGTCTTATGTGGTTATCTGAGCTGCCATAGAAGTAAAAAAAATGTTCAAGCTATGTAGGAAGCTCTAATCTTACCTCGGATATGTTTGTTTGAATGGATCACTTCTGTATGCTCACACCACCTGAAGCATTTTCGTAGTGCATGATGTACCCCTCAATTTTAGACATATCCGAGGTTGTCTTTCTTTTCTGTTGTCGCAGGTTTTCAATAATAACCTGCCATGTAATTTTCCAAAATAAATAAAGACCTTGACCTGTATGATTTCTATATATCCAAGGAAAAAGAAGTGCATGAAGCTAGAAGACTAAAATCTTCCCACACAAATGTTGAGCTGCTAAGTGAAAAGCTGTTGGAGGAGCAGGGACGAAGGGAACGAGCCGAAACGGAACTATCTAAGCTGCAAGAAATCGAAGCGAAAGCACATAAGTTGGAGCTGGAATTAGCATCATGTACATCATTACTCAGCAACATACCTGACGTGTCTTCTTACAGCAACATTGCAGATTTGCAAAGGTATGTGTCCATCATCACTTGACCAAAAGAAAAATTCTGCTAAAATTCATCGTTGTTAAAACTACTCAGCATACTATCTTTCCTATGATCGTAACACAACTGCACAACTAGTACATTTGATAAATTTGACATAGTTTTTGCTTGAAACTTGTGAGAAAGAATGGTGTTGTTGGTAAGGAGCCAAGGACGTAATTTTGTACTCCTTTCCCATTAAGATTTATACTGTTCTTTGAATTGTTAACAGGCAAGCATTAACAGACATGAATAAATTTGGTGAAGTAACATCGCGTTTGAAAGAACTGGAAGTTAAGTTAGAATTTGCTGAAATCAGCAAGCAACATGCAGAAGGTGAAGCTACCCTTGCAAAAGAGAGAGCAGAAAGTGCTAGCAGGGAGGTGAAGCGGCTTGAACTTCTGGTATTGTTTTTCTGTCCCCTGCTCCATGTAGAAATAAACTGAGACCTTAGGTTTCCATTTTTCTGTCTATGCAACACGTATCATAAATACACTTGTAGTCCATACTCCCATAGCACTTCTGCTGCTTACGCTATCTTAAGAGATACTCGCAGTTACAAAGCTTCTGTGTACTTTCTGCATTTACATTGAGAGTTCATCCATTTATAGGTCAATAATTCACATTAGCATGCTTTACTTTCCTCTTGGTGACTTGTTTCTTATGAACAGCTTACTGCAGTCAGTGAAGAAAGAGATAGATTACGAAAAGACCATATTATGTTATCTAACCAAAAATCTAGGGATGGAGATGACACGTCATCCAAGGTTAGGAGATTTCATTTTTTGAATATTGGAGCCTGCGTGCCATAACAACTTTCTTAATTTATAACGCTTCTTATGGGGAATAATGCAGAAAGTGGAGTCAGATCTATCTCAAATGGAAAAGGTAGTAAAAGAACTGGAGAGCTCTCTACACGAGCAGAGAACACTAATTAGTCAGCAACATGCAGAGCTCAATCTGATGAATGAAAAATTGAGCATAGAAGCAAGAAAAGCAAAATCTTTGGAGCGAGAGGGTGATCAACTGCGCTCTCAGGTGGCATTACTCGAGTCAAAGGTACAGATGAAGATCACTTTTTAATAGCGAGTGGCCAATCTCGCTTCTCTCTGTAGCAGGCCTGAGCTACTGGCTGTGGAGGCTTTTATCATATGATTCCTGTAAACAAAAGCACGCGTTAAGAATTCTTATGGTCCTTTGAACTTCAATGAAGCAGCGATGAATCTTTATGTTGAATGACTATTGTGGTCGTATGTGTTATCATTTATTATAGTACGGAGATATGTTGCTGAAGCTTTAACTAGGCATTTCATCTTGCTTCAACAACAGAGCTAGTTATAGGTGCAATTATGAGTTACGCTATGAAGTATAATAATTTTACCTACAATTATTTGCTCTGTATTTTATGCTTCCGTGTCTTGAAAATTCTTGTCATATTTGACAGCTGGGTCATGGAGATTACTCTGCCTCGAGCACAAAAGTACTTCGTATGGTAAATACTCTTGCAGTTGATAGTGAAGCAAAGCAGACAATAGAAGCACTGCAAGCCGAGCTAAAGAAAACAAAAGAGAGGCTGCAGGCAATCGAAGAACTAAAGGGACAAGCTGGTAAGTAATCTTATGAATTATTTTCACTATTCATGATCTCAACATGTTGTTTGAGTTTCTCGTTTGCTTGCCAGTTTTTCTGTTTAAAATTCCGGGCGAGAATTATTATCTAGTGAGTATCATGCAGTAACTAGTTTCATTCCTGGGTAAATTTGCTCATTTTACAATTTAGGATAGCTTGTTCTTTGGCGTAGTTGCATTTCTAACGGATAGACATCTGCATCTTCTGCTGGATGTCTCCTTTGCTAATATCATGTGCTTCATATGTTCAAGCTCTGAGAGACCTTGTCTGGTTTTCCTTTAAATGCATTTATAACTGGAATATTTATTTTACTTGTAGATGCTGGAATTGTAGTAGATGTAAATGTTGCTGAAAAGCTAGCACAGCTTAAAAATCAAGTTGCCACACTAGAGAAACGTGAAGAAAGGTAATCTAGTTTATTAATTTATATGTTATAAGCTTTCTGTATATACTGTTTCGTTGGAGATGACCTTATACTTGCTTGGAAACAGATATAAGGCAGTGTTTTTTGAGAGGATCTCCGTCTTCCGAAAGGCTTGCTGCTCACTTTTTGGTTATCAGGTATGATAATATTAAAAAGTTGATGGTGGGCTCAACTCTCTCAACCTTTTCTGTTAGCCATGTGAATCTCAGGAAACAATGCATAATTGTGCAGTAGCCTTGAAGCGATATTTTAGCAGCTGAGACATCTTACTGTTCAGCTACCTGTAGTAACAATAGTTTTTTGCATGCACTGTTCCTAAATCAAGTTAACTGTTCTCCAGTTGTGAGCTTCTCTTCATAGACTTGCATCCTTTTGACAACAGAAGCTACATATCCTGCTTTGAGAGTCGAACTTAAAACAGTCATGCCTTTATGAGAAGTAACGGAAAAACAGTCTGTTTTGCATCCCTCAGTTATCTTCAGAGTCTAACTCTCACCCCTAACTTCAAAGCTGTAGTTCTCATATGCCAGCTAAACAGCTTCCATATCCTCCCATCTCTTGGCATGATGGATTCAATTGTTTCACACATTTTGACTTATCAAGCCACATAATCTTATACCAACTATGATGCTATGTCACTATTCTCATTTTTTCTGGCTTCAACATTTAGTCCAATTTTTTCTTGTTACTTGGTTCTTAGTTGTATCTATGCTCAGCTGTTAAACATCATTTTCTTATTTTGGGGTTTTAGATAGTGATGAATGATGAGCAGCAGTCAAATGGGATCCATGTAACACGATTTACTCTGCAATCAGTATATGCCCAAAACGATGATGAGAAACTTGAGTTTGTCTACGAATCAGGAAGCACCAATATCGTGGTAGGTTTATTTCATTGCTGAAGTGTTCCTTTGTATGTTTAAGTAAACATTTATTTGACATCACTCAACAATGCAGGTCAATGGCTACACGTCTCAACATGACATTGCTGAGCAGGTATTCAACTTATTAATTTCATTGGAATGTTTTCTATTTCGAAATATTGTACAAACAACCTGTAGTGTTGTTACTGGTGATAAGTGTTAGTAAGAGGCTTAACAGATTTAGTCCAGTTGGCTTTTAATTGTTACTAAATGCACATCAAAGTATGCTTCTGATACAAAATACTGTACAATGAACTATTCTAGGTGATTAGATAGATATAGATCTTAAAAATATTGGAAAACATTGCAATTCAGTCAAGGCTTGGCTTGCGCTATTGTGTAAAGAAACGGAGCTATTTGTGATATTGTGTTTGGAGTATTTGGTCTAGGTACTTGATCGTGTCATACAGTTGTGGTGAAGTTAGCACTCATGCAAGTAAAGGAAAATCTGGAACTGTTTTTAGTTTGGCATTGAACCTAAGCTGGATTAACTGCTTTTGATGATCTAACCATACTTTCCAGGTCGAGATTTTCATAAGAAAGATGAACTCCATCCCCGCCTTCACTGCTAATCTGACAATGGAATCCTTTAACAAGAGAAGTTTATGTTGAGGACAAAATGAGCGAGAAATCATATTCTTCGTGCATTGTGTTTGAAGGTATGATGTTTTACCCGTGGATGAAAAAAAATACACCCCCTTGCAGAAACTCAGGGCTTATATTTTATCTTTGCATTCTTGCAGCATGCCCGTCAGGTTGTGATATTTTGGTGGAACAGATTCGTTGTCAAGGCGGGCTCCCAAAATTTATCTTGGTTGTCCAATCCTTCCCGGTATTTGCAGCTATTCTAGGATTAACTTGATGTGAGGGATTACTTGCAGTTGTGTGTTTGATGATTCATTCAAACTCCAGCAGATGAAGAACAGTGAGTAGAAGGTTGTTGCTGACAGCATGGTGCTATCAGATGGATACCATTTTAGTTCCAACAATGTATATACCGGTACATACACTGTAATCCAGCGCTGAAAGCTTGTGAGTGTTGTGAACTAGCAACTTGGGAATATCACGTTATATTCTCTGGGTGGAAATCGCATCACACGTACTGTCGAGTTAGTATGCAAATAACGACCGTTCTTCTTTATCTGCAAATGGGCTTCTACTTCAGTAAATCCCTGACTCCCTGTGAGTTGAACTGTCTTCGTGGATGACAAGCTACGATATGTTTGTTCGAGCAGACTTTGCTAACATCCTTTTGCGGCTCAAAGCATGGTGATTTTTTTTCTGACTCGAAGCACTGCCATGACGTTCTTTACCGAAAGCACACCATCTCCTAAACCAACACACCATGTCGGTGTTTCAAATTCCTAAAGGAGTATGCCAAAAAATGATGGATGCCATTGCTAAGTTTTGGTGGGGTGATGATGAGAACAGCAATAAGATGCATTGGTATGCGTGGTGGAAGCTATGTTTCCCTAAATCTGAAGGAGGCATGGGATTCAGGGATTTCCACTCTTTTAATCTTGCCATGTTGGCTAAGCAGGTTTGGAGGCTAATTAACAATACTGAGTCTTTGTGTGCCAAAGTTCTTCGGGCGAAATATTACCCCCATGGAGATATTTTGAAAGCGGGTCCGAAGTCTGGATCCTCGTTTTTTTTTTTTTGCGAAACACAGTACAACGTAAGCGCTCATATACACGCGCACACACTCACCCCTATGAACGCACGCACGCACACCCTACCCCTATGAGCACCTCCGAGAGACTGAGCCGGCGGGTCGAGTCTTGAGATTGACGAAGTCACCACGGGCGCCTCGCTGTCGACGGGAACGTCGCCTCCCACTGAAGAATATTCCGCCTTAAATGAGAAACACCAGCGTCAAACCTGGGGTTTGAACTCTGGTGGGCTGGGGATACAACCATCCACCTAACCATCTTGCCACAGGCAAGTTCTCGTCTGGATCCTCGTTTACTTGGCAAAGCATTATAGCAGGGCTCACTTGTTTTAAAACGAGGCTATATCTGGCGAGTTGGAAACGGAGAGAAGATCAACATCTGGTCTGATCCGTGGGTTCCTGGCAGCCCAAATATGAGAATTATCTCTCCTAGAGGTAATGCCCTATACACAACGGTGGCCGAATTAATTAATCCGTATACAGGACAGTGGGACGAAGAGCTCCTAACAAGTATGTTTAACTCTGTTGATATCCTCCGTATCCTGCAAATTCCACTCCATAATCAACGTTTTGATGATTTTATTGCTTGGGGGCATACTGCACATGGACGCTTCTCAGTGAGGTCTTGTTATCACATGCAATGGCGCCACTCATTTGGAGCGTCTGGTAATCAGTTAGCTTTGCCAGGGACTTCTGCCGCCAACCCAGTCTGGAAGAATTTGTGGCGCCTGAAAATTCCAAGTAAAGTAAAGATTTTTTGTTGGCGGGCTTTACACGGTATTCTTCCCCTGAAAAGCATCCTGTCGAATCGTCATATTGGAACTTCGGGCGAGTGTCCGATTTGTACGCAGGGACCTGAAGATATTCGCCACCTGCTGTTTCAGTGCCATACGGCAAGAGAATTATGGGACAAAATCGGCTTATTATCTCTTATTGAGGACACATCGACGGATGACCGCTCGGGATCTTCGATCCTGGAAAACCTCTTACGAGGCGACGAGGCAATTCTTGATGGGCATGCTAATATTGGTGTCAGGGAAGTGATAGCGATTGCTTGTTGGTATCTTTGGTGGATCCGGCGTAGGCGTACACACAGTGAGGAGGTACCCCGTCTCTATAATTGTGTTGTCTCTATTCTTTCTATTGCTGTTAACTCTTTGGCAGCATCAAAAGCCCCACCCGTTGAAGAGGAAATAAGGTGGGAGAAGCCTCACACGAGACAAGTTAAATTAAATGTTGATGCCGCATTCAATATTGATACAAAGGATGGAGGCCTAGGGGCAATTCTTCGGGACTACAAGGGAAAGTTTATTGCGGCTAGCACGGAGTATATCGCTAATGTCCCATCTGCTTTTATGGCGGAAGCAAGGGCTATGAAATTCGGTCTTCAGCTGGCAAATAGATATGGGTGCAACAATATTATTGCGGAAAGTGATTCTTTGGAAACTATAAACTATTGCAATGGGGAAGATCAATGGTGGTCAGAAGCGGCTGGAATTTTTGCTGAGAGTATGGAGATTGCTTCATCTATTGGAAATGTCACCTTCTCCCATTGCCCGAGAGAGGCAAACAAATGTGCTCATGACTTAGCTCGGGAGGGTTTTAGAACCAAATCCCTTTGTATTTGGGACGATGATCCCCCTAGCTTCCTCTTTAGCCCTCTCATAAACGATGTAAGCATACAATGATTTAAAAGCGGCAAGTTTCAAACGCACTCTTTTCCTTATCAGGGTACCTACGGGGACTGGAAGGTTTTTAATGAGACGGCTTGCTGACTTAATATATTGGCGTTTTAATTTCAAAAAAAAACACAGTTATCTTCATTCAAACCTAACGTGAGACATATGATTGGGCCACACACATCAACATAAGCTGGCAACGGTAACCTAAATCCGTATTTCCTGCTTATTAACTCTACAGCTCACACTGCAGGGCGTTTCTCACAGCACAGCAGGTGAGCCAGCTGCCAGTCTCGTTCTCAGTCTCTCGGCATGAGGCGCCTCACACAATCTCTTTTTACCGCTAGCACGGCTGTCCCTAACCCTCGCATGAAACGTAAGCCATGGAGCATGCACATGAGTATACAAGTACAACACCATAAGCTGGCAACCGTAACGTAAATCTCCGTATTTTCTGCTGAGTAGCTCCACTACAGGGCGTTTCTTACCGCACAGCTGGTGAGCCAGCCAGCCTCGTCGTCCTCACGCTCTCGGCATGAGGACGAGGGCGCCTCACACAAATGGGCCTCCCGAACTGACCCCCCCTCGCGCTGCAAGTGCAACGGCACGCGCCCGGGGCCAGGCCAGTGGACGGGCAGATAACCGGCGTTTTCCAGCACGCGCCGGCGCATAAATCACCTCGTTCACGGCCAGACCAAGAAGCCACATATTTCCCTTTCTTCTCATGCACGCGTTCAGGAGCTAGCTAGCTCCTGGTGACAATCTTCTGCGATGATGGTGCGTGTCCCTGCGATCGATCCTGGTTGCTGCGCTAATGGTAGCTAGCCCTCGTGCGGTGGAATTAACTGCGTGTGTTTGAAATTTGGTGTAGGCGCAGCCGCAGCTGGAGAAGAAGCTGCTGCCGCGCGGGAGGGCGCCGCTGACGGGGAAGCCCGTGGCCGCGCTCTGCGTGGCCAGCTTCGCCGTGGGGTTGCTGCTCAGCGGCCGGGTGTCGCTCCTGCCGTCGGTGTCGGCGCCGGGCAAGGTGACGACGAACTCTGCTTCCGGATGCGACGACAACCGCGTAAGTATATATGTCGTTGCTGTGCATCGATCAAGGCCAAGTCTCCATTATCCTTTGCGTCCATCTATATATTGCTGTGTGCTAACTGCTCGCTCTGAACTGAATCTGGCAGAAGCCGGGGGAGAGCCATGATCCCAAGGGTATCATGAACGAGGTGTCCAGGACGCACCAGGCGATTCGGTACGCTTATTTCTTCCTCGATCGAACCAGTGCATGCAGTTGATCGTGCCATACGCTGATACGCATGTGGTCCATGTGAATCACACGTACCCCGTGCGTGCAACGGTGTACTGATGAGTCCGTGCGTTGCCTCCCTACAGGTCACTGGACAAGGTGGTGTCCTCGCTGGAGATGGAGCTGGCCGTGGAGCGCGCGCGCGGGCGGCGTGGCCGGCGCCGGCGACGGCGTCTCGTCGAAGGCCCCACAGAAGGCCTTCGTCGTGATCGGCATCAACACGGCCTTCAGCAGCAAGAAGCGCCGGGACTCCCTCCGCGAGACCTGGGTCCCCACAGGGGAGAAGCTGAGGAGGCTGGAGAAGGAGAAGGGGATCGTGATCCGGTTCGTGATCGGGCGCAGCGGGACGGCCGGCGGCGGGCCGGCGGACCGCGCCATTGACGCGGAGGAGGCAGAGAACAAGGACTTCATGCGGCTGGACCACGTGGAGGGCTACCACGAGCTGTCCTCCAAGACCAGGATCTACTTCGCCACCGCCGTCGCCACCTGGGACGCCGACTTCTACGTCAAGGTCGACGACGACGTCCACGTCAACATCGGTACGTGCTTAGTCGACGTGGACAGCTGCTGCTGCTGCTGCATGTCAGGCATCTTTTTGTGATCGAGTTGCCCATCAATTGTGATTTTATTTGCAGGGATGCTGACAACTAGGCTGGCGAAGTATAGGGCACGGCCGCGGGTGTACGTCGGCTGCATGAAGTCCGGGCCTGTTCTGTCGCAAAGGTAATGGAAATCGATCATCTGTGCATGCCAAAACACACACTCCAATCTGAAGATTTCTGTGCACTAATTCCATCTTGTTCTGGATCGCAGAGGAGTGAAGTACCACGAGCCGGAGTACTGGAAGTTCGGGGACGTCGGGAACAAGTACTTCCGGCACGCCACCGGCCAGATCTACGCCGTCTCCAAGGACCTCGCCGCCTACATCTCCGTCAACCAGTAAGCCCGCCAGCACACATTTGCGTTTGTTTCTCGAATCGTAATTCCTGCACTGTCGTGCGATACCGATCTGATGATGTTTCTCCCAGGCCGATCCTGCACAGATTCGCGAACGAGGACGTGTCTCTCGGCGCGTGGCTGATCGGGCTGGAGGTCGAGCACGTCGACGACCGGAGCATGTGCTGCGCGACGCCTCCAGGTAAGCCGGCTAAAAACTCGTCTTGTCATCGCAATCAACTTCAGCATCAGCCCTGCAATTTCATTTCATCTCTTCTTCTTCTTTTTTCATCAGCAGCTGTGCGTTTTGTAGACTACGAGTGGAAGAAGCGGGTCGGGAACGTGTGCGCGGCGTCCTTCGACTGGTCCTGCAGCGGGGTCTGCAGGTCGGTGGACAGGATGAAGCTCATCCACATGGCCTGCGGCGAAGGCCAAGAGGCGCTCTGGAGCGCCGCGACTTGATCGCCTGGCGAGTGCATCGGCCGGATGCATGCACCTTTAGTCTAGCTAGAGCTAGCTTGATTTGGGATGCTGTGAACTCTGAATGTGTGTCTGGGAAACACGCTAGGAAGTAGGAACAGCTGAGTGGCACCTTTGAACTTGTCTATGCAAGTTGTTCGTTCTTCTGCTGCTCGAGTTAGCGAAGTTTCATGGTTTTGGGCTCTAGTTTTGGGGCGGGGCCTGTGGTGGTCTTTGGCCGTATGTCGTCTGAAGTTTCCACGCCTTGATTGGCCAAGACGTACGTGAATGGGCCGTATGTCGTCTGAAGTTTCCGGAAACAGACGCGCCGAACAGGTTACGGAGCCGATCGAAACAACAAGCAGAAAAACCGAACATGGTACGTACACGGAGGCGTTAGTGCCCTGTATATAACGCCTATATACAGGTTCGATAGAGAACTTGCCTGTGGCAAGATGGTTAGGTGGATGGTTGTATCCCCAGCCCACCAGAGTTCAAACCCCAGGTTTGACGCTGGTGTTTCTCATTTAAGGCGGAATATTCTTCAGTGGGAGGCGACGTTCCCGTCGACAGCGAGGCGCCCGTGGTGACTTCGTCAATCTCAAGACTCGACCCGCCGGCTCAGTCTCTCGGAGGTGCTCATAGGGGTAGGGTGTGCGTGCGTGCGTTCATAGGGGTGAGTGTGTGCGCGTGTATATGAGCGCTTACGTTGTACTGTGTTTCGCAAAAAAAAAGGTTCGATAAGGATCGTGGCTGTCTATCTCACACATATAGATCCAATCCATCCACGCTGTTCTCTCCCTCGCTCGCGGCAACGATCCACAGCTTACCAGACGAACGATGGCCGTCAACGGCGGCGATCAGGGGTGGTCGGACCTCCCCGACGACCTCCTCTCCACGATTTACCTCGGATTCACCTCCGCGTACGACCGTGCGCGCTTCGCCGCTGTCTGCACATCATGGCGCGCCGTCGCGGCATGCCACCCACGGCTGCCGGCCCTGCCCCTGCTGCTCCCACCCACCGGCGACGTCTTGCGCGACATCAAGGTGCGGGCATACAGCCCCGAGGATGGCAGGTCCCTCCGTGTCCCTCTCCCGTGGTTTTCACAGGGCACCAGGCTCGTCGGGTCCTATGATGGCGGCTGGATCGTCAGTGCGTCTGCCTCCAACGAGCTGCTCGTCGTCAACCTCTTCTCAGGCGCTCAGACGACACTCTCGGCCAAGCAGAGGTTTGTCGTGTGTGCATGCGAAATATCCTTCTGGGGACCCGATGCGGCCTACGTTGGAAAAATCGTCTTCTCAACCAACCCTTCCTCGAGCAACTGCATCCTCGCAGCAATAACCAGACAATGCTACCTAGCGGTCTGCATGGTTGGCTGCCCAGATGGTGGTTGGACAACGCAAGGATGCGGAACCATCGCGTATAAGGAGCTTGTAGACATCACCTTCTGCAACGGCGAGCTATATGGCTTTACAGACACAGAACTGTTGAACTTCGACATCGGCATGAACAGAGACGGCGCTCCGGTTGCCAACCCAATCCACCGCCTAGACATGGGGCTGAGTGGCTTGTATCTGCTGGGGGTGAACAGCATCACGAGCCACATCTTTGAGCTGCGTGGCAAGCTGGCAATAGCAGTGAAGGTCTTCCCAGAAAGAGGACAGCTTCAAGATTGTTTTATCAAGGTGTATGACCTAGTCCAAGGAGACATCATGTGGGAAGAGGTGACGAGCCTGGGCGACCACGCCTTGTTCCTCGGTCGAGCGTCCTCTAAGGCGGTGCATCTGTCAATGGCGGGCCAGCGCGGCGCGGTGGAAGGGAACCACATCTACTATACCGAGGACCAGTTCTTGCTCAAAAAGAATGTGGAGTGCTTATCTTGGTTGGATATCGGTAGTTGGGCGGTACTATGCTGGGAAAGCAAAGGCTCGCACCACTTAGAAAAGATCTTGTCACACGGATATCATTCTTACCAGAATGAGAATAGCAATATTGGTTGTAATAGTTGCATCTGGCTTTGGCCTCCTGATTTATAACCCCTCGTCCATTATTTGTACCGCAAGCTTATGTTTTGTAGAAATATTTTAATATTCTCTTCATGGACTACTCATAGTATGAGTAACATAGCTGCTCGTAACATTTTTTTTTTTTTTGAAACGAGGCAAAATCTTTGCCTTTTATATTGATATAGGAGAAGCAAACATGATACGGCCGAAGCCAAAAGAAAAAGAGTCACACAGGTTGGGGCCTACTAAACGATAGAAAAGTATCCCCACGAGGATCCAGATCATCCTACTCCGTCCAGTCTATCGGAAAGATAAATCGTCATTTCTTCAAAATGAGACTAGGTGGCGTGGTCTGGGACCAGGAAGCAGATCAGGCGGAGACGTCCGGCGCCGCCGGTGGCGGGAAGCCGCATCCCCCTGGGCCAGTAAGGCCAATCAAAGCTTCATCGACTGCCGTCATGGACGACAATTTCAGCCTGAAGAGGGTATTCAACCCATCGATTGCCGAATCAGAGAACGGAGACTTGCAGGTGTTTGCGAATTCCTTCATAGCCTTCACCAGGGGCATATCTCCAAAGTCGAGCCCCATTTTCTTGTGGAGGACACGCTACGCTTTGTCGACCGTTGGGAGTTGTGGCTTCGCCGCGAGCCTGCTGCTGCGACGATCGGGGGCGGGCAGGGCCGCAGGAGCACATGGCATTGGCGGAATAGGCGTGGGCAGCAGCGGCACAGCCGGCAGACTGAACAGATCCGCAACATAGCGTATCGCGGTGCCTGATGAGGGAGCAGTACCACCAGCGTCAGCAGCATCATCATCATCAGCGTCGTCATCAGTATCGGCAGCGAGGAGGTTTCCAATCGTAGCAGCCTCCATGTCAGCGTCAATGACGTCCGCAACGGGCTGAAACTCCCTCCTCGCCAAGTCGCCGTCGTTATCAAGGTCGTCTTCGTGCACCACCTCCTCGTCATCCAGTAGCATCACCTGCTGATCCAGCTCAGCGAGGCATGGCAGGAGCTGCTCCATCTCCCCGTCTACAGCCTCAGCCTCATCATCATCACTGGAAAGTCCCCCGTCGCACAGCGCGTCGCCAGGCGAGATCAGCGCCATGGTGAGACCCGCACCCGGAGAAAGCAGTGGGTCATGGCCAGTCAGCAATGGGGAGCACGCCAAAGATGGACGCGAGACATGTCGCGACAGGACCTCCCCCTGTCATAGCCGGTGACGGGAGCATATGCACGTCCAGCCCAATCACATCGTGGTCGCCGTCCTCTCCATGCATTAGCAATAGCCCTAGGCCGACCCTCTCGTTCTCCTCTGAGAGTGCCTCGTCCACGCTCACCATGTAGCACCTCTCTCTGGCCAGCACCACTCATGTCGGTGTGGTGTAGCACACGTCCATCGCCGGGCGAGCCATGTGCACGTCCGCGAACGAGTGAAGTGGGCTGACAGGCGCCGCACGTTGCTCAGGAAGGTTTGCCGACTGGACCCTAGGCACGGTGTGGCGTCGTTCGGGGCGATCAGAGCCACCCCCGTGCCGGCGAGGAGAGCGCTCACGCTCAGGTTCTCGGTCGCAATTGGAGCGGAAAGCCATGGTCCGCACAGGCGTAGGCGGGGTCGGGCGAGGGTGCGGCAGAGGCGGGAGAGGGGCACAGACGTGGTTCCGTGGAGACGGTGAAGGAGCCAACGGCGAGCCGCAGCGATGTGGAGGCTTGGAGGTCGACGGACGAGACGCCTGGCAGTCGCGCGTCCAGTGACCCCAACGCCGGCAAGAGCCGCACCGCACTGGGTCGCGGTAGTCGATGATGAGGTGGTCCCGAGACTGGCACCGGAAGCAGCGGCGTGGGGACGACAGGGAGCGGCTGGGCATGTGGTGGAGGCGAGTGGAGGGATGGAGCCGGGCATGGGGTCTTGGAGGGGCGCGACGTTGCATTGAGGAGCCGTCGCGTTGAGAGGAGCATCGTTCCTTGCGATGTGCCCGGCGGGGGAGCACACGGGTCCAGCTTATCTCAGGCGACGCGCATCTTGAGCCCCGTGAAGCCGGAGGACGGGGGCGACGGGGCTCATTGCCATGGCGCTGGCGGGGCGAGGGGGAGGGAGTCCCCCTATCTTGAATGCAAGGCGCCGGGATGCAGAACCACACAGACTTGGCCTGACGCGTCGGTGCAGAGGCGTTGAGGGCCTTAACGCGAAGGATTCCGACGGGCATCCTTGCCGCCCGGGAAGAAAGGCATCCCCCCTCGCACACCGTTGGAGATGGCGTGTCCAGCAGCAACGAGCCCACCACGACGCTCTGGAGGCGTCGCACAACCGGAGCGGACGAGGCGTCGCATGGCCGGAGCGGACAGTCATCGTTGTCCCCGTTGACCATGGGAACCGTCCCTGCGGAGGGGGAGCGAAGGGCGAAATTCTCCTCGCCAAAGCACATGAGGCGAGGCGGCGACTGGGACGGTGGCGTCGGCACCGGGGAGGGCGATAGGAAGGAGAGGGACCGAATACGATGGGTCCAGGCACAGCCACCACGCCAAGGAACGCCGGAGTGTAGCCTGCGGGGATGGACGCCGGAGGCGGGGGGGGGGGGGGGGCTGTCGTATTGGGTTGCGGGTAAAACTTTAAAAAATTCCGAAACCTTGCCGCCAAAGATCTATTCTATGAAGATATGCTGCACCCCATAATGCTAGATCTAGAATACTTACAAACACCGTTGCGGAAGATCTTGTGTTTGTCGAAGTAGATGTCGGTGAAGCCTGATGAAGAATCTCACGTCTACGCCGGGAGGTGAGCTTGTTGCCGGTCTGTCGTCGAGGGAGTACTTGCGCAGCCCCGCTCTAGCAGTATCCATACGTGCACCGCGCCAACCCGCCAATTGCGTTCGCTGCCTAGAGCTACTAGCACCGACGAAGAGAGACCGCCTTTCGGCGTAGTTTAGGTGGTAGATCTAATCAACTAGATTAGATCTATATGAGACTTGGTGAGATCTAATTCTCAACATATGAGATCTACTAGAGAGAGATTAGATCAACGTCCAATTAGAGCGCCATCTAATTAGAGCATCATCTAATTGCACAATATCTCAAGAGAGAGAACTTGCACAAATCTTGGATTGGTTGTATCTCCCATGGGGGAGGAGTATATATAGTGGGTCAAGGGGAGGAGGTGCTTAGGGAAGGGGCAAGCCCTTCCCCCTTGGTGCGCCGGCCCTAGAGGGCTTGGCTCCCTCCCCAAGTAGGTTTGGGAGGGGAGTCCTTGTCCAACAAGGACTCCCTCCCTTCCCTTTTATCTTTTTGCCTTTTTCCTTTATTCTTTCCTTCTCCTATTCGGATTCTTTTAATTCTCCAAATAAAACAAGAAAAGAGAGGGAGAGGTGGTGGTGTGCCGGCCAGGAGGTGGGGCCTAGCCGGCCGACCCACACCAGGTGCGGTTCGGCCCCTAGGGCTCCCCCTTCCTCCTCCGGCACTCCCCCCCCCCCCTTTGTTGGCAAACCTCCGAAACTCGTCCGGAACCAAATATACTCTTTAGATAAAATCTTCGACTCTATCCATGATGTCGGAAACACTTCCCGGCATCCCGTAACATCTCATGTTCACCATATTTCTCTCTCAGGAAATTCTGCCCTAATCCGGCATTATTTCCCCTCATGATAACTTCACCGGAACACCTCCGAATTACTCCGGAGTTGTTTCTGTGACATCGGAGGGACTCCGACCTTTTCTCATAACACAAAACTACTACTTTATTCTCTCAACAAAGGATTGACTCACAGCTTAAGTGTGTGACCCGAAAGGTTCAGTAAACACAAAGTCATGCTGGGAGCTTACCAGACAATAACCAGCATTGGGACCTAGACGGCCGTACTGGCTCCCGTGTGTTTATGAGTGAACGACAGAACCTGTGTGTTACTCATTACGCTAATCCCTTACGTACACGATACCAATGATATCTCGAGACTGAGACAATGTGCTCTAGTGTGATTAAACCTTTAATCATAACACATATAATTCTCGTACCAATATCATTCTCTTTTCTCATTCCGTATTTATATTGTCCCGTGATTAATCACGCTGTGTCTGGCCAGACGATTGGGTGACAATAATAATACTGAGATGGCCTAGAGGATGTATCTCTCCATCGTCTGGAGGAGTAAGTGCCATTCTTGAATAATCTCTGTTCCAATACATTACTCTAGTTCACACCCAAAAGTCACCGTTATGGTCCCCAGTTACGGCAAGACGTTAGGTAACAATCAAAGCATGAGTGTCGAATAAGCGGTCACCAGATATTCTCAGGGCATAGGAATATAGCTAATGAAAACAAAACATATGATCAATTGCTATCTTCATCGTTGACGATTAGTCTCATAGCAAGATCATACAGTGGGTCGGTTCAGTACTATTATCATTCGATAACAAACTCCTATAGTTACATGACTTTCACAAAGTCCATGATCAGGAAAACATGATCATCAGGTAACAAGATAGGCTAGTCTTAGAGACAAGACCAGGAACACTTTTACTTGTTCGTATCTCTACACCTGTATTGGAGGTTTTCCTCTTGAACACGTTGTAATTGCTATTCAAGTGCCCAATACAGTTATAGCATAAAGATATAAACATTAATAATAAACTTGGAGATAAATAATAACTAAATTATTATTGTCTCTAGGGCATATCTCCAACAGTCTCCCACTTGCACTAGAGTCAATAATGATTCTAGTTAGCATGATGACATGACACCAAATGGAACTAAGGTGCCACTCACGCTTTCGCATGTGCTCTGAAACTGTGTCCATAATTTTGATCCAATCAAAATACATAAACTTATTTAACTCCTCACACGTCAAACTTGACAATGTAAATCGGATTTATTAGGAATTGGATTTCGTATATCCGGTTCCGTAGTAGCATTAATAATATCAAGCGTCTCCGAATGATATCATCATACCGTCTATTGAAACCTTACCAAGTCAATGACTTATCCAATAACTTGCTTATCATGACGTCTCACATCAATGATGCAACTATCCTTTATAGAAATCTATTTATGTTGTAGAATCCACACATAATATACTAGTGATTTGATAAAATCAAAACACCAAATATTTATCAATTGAAAATTGCATTTCTCAGATTAAATCAATTAAGATTTGATTTCATAATTCCACTACAAATACGTATATGAGTAACTTCTCATCATACACTATTTGAAGCTTTACAAAATCACTAAGTCGTTATTCTTTTGTAATATCACTATCGGGTCCTTTTACCAAACCCTCATGATCAATTACATCTTTTAATTAACTGCCTTTATGAGAAAACTTTTATCAAGTATTTCTCTTTAACTGCCGGTGGCTAAATAAAATTTAGCACTTTGGAAACTTTCCGGCTTAATGTACTATATATAGCAATGAGATAAGCAAAATCACATTTAAATATGATTTGATCTTATTCCTCTCTATTTGCTCATCATTGACTACGAATGTCAATGTGTCTTGCAAATATCACGCTATGAATTCTTGATCAAATTTCTTTGACTCAAGACACAATTCGAATTACCTTTCAGAATTGTACTTAGCACATTCATACTCATGTTTATTAAACTCTTAATCTATCTCATAGATAAAACTTTAATAAGACACTTTCTGACCTTTTATTTAAAACTCTTTTAAATCTTTATTTCACAAGATATACATTTTTGAATTCGGCCTAGCCTTATTCAACAAATATAATATCAGCTCCCACTGTCTTTTAAGTCCCTTCGATTTATATAATGAAAAGAATAGAATTCTTAATTCATTAATACGACTGACTTTCAAACACTCATAATATAATTATCTAGATTATTCTCATAATCCAAATAATTATACTTAGCAATCAACTTTTGCTACTTTGGTCCAATAACAGCTTTGAGCAATTGATATGATAAGTTTTGCAACTTCTCACTATCATTTATTCGTCCTTGATAAAACAACTTTAATCAAGACTAGCTCTATGAATATTAGATATTCACATCTGTCCTTTCTTTATGAAATATTCATGCCCAGTGATTTCACATCACGTCCAAACTACTCTCAAGATTGAATCTTGGAGCTACATGAATTTTCCTTGGACTCCTTTATGACATATACGTCATTTATGAGTATTTTTACTCTGTTTGTAATTGTTTTGCCTTTAATCATGTTCCAGGACCTTTTAATAATTCAACACTAGGTGATTTAATCATTAAATTCCTCACATGATTTTATCTTAATACTTAATTCGAACCATGTATAACTCACATGTGTTCCTGGACAAAGTAATGATATGGAAAACATTTGCATGTTTCTCCTCTCATTCTAACACTTGTCCAAAGACTCCCAGTCTTAATTTAGTATTTTGATTTCCACTCTCTCTTCATGAGAAGACACTTTTCTCCAATTCTAAAGTCAACAAGCATTTAGAATTTTGTGTGGAAAAATCTGCCAATATAAATTTTGGACTTTACTTTTATGCAAAACATTTTTCAATTCGAATCAATACTTAGATTCAAATCGAAAAATTCTTGGAACTTTCTATCAAAATAACTCCAAGTTAAAATTGATATAGGCCCCTGGATACAAACAAAATAATCTATTTACTTTAGTGGGTAATTTGGAATTCTATTTCACATCAGAACAAGACCTTTTGTTTTAATTATTATAACATCTCCTTTTAATCTTTATCTTGCAAAAGATTTTATTACCATGATAATTTCGAATCATCAAAATTCATCATAGTAATTTGACTAAGAAAACTTTCTTTCGTCAACAATGTTACAATAATTTATTAAGTCCTTTTTTTATTTTCATCAAATACCTTTGATTACTTTATTTTGATTCTCACATTCTCCCACTGAATTATATGAAACATTGAAATTTCAATAATTTCATTAATATGCAACTTCATATTAAATCTTTAATAGAATTGAATTAATGGGTAGACTCCACTCCTTTATGTAAATTTCGAAATTTACTAGTGCCTAGCACTTTGCCAATTTCGAATCTACCAAATGCCCAGCATTTTGTGGATTTCGATTTTCAATAAATGCCTAGCACTTTATGAATTTCGAATTTCTCTAAGTGCCCAGCACTTTGTGATTTCAGTTTTATCGATTTAATTTTAGAGATAAACTTTAAGAGTCTCAAAGAGAACCAACGAAAAGTGTAACTCTAAACTTAAAGATTAAACCAACTTTATTATTACTCAAAACTTTAAGTAATATCTTGAATCAAAACAATAAAGACTTAAAAAAAAACTTAATGACATATTACAATAAAGAAGATAAACCGAATTCATAAAATGAACTCCTTCACATACTTTATAATTCGAACACAACTTGTTCCAGAAATATAAAATATTCATTACAAAATGATCGAACTGAAAATAACTCTTATTTAAAGTCCTAGTGTAAATCTCCTTCATTGACTTGGATTGTAGACATAGTGGTCACTTTGCATAAAATGCGATCTTCCACTGTGCTACTTCTGGGATGTTCAGCTACACTCCAAGCGTATCATAAACGTCACCCCAGAATTTCCTCTTCTTCCAGCATTAGCTCCTTCCAAAGTACCTGCCACTGGTGCAAGTGCGAGCATCAATTAGTATCTCATACCAATGATCATAATTGCTGAAATTATTCAACATGTATAAATGTATTATACCTGTCCTGGTCCAGTTTAGATCCCCATTCTGAATATCAGCTTCTGCTTCCTTGAGCAAGGAAAACAGCATCTGAACCGGCCACTCATCCGCCATGCGATTATACATTGCCACAAAGGCATGATACGCAGGTGGTAGTGCCGTCAGTATAATGTCACTGAAAAACTCATGACCAACTGGATAACCAAGTTGTCTAAGTTTCTCCTCTATAGCAGTTATCCTGATTTCAAACAGCTGAATGGGTTCACCCAACTCAAGCCGAATGTTTTTCAGTTCCCTGTTTAGATTGTAACGCTCAGTGCGCACTTGAATTATGAACTGAGCTTTTAATACTTCCATGAGACGGAAGGGACGAAGGTCCGAAAACCGATCGCCCAGCTCGGGATCAATACAAGCGTGCATAAGCTCCTTGACAATACACTCTTCACAGAATAAATGTGGCCCACCATGGGCTTCATTATCTGAGTCAATGGGATTCAGAACTTGTTCCTTTCCTGTGTTCCTCAGAACACTCATCATGTGGTGAAACCACTCTCCAAAGTTGTTTCCATTTGCAGCTAACGGTGCACGACTCAACATCTGATTGAAATGGTATTTTTCAAAGTGGTCCATACTCTACAACAAAACAAGTTTATTTAGACTCATAGTTTATTATCAATTTAATGCACTACTTTAACTCAATATAAAATTAAGTCCAAGATATGCTCCCACTAAGCCCAATAATCCTCATGATTGGCGCTAAGCGATTCAGGACCCGATAACCCGACGAACCAAGTATGGATACATATCATGGTCGTGGCCAACCGGTAGGCACCATGCCAGTTGTAGTAGCTACAACTCTGTCTGTCTTTCGACGTGTGTTCAGAACTCATAACTTGTTATGCTAGGACTTCAAGACAACCAACCGATCATGCTGCTGGAACGGTTCGTGCCCGCCTCCCAAACCCTTGGCACACATTACTCGTGGATACACGGCGCACGGTGACAAGCATCTGGTTTGACGGTGCCACGGTTGGAAGAACACGATCTCCTTGATATTTTACTTGAGGATTCACCCTAATAAACGTCTACTGCGCAATCAAGGTGCAAACAACAAAGGATAAACATCACAGGCAATTAATAATAATTCATGTGTTCTGGTATAGCCTTTTGTTGTTCTCCGAAGTTCTTGACACTCGCCCTTGAGGATCACCATCTTCATGATTCCCGGTCACAACAAAATCCCCGAAGGAAAATTGCCGTAGCCAAGAACTCGCCAAGTACTTGTCGCCAACATACCGCCGGCGCCTCCTCCCGGTTCTCCACGATGAACTCTTCTTCGTTTGATTGTCGATGACGAACTCGATCAATTGTCTTGGCGCCGCCATCATGTTAAAACACCGTAACAAAATAGCTATACCAAAACACATGCACACAATCCTGCAAAACCAAGTTAGACGTTTCTAACGTTTGTTTGCAAGTTTTACGTGGCCTTGTAGGATCTACGGAAGAACCGTCACTACCTACGAATTGAGGCACGTTTAGGCTAGTTGCTAGATTAACTTTGCGGGGTGAGTGAGATCCCAACATTACGAAAACGTTGCGAACCCCACTCTAAGCGATCGCACTGCGCGTGGCCCCCGTGAGGCGTCCAACCCTCATGCCCTGTCCATTATACAACAATATCCACAACTATAGGTATAGACCCGAAGCTACTGAAGCACTTCGTTGGCGCCGACGGGCATACTAGGAGCAGCCGGAAGGTCCGCGGATTGCCAGAAGTTCGTAAGATCTTGCCTATGCCGCGATGGAATATGAAGTATAACTTATTGGGAAGCAACTAAAATAAACTTAATGCAAGAACCATGCAATGCCCGCACCAACATGTGCTCTAGATCAAATCATATCTACGCATAGATCGGCTCTGATACCACTATTGGGTTGCGGTAAAAGTTTAAAATTTTCCGTAACCTTGCCGCCAAAGATCTATTCTATGAAGATATGCTGCACCCCATAATGCTAGATCTAGAATACTTACAAACACCGTTGCGGAAGATCTTGTGTTTAAGTAGATGTCGGTGAAGCCTGATGAAGAATCTCACGTCTATGCCGGGAGGTGAGATTGTTGCCGGTCTGTCGTCGAGGGACTACTTGTGCAGCCCCGCTCTAGCAGTATCCACACGTGCACCGCGCCAACCCGCCAGTTGCGTTCGCCGCCTAGAGCTACTAGCACCGACGAAGAGAGACCGACTTTCGGCGTAGTTTAGGTGGTATATCTAATCAACTAGATTAGATCTATATGAGACTTGGAGAGATCTAATTCTCAACACATGAGATCTACTAGAGAGAGATTAGATCAATGTCCAATTAGAGCGCCATCTAATTAGAGAATCATCTAATTGCACAATATCTCAAGAGAGAGGAACTTGCACAAATCTTGGATTGGTTGTATCTCCCATGGGGGAGGAGTATATATAGTGGGTCAAGGGGAGGAGGTGCTTGGGGAAGGGGCAAGCCCTTCCCCTTGGGGCAAGCCCTTCCCCTTGGTGCGCCGGCCCTAGAGGGCTTGGCTCCCTCCCCAAGTCGGTTTGGGAGGGGAGTCCTTGTCCAACAAGGACTCCCTCCCTTCCCTTTTATCTTTTTGCCTTTTTTCATTATTCTTTCCTTCTCCTATTCGGACTCTTTTAATTCTCAAAATAAAACAAGAAAAGAGAGGGAGAGGTGGTGGTGTGCCGGCCATGGAGGTGGGCCTAGCCGGCCGACCCACACCAGGTGCGGTTCGGCCCCTAGGGCTCCCCCTTCCTCCTCCGGCACTTCCCCCCCCCCCCTTTGTTGGCAAACCTCCGAACTCGTCCGGAACCAAATATACTCTTTAGATAAAATCTTTGACTCTATCCACTGATGTCGGAAACACTTCCTGGCATCCCGGAACATCTCATGTTCGCCATATTTCTCTCTCGGAAATTCTGCCCTAATCCGGCATTATTTCCCTCTCATGATAACTTCACCGGAACACCTCCGAATTACTCCGGAGTTGTTTCTGTGACATCGGAGGGACTCCGACCTTTTCTCATAACTACAAAACTACTACTTTATTCTCTCAACAAAGGATTGACTCACAGCTTAAGTGTGTGACCCGAAAGGTGCAGTAAACACAAAGTCATGCATGGGAGCTTACGAGACAATAACCAGCATTGGGACCTAGACGGCCGTACTGGCTCCCGTGTGTTTATGAGTGAACGACAGAACCTGTGTGTTACTCATTACGCTAATCCTCTTACGTACACGATACCAATGATATCTCGAGACTGAGACAATGTGCTCTAGTGTGATTAAACCCTTTAATCATAACACATATAATTCTCGTACCAATATTATTCTCTTTTCTCATTCCGTATTTATATTGTCCCATGATTAATCACGCTGTGTCTGGCCAGATGATTGGGTGACAATAATAATACTGAGATGGCCTAGAGGATGTATCTCTCCATCGTCTGGAGGAGTAAGTGCCATTCTTGAATAATCTCTGTTCCAATACATTACTCTAGTTCACACCCAAAAGTCACCGTTATGGTCCCTAGTTATGGCAAGACGTTAGGTAACAATCAAAGCATGAGTGTCGAATAAGCGGTCACCAGATATTCTCAGGGCATAGGAATATAGCTAATGAAAACAAAACATATGATCAATTGCTATCTTCATCATTGACGATTAGTCACATAGCAAGATCATACAGTGGGTCGGTTCAGTACTATCATCATTCCGATAACAAACTCCTATAGTTACATGACTTTCACAAAGTCCATGATCAGGAAAACATGATCATCAGGTAACAAGATAGGCTAGTCTTAGAGACAAGACCAGGAACACTTTTACTTGTTCGTATATCTACACCTGTATTGGAGGTTTTCCTCTTGAACACGTTGTAATTGCTATTCAAGTGCCCAATACAGTTATAGCATAAAGATATAAACATTAATAATAAACTTGGAGATAAATAATAACTAAATTATTATTGTCTCTAGGGCATATCTCCAACATGTCGGGGAAGCTGGGGCACAGGAAGGGGGTCGTCCGGGCCTGAGAAGCGCGCGTCGGCGGCGGCTGGTCGCCGCGGGGGCTCGGCGGAGGCATCGGCCGGGCGCCACCCACGTCGCGGGAGCGTGGAGCTGGCGCCGACAGAGCTTCGAGCGTGGCAGGGGGCCAGGCCCAGTCCGAGCCTGCAACGATGGAACAACAAGGATGGAGACGGGGCGGCACGCTGGCCGGCTAAAGGAGACGGTGGTGGGCGCCACCGGCAGCGCCCGGGACGGGGAGGAGCGGGCGTCCGGCAGGGTTGCATGCAGCGGGGGCGGTCGACCGAATGGCCGCAGCGAGACACCGTCGCCGGAGGAGGCGGCTGCAGAGTCGAAGTCGGGGGGGCAGCATCCCCGGTGGTCGCCAGCGGTGGGGGGAGTCTGCTAGCTCCGCCAGAATGCAGGGAGAGGGCCGGCGAGTCCATGGTGGCGTGGGGCGCCGTCGGGCGTGGAAGGTCCTTGAAGCCGAGGAACGCGAGCGTGAGGCCCGCGAGGATGGTCGCCGACGGTGGGGGGAGCCAACCATGGCCGCCTAGGCGCTTGGAGAGGGCTGGCGAGGCCATGGTGGTGCGGGGCGCCGCCGGCGGTCGCGAGAGCTTGAGGACCGGAGCCAGAGAAGATCCTGGCCACGACGGAGAGAGGACGAGGAGGCGATTCCGGATCTGAGCTCAGCGGCGCGAGACGAGGCCGGTGTAGGGAGATCGGGTCGCCGGCGGTAGCTGCTTACCTCGCGTCGCCAAGTCGCGAGCGCAGTTTCCTATGCCGGGCTCTTCTGCTCGTAACATTCAAGCCACCTAAATAAAAAAGATGATCGTCCCACACTCCAGGAACAATATATAGCTCTATACAATATTATTTGTCCCAAGAGTGATGCTATCGCTACGGTTATAGAGACATCTCCACCGAACATGACGTTCAGACATGAGTTACTCGGCCCCAGACTTGCGGCATCTAATGCTCTGTTGGGGAGACTTGCGGCATGACAATGGTAGTTTCTCAGTAGATTCTATGGATTGAGCACTTGTCCATCAATGTGATAAACTAGTGTACGATCGAAACTTGGGAATCGCTCAACACACACAAAGATTCAATACATGTACAATGCCAGATATGGTACACATAGGACATGACATAGTAATTTAGAACTCTATCTAGCATCCTCCCTCAATATGAACTGAGTCAACAAGATGAAGATTGCAATGACATGCCTGAAACGCGGGCAAGGGCAGGGGTTTAGTGAAAATATCAACAAGTTGGTCTTTAGAGGTGTAGGATTTAGTTTCTAATTTATGTTATGTTAGGTATGTTTTGGAACCCTCAGGGTCTTAATGACTATGGAAAAAACCGCTATTTTTGAAGCTATTAAGTATTATAAGCTTGAATTGGTGGGTTAGCGGGAAACAAGAAAATATATATATAGTAGAGTTTTTTTAATTCTCTTACTATCGTTCCCACGGGAATTGGGTTACCCCCAGGCCTATCTAACGTGGGCCACAGCCGCCTCCCCGGAGAAATCAGGTAACTAAAGAGAAACTTCGGGACACGCAGACCGA
Source organism: Poa pratensis (assembly GCA_947311845.1). Lineage (NCBI taxonomy): Eukaryota > Viridiplantae > Streptophyta > Magnoliopsida > Poales > Poaceae > Poa > Poa pratensis. The sequence goes on from CAMZMU010000056.1 coordinate 41,885,034, forward strand.
CATTGTCAATGCCAAGATTCAGAATAAGGACTCTTCCCGGGAGCTAGGGCTCACCTGGTGATGAGGTTCCATCCTCAGGGGTGGCCGATCTTCACGGATTGATGGCGGAAAAGGGCGAACTCACGCAAGAACACGAGGAACACGAAGAACGTCAATAACACAAGAACACAAAAACGATACACAGACCATTTCCCTCACCGGTCGGTCCAAACCAGCCCAATAGAATCCCAACGGGGAGAGATTGGTGAGCACTCGGTAGAATCGTGGGAGGAGAGACTGTGGCAGTAGAATCCCGCAGGAGAGACGACCATGATAGAATCCAACCAAGAAATACAAAGCACAAGAAGGGGCCTTGATACAACTCAATAGATGAATGATCTAAGGAGCGATCTTGAATCCACAAGAGGGATCTTCTCCAGAAGGGGAGGCCTTAAATCCACCAGGGGATCTTCTTCACAAGGGGAGGTATGGGGATCCAATGCTCTAACCTCTATCTCATCTCTTTCCTAACCCTAGATCTAAGGAGAGGGGGTTTATTTATAGCCTAAGGGAGTAGGGGGAAGGAATACAAGGCCTCAGCTCGAGTTGACTCGTAGGTCAAAGTATTGCCGGTTGAAAAGCTGGTTCAACCGGATTTGCAACCAGAAAAGCCGGTTTAACCGGACTTTTAACCGGAAACCCCTTCTATAGTGCCAGATTCCTAACCGGATTTTTGATACGTCTCAAACGTATCTATAATTTTTTATGTTTCATTCTTGTTTTATAACAATACCACATATGTTTATTATAGTTTATATCATTTTAGACATTTATTGGACTAACCTATTAATAGTGGTAAAAGTGCACAATGTTCTTGTTTTACACTTTAATGTGTAGGAATTGCTTGGAAATTGACAAGAACACAAAAGAAGCCTTGTTGGAGTTGGAATCTGATTCGCTGGAATCTGTCCCACCAGATAGTTTTTAAAGATGTCTCCGAACCGACCTAAAGACGACGTCAAACGGAAAAAGTCTAGTCGCGAAAGTTTTCACAAATTTTCCGTTGATCGTCGTGGACTAGGGCATCGTCCAAAACCGAGCCCGAGGGAGCCAGATGACACCTAGGCGCAGCCCAGGGCAGATCAGGCCTGGCCGCGCCCAGGGGTGGTGTGGCCGCCTCGTGCATCGTCTCGCGCCGCCCTTCGGACTATATATTCACCCGTGAAGAAAACCCTAACCCCAGAAGGATTTTACGAGAAACACAACAGAGCTCCGCCGCCACCAAACTTCGTTTCGGGGGTCAGAAGGTCCTGTTCCGGCACCCTGCCGGGACGGGGATTGACCCCCGGAGCCATCTCCATCGACCACGCTGTCTCCACTTCGCCTCCATGATGGTTTGTGAGTAGTTCCCGCATGAACTACGGGTTCTAGCTGTAGCTAGTTGGTACTCTCTCTCCCATGTACTTCAATACAATGATCTCATGAGCTGCTTTACATGATTGAGATCCATCTGATGTAATTGGTGTTGTGCTTGTTGAGATCCGATGAATTGTTACATTATGATCAGTCTATCTATTAAGTTTGTGAGTTATTTGTTTCTGCAATCTTGTTGTGTTCATTGTTTGTCATTAGTGCACGAGTGGCATGATCTTAGATCTAAAGTATAATTGTTGCTTAGATTGTATCACAAGTTGTATGCATCTGTTACTGTCTTGAACCTGAGGTCCTGGAGTGACAAAACCAGGGCAGCCAAGGGAATGGTTGTAGCATGAGGATAACATGTTTTCACCAAGTGTTAATGCTTTGCTCCGGTGCTCTATTAAAAGGAGTACCTTAATTATCAGTATGTTCCATGATTGGCCCCGCTACAAACGGGCTGGTAGGACAAAAGATGTTGTGCAAGTTTCTCATTGCGAGCACGTATGACTATATATGGAAAACATGCCTACATATGATTTATAGACTGTATGTTCTGTCTTAATGCTATTTCAATTCTGTCAATTGCCCAACTGTAATTTGTTCACCCAACACATGTTCTTATTTTGGAGAGATACCACTAGCAAAGCTGGGAACCCCGGTCCATATACACGCCATCAACTATTTTCGCACCATTGCCTGCATTGTCACTTGTGCTGCTCCTATGTTACTGTCACTACTGCTCTCATATTACTGCTGCTCTCACATCACTCCTGTTACTAGTGCTTTTCTAGGTGTGGCTGAACTGACAACTCAGCTGCTAAGCTTATAAGTATTCTTTGGCTCCCCTTATGTCGAATCAATAAATTTGGGTTTTACTTCCCTCGAAGACTGTTGCGATCCCCTATACTTGGGGTTATCAAGACTATTTTCTGGCGCCGTTGCCGGGGACCATAGCTCTACTTATAAGTTCACTTGGGAGTACACTCTACCTCTCTCTTTGTTTAGTTTTTATTTTATTTTGTTTAGTTTAATTTTGTCTAGTTTTATTTTCCTTAGTTTACTTCTGTTTAGTTGTGTTTTGTTTAGTTTACTTTTGCTTAGTTTATTTTTGTTTAGTTTTATTTTCCTTATATACTCGAAAATCCATAAAAATTGAAAAACCAAAAATCTAAAAAAAAATGTTGCTATGTCTTGTTGGCAAGGTGGGTTCACGGAGGATGAACAAAAATATTATAAGGAATACCGCTTGTCTCAAAAAGGGAAATATTTATGGGGACAAATAAATACATTGAATGGTTTTGCCAGAAACTTGTGCTCTACATATGATGAATCCTGGTGCTTTAATGAATCTATTTGTTGTAGAAGGCATAAACACCTCCCATTCCAATGTGATTATAATGATAATGAAACCTTGGCTGCTTATGTTAAAAGAAACTATGATTTCGATAATCTTGAACAAATTGAAGAATTTGTTGCTTTTATGGGAGCTTATGAAATTGGTGCTTTGCTTAAAAATAGAGATGATGCTCCTTATAAATCTGATAATTTTGCTATACTTGGATATTGCCTTGAGTATTATAATGATAATCATTATATTACTGAATTTCTTGAGAAAAAGTATCCTCAAAAAGAAGAGACCGCTGCCTTGCAAGAACCTGTAGAAGAAGAAATTGCTGAAGCTGAAATCTCATTGGATGAAAAGGAGGAGGAGAGTGATGAACAAAAGGAGGAAGAATGGATTAGCTACCCATGCCTACCTTCTAATGAGAGTAACTCTTAACTCTTACACTTTTTGATTGCCCTCCATGCTTACCAAAGGAGGATGAATGTTATGTTCCTGTGGATTCTCTTGAAATATCCCTATGATTGAGACTTGTGGAAATGATTATGCTACTGTTATTTATGATAATCCATGCTATTTTGATAAGTCTTATGATAATCCTCTATTTATTCCTAATTTCGAAATGCATGGTAATGAGAAAGTTTGCTTAGAAAATGTTTATGATAAAGCTCTAGATGATGGTCCTATGTTGTTTGATAATATTAATTGTACTACTATTGAAAATGGGATTGGAGAGGTCTTGTCTTTAGCTAGATGGAGTCCCATAACTTTTGAGAGTGATCAATCATCTTGTTTTAATATTGTTAAAAGTGGGTTTGGAGAAGTCATGACTTTAATTAATTTTGATCCCACTATCTTGGAGCTTGATAGAAATTATGTGTGTGTAGATCATGAAAAACCTGCTTTATGTGATAATTATGTTGTTGAGTTTTTTCATGATGCTACTGTAAATTATTATGAGAGAGGAAAATATGGTTGTCGAAATTTTCATGTTACTAAAACACCTCTCTTTATGTTGAAAGTTTTGAAGCTACTTTTGTTTTATCTTCCTATGCTTGTCACTTTGTTCTTCATGGACTTATTTGTTTACAAGATTCCTATGCATAGGAAGTGGGTTAGACTTAAATGTGTTTTATATTTTCTTCTTGATGCTCCCTTTTGCTTCATTTTATATTCTTATGAGAGCATCATTAAAATCTCTATGCCTAGCTAAAAGGCTTTAAAGAAAAGCGCTTATGGGAGGCAACCCATGTTATTTTTGTTTTCTGTTGTCCTTTTGTTTTTGTTGAGTCAAGGATGTTGTTACTCTGTAACATATCCTTTGTATCTTTTTATTTTCATTTGTTGTGCCAAGAGTAGCCTCTAATGGTAAGAAAGTGTTAAAACTGAGTTTGCTGCCTAGAAACAGATTTCTGCTCTTCACTGTACGAAAATCCAAAAAATCACAGAACGTGATATTGATCTGAAATTTTTGTGCACAAGACTCCGCTTTATACCTATCTTTCGTTACTTTATCATTTTCTGATTTGAGCAACGGAAGTGTCCCGAAAAAATTCATCTTTACTGGCTGTTCTTTTTTGACAGATTCTGTCTCTGATTTTTTTCATTGTCTCTTTGCGGGTTTTATGCGAGGTTCTCTAATGTGGAGGGCCACAAATAAGGCTTAGCAACAGTAGATGTTGTTTTATTGAGTATTAGAATATGTCTTTATAGAACCAAAGTGGATTAAAGTTTTTGAGTACTAACCCCTCTAATGAAGTTTATGAGAAGTTGTGTGTGAAGGAAGTTTTCAAGTATCAAGAGAGAGGATACTGAAAGAAGATCAAGAAGGGATACAAGCTTAAGCTTGGGATGCCCCTGCACCCCAAGAAAATATTCAAGAAGTCACAAGCATCTAAGCTTGGGGATGCCCAAGGCATCCCCTTCTTCATCAACAATTATCAGGTAATTCTAGTGAAACTATATTTTTATTGCTTCACATATTATGTGCTATTCTTGGAGCGTATTGTGTGTTTTATTTTTGTTTTGTTCTCTGATCATATCAATGTTGGATCCTAACTATCTTGTTTGGGAGAGAGACACGCTCCGTTTTTTCGTAGAATACTCCTGTTCTTCACTTATACATGTTGAGTATTCTGTTTTTGCTCTGTTAAGCTTCTAGCTCTTGTTTTTCATGTATCTCTTGTTCAGAGCTATTAGTTCTTTTATAGAAAGTACTCTCTTGCTTCACTTATATTTGTTTGGAGAGTTGGTTAATATGTTGGTACAGTAAATGTCATGCATCTGGTTTGGTATAATGAAAAACTTGCATAGTCTTGTAGATCATTGAACTTTGATAACTTGATTCTTTGCAAATGTTTTGAGGTATTAAATAATTAGATGTTAATGATTTCTGGTTACTTAAGTTAAAACTTGTTAGTGGTTGTTTCCGTAAAGCTTGTTCCATACTACAAACTCTACTAAAATTGTTGAAGGTGTAGTTGGTCTTGATAGCTGTTCATGTCTAAAAGTAATTCGTAATAACATAGTTGCATGCTAAGGTCGAGGGATCTAACGGGTACTTGTGCCGCCATGAACGGCCCTCCTTGGAGTAAAATTTAATCATGCTCTTAATGTTGAACCTGCTAGTCGTTTGCAATAAATTTGTGAGTTCTTTTTGACTAATGTTGAGCAACGGTTTTTGGCACTTCCACCATCCAAATTTTGCTAGCTCTTCGGTGTTGTGCATTGCCCTCTTCTCACATTGAGAGTTGGTGCATACTTCGCTAGTACATTCAAAACCCGTGGGAGGACTTCCTCTTGTTCTCCTACACATAAGCCCATACATCTTCCTCAAAACAGCCACCATACCTACCTACCACGCATTTCATAGCTGTTCCGAGATATATTGCCATGCAACTTCCATCTTACATTACATGACTTGTTGTCATTCATCATTTATTTATTGCTTTGCATGATTCTATACAGCTGATGTGTGGTTTCACCCATGTTACGCTAGATCATTGCACATCCTGCTACACTGGCAGAGGCATACAGTTTTATACATCATGTTCTGTTTATTATGAGTTATGTGTGCAAAAAGTGTGTTGTCATTTTAGAGTGTTGCCCCTTCCAGAAAAGTGAAAAGAGCCGTGGAGGCCATCGAAAAGAGAAATGGAAAAAGAAAAAAAATAGAAAAAAGAAAAGAAGAAAAAAAATAAAGAAAGAGGGGGGCAACACTACTATCCTTTATCCACACTTGTGCTCATGTTTAGCACCTATACTCTATTTGAGAGAGTTTTCATGTTTTACTAGTATAACTATGTGGGAAATTTACACTATAGAACTGGGGTTGTATATTCCAATGATGAGCCTCCTCAAAAGTGCTCTAGTTCTTCATGAGCACCCGAGTTGGATGCACCCCCACTAGTTCCATTGGAGAGCTTTCATACACATATAGCTCTATGTGCATCCGTTGCATGGCGATCACTACTCCTTGCATAGCTTCGATTATAAGACTTCCTCTTGTCTAATGATCACTTTTTTAGCTTTGTGAGACTTTCTTTCATTGGCCTTCCAAACCCCCATTATTATTCTATTTGCCATAACATCCTGGTGCCAATACCAAATGCTTACGCTCACCGGTTGAGGAAACTTCGAAACAGTTGATTCATGACGTTCATGTTTATTTTTACTTGACTGGATCCTTTCTATGTTGTGAAAAATTGCTTGATGCTTGGATTGAAGGATAGAACTGCTACACTGAATACTTAAATCATCTATAATGAACTTTGTACGGTTTCATGTCTCTAAAGCATCATTCATGAAAAGTTTTAACTTGTTTAACTATCTTGTTTTATTATCTTTTATTTAATATCAATTATAGACATTTGCTTTGAATGATTTGATCTCAGTTCACATGCCTTACATCACTATTGGATCAAGATTATGTTAGTAGCATGTCGCTTCAAAAATTATCTTTTTTATCGTTTACCTACTCGAGGACGAGTAGGAACTAAGCTTGGGGATGCTGATACGTCTCAAACGTATCTATAATTTTTGATGTTTCATGCTTGTTTTATAACAATACCACATATGTTTATTATAGTTTATATCATTTTAGACATTTATTGGACTAACCTATTAATAGTGGCAAAAGTGCACAATGTTCTTGTTTTACACTTTGATGTGTAGGAATTGCTTGGAAATTGACAAGAACACAAAAGAAGCTTTGTTGGAGTTGGACTGTGATTCGCTGGAATCTGTCCCACCAGATAGTTTTTAAAGATGTCCCCGAACCGACCTGAAGACAACGTCAAACGAAAAAAGTCTAGTCGCGAAAGTTTTCAAAAAAATCCGCTGATAGTCGTGGACTAGGGCATCATCCAAAACCGAGCCCGAGGGAGCCAGGCGACACCTAGGCGCGGCCGAGGGCAGATCAGGCTGGCCGCGCCCAGGGTGGTGTGGCCGCCTTGTGCATCGTCTCGCGCCGCTGTTCGGACTATATATTCACCCCGTGAAGAAAACCCTAAACCCTGAAGGATTTTACGAGAAACACAACAGAGCTCCGCCGCCACCAAACTTCGTTTCAGGGGTCAGAAGTCCTGTTCCGGCACCCTGCCGGGACGGGGATTGACCCCCGGAGCCATCTCCATCGACCACGCCGTCTCCACTTCGCCTCCATGATGGTTTGTGAGTAGTTCCCCCATGGACTACGGGTTATAGCTGTAGCTAGTTGGTACTCTCTCTCCCATGTACTTCAATACAATGATCTCATGAGCTGCTTTACGTGATTGAGATCCATATGATGTAATTGGTGTTGTGTTTGTTGGGATCCGATGAATTGTTACATTATGATCAGTCTATCTATTAAGTTTGTGAGTTATTTGTTGCTGCAATCTTGTTGTGTTCATTGCTTGTCACTAGTGCACGAGTGGCATGATCTTAGATCTAAAGTATAATTGTTGCTTAGATTGTATCTACAAGTTGTATTCACCTGTTACAGTTGTATTCACCTGTTATTGTCTTGAACCTGAGGTCCTGGAGTGACAACAACCAGGGCAGCCGAGGGGAATGGCTGTAGCATGAGGATCACATGTTTTCACCAAGTGTTAATGCTTTGCTCCGGTGCTCTATTAAAAGGAGTATCTTAATTTCCCGTAGGTTCCATGATTGGCCCCGCTGCAAACGGGCTGGTAGGACAAAAGATGTTGTGCAAGTTTCTCACTGCGAGCACGTATGACTATATATGGAAAACATGCCTACGTATGATTTATAGACTGGATGTTCTGTCTTAATGCTATTTCAATTCTGTCAATTGTCCAACTGTAATTTGTTCACCCAACACATGTTCTTTATTTTGGAGAGATATCACTAGCAAAGCTGGGAACCCCGGTCCATATACACGCCATCAACTATTTTCCGCACCATTGCTGCATTGTCACTTGTGCTGCTGCTACGTTACTGTCACTACTACTCTCATATTACTGCTGCTCTCACATCACTCCTATTACTAGTGATTTTCCAGGTGTGGCTGAACTGACAACTCAGCTGCTAAGGCTTATAAGTATTCTTTGGCTCTCCTTGTGTCGAATCAATAAATTTGGGTTTTACTTCTCTCGAAGACTGTTGCGATCCCCTATACTTGTGGGTTATCAATTTTCAACTGGGAAAAGCTGGTTGAACCGGTTGTAGAACCTAATTTTCCTGGTTCAACCGGTTCTGGAATCGACTTTCGGAACCTTCATTTTTATCTTTGACTTGTCTGTTTTGCCTCCTCTTCCACGCGTACGCATTGCATGGTCTTGAGTCTTGGGCCTCTTCGGCATCTCCCGGACGTCCTTACTGGTCATTTCAAACCTAGCATAGCAAAGGGGTAGATGCTCAAGTAGTATATATACTATCCAAAGGGGCACGAAATGGGTTCTCGTAGAGGAAGGAGTTCACCTTTGAGCTCAATGACGACTTGTCATATGTTGTAGTGCTTGACATGGTGATGGTCGTGGGCTGGGCTATATCATCTCCCCCACTTCAAAAAGAGTCGTCCTCGACGATAACTCGTCATCACCATGTAGGGGAGGTAGATGAGTTGACCTTGTTGTGGGTTTCACCATGTAGGCGGTCTTGACATTTTGACCCACACACACCAAAGACCAAGCAAACCCTGTGTGTGCATGGTAAAGAAGCATATCATCCATGCATTTCCATTCTGCTTTGTCATAACACTGTTAGCACAACACAAATAGATGAAAGTGAAAGCATATGCAAGGTCAATGTGCAAGCAACTTCTCGAAACATTCTCAAAATGTGGGAACACAAAAACTCCATGAAGATTTGAGAAGACAATTCTAGCTATCTCATTTTTTGAAGCGAAACAGTGGGAAAGGCTCCCACTACAATTTTCGATTTTCCATATCAACAAAGTGTTACAAGTATATTTACGAGGCAATTTACAACAAAGAGCAGGATAAAAAGGTCAAAAAAAGTTTAAGTTTGTGTCTCTAGCCAATCTTTGTACCGCTGAGAATACTTATTCTTTATTCTATAGCTGACAAGCTTTAATTCTTGAATATAAATTGCCTTCCAACTCGCAAAACTTGGAGTCTGATTATTTAAGATTTTATTGTTTCTAACAATCCAAATGCCCCATGCTGCCAAGAACATAATCTCCATGAAAAAAGGAACATTCAATCTGTTTTTGATGCCCTCGAAAGCCTCATGCACTGATAGATTCTTGGTTCTTTGTGGGCAAACAAAGTCCCAACATCGGGCAGCAAAAGGACAAGTCCGGAAAAGGTGCATCAAAGTTTCTTCATGAGGACATTGCAGTTTTGCACAGAGATAGGACTGAAGATGAAACTGTTTTCTGAACAAGGGATTTCTACTATTTAGTGTGTCTTGAAGAAGCAACCAGAAAAAGAACTTGTGTTTTGCTTGACAGGAGGATTTCCAATCCAACCAAAGTGGGGAATTGCAGGCCTCACGCCTACCAGAGCCTTGTAAGGCTTTTTTGAAAAAAATGATCATTGCCCCAGATATAACTCCACTTGTCATCATTTCCCAGAGTAACTTCTTCCTTTGCCTCCTCCCAAATACTTTCAAGGATAAAAAATTCATCATATGCTTGTCAAGACAGAGGCAGGTGAAATAAATCTTCAAGAAATTCAGCTTGCAAGGCCACTTGCACTGAAATATCATTCTTTTTAGCAAAAGTAGCCAAGTGAAAAAGTTTGTGTTGGAGACAGTTATCACCCCAGACATCATTCCAAAAAAATGCAGATTTACCATCACCAATACTGCATTTTGCCATTCCATTATATGTATCCACTAATTTAAGATGAGCCTTCCACCAGAAAGAGCCTTCAGGCTGTTGCCCAGGCAATGAACCATTTGAGTAATAAGAACTCCAAATAAGATTTACCCAAGGAATATCCATCCTATTGTAAAACTTATGCAAATTTTTCAGCAACAAAGCTTTGTTTTGGGTTCTGAGATTAAGGACACCCAGTCCTCCTTGCTCTTTGGGTCTGCAAATCTTATCCCAAGCCACTAGGGCTGATCCTTTTGCTTGAACATCAGCTTTTTTTTTCTCCATAGACAATGTCTCATGTACTTCACTATCTGGGTCTGAATTGCCACACACACATCAAAACAGCTCAGAAAGAATATTGGTAGAGAAGCTAGCACTGATTTTACCATCAAAAGTTTTCCTCCATAATCCAGGAAATCAGCAACACTACAAAGTCTTATTTCAACTCTCTGAACCATGGGTAAGAAAAAATCCAGAGAAGGTTCAGTTAATCCCAGCAGCAGACCCAAGTAAGTGAAGGGAAATTTCCTTTTTTGTAGTTCAAGGTTCTTGCGAAATGCAACGTCTCTCATCATCCATATTGATAGGAATCATGTTGAATTTGTTGTAGTTAACTTTCAGTCCTGTCGATTCAGCAAAAGTGTGTAAAAGAGCTTTAAGACAAATGAGCTGATTAGCATCAGCTTGCATAACCACCAGAGTGTCATCTACATATTGAATGACCAAAAAATCAGGACATGCGGGGCAGTTCAATGGCTGCTGCAGAAGACCTTGACTCATGGCTTTGTTTAGAATTGTTTGTAATAGATCTGCTGCCAACACAAATAAGAGAGGAGAGAGAGGATCACCCTGACTCACTCCTCTTTTGCAATAAAATTTCTTTCCAGGTGCTCCATTCAGAAGGACTGAGGAAGATCCAGTTTCTAAGATCATTTGGACCCACTTTATCAATTTTGCACCAAAGCCTCTAGCTTTTAGAATTTTCAGAATTGTGTTGTGCTCAATTTTATCAAATGCGTTTTCAAAATCCAATTTCAGCACCAGAATCTCTTCTTTTGATTTGTGACACCGAAACAAGTATTCAAAAGCCTATCCAAGACAGTCTTGAATTGATCTCTTCTTGAGAAATCCATACTGGTTTTTATGCACCAGCTTCAAAATGATTTTCTGCAGTCTATTTGCCAACAATTTGGTGATCAGTTTGAGCACACTATTCAGCAATGAAATTGGCCTAAAATCATTGGCATTTACAGGGTTATCCACCTTTGGGATCAGAGTAATATAAGACAAATTTATACTCTCAAGGGAAATCTTTTCATCACAGAAGTCATGAATCAGATTCTTGATGTCTTGTCCAATTATAGACCAGCAGTTTTTTATGAACTCATTGTTAAATCCATCAGGCCCTAGTGATTTTTCACTTTGCAGCATTGCAATATAATTGTGTCTGTAGCTAATTGTAGCTCTTGAGTGAGAATCTTGTATTTTCATTTCCAAGTTTTACCCATTTGATATTTACTCATTGTTTCCAATAGGATTTTTGATTTTGGAGAAGAGTGATAAGATGCTCTCTAAAAATTTCTCTCAAGATTCTCTAAGAATTAGACAAATTTCTGATTTCTTCAAAAACATCTAGTAGTTCAATGGTGGTGTTTACCTTGGAAATCAGTTTTTGAGGCAAGGAAGATTCTTTGCCCACAACTTTAATCCCCTTCTCACATTTTTTGAGTTTAGCATTCACTTTTTTAGCACTGTCAGTGTACCCCACTGGAATGTTCCAAGCATTTTCCACTATTTGTTTGAAATCACTATGCTGCAGCCAGTAATTTTCAAATCTGAATTTTTTCTTTCGAAATATTTGAATCAATTGCAATCACACAGGGGACATGATCAGAAGTTGGTTTAACCAGAGGATATGCCATTGTGTTAGGGAAGGAAGTGGTCCAAGAACTGAAAGATGGCCCAGCCAATGTTCATGATTCTTTTATCTGGGATAACTTGCTGGGAATTCACTAGAGCTCCTGAAGCCACTTGATCCTTATAGAGGTCTATCATTTGGCTAAAAAGATCCCTGCGTGCATTGTCTAAGTAAAAAACCAATCAAGCCTTACAAGAAGAGGATCCTGTTGCATATTACTCTAGGTGAATTTTCTACCTTTCAGAGGCAACTCAACAAGCCCAGTATTACTGATAGCTTCGTTAAATAACAACATGTCATTGACATCGCCCCCTGGCTTATTCCTACCACTTGGCTTTCTTATAAAGTTGAAATCTCCAACAATCATCCAATTTGTGCCATCTAGCATATCAATATTTGAGAACCAGTCAATGAAAAGAGCTTTTCTCTCTGGAGTACATGGCCCATAAATATTGGTAAGGAACCAACATTCATTGGAAAAATTATTAGTGAATTTCACAGAGACGGATAACTCATTTTGAAAAGCCAATTCACCATTAAACAAAGCACCATTCCAGATAATAATGATTCCAGCGGAAGCTCCCACGGAGGCCAGATATTCAAATCTATTAAACTTTTTTGGACAGAATTATCTGATATACTCCATGTCAAAATGTTCTCTTTTGGTTTCTTGAAGACAAATTATGTCACATCCAGACACATCAATTTTATTGGCAAGTGCAATCCATTTGACTTCCGAATTAATACCCCTAATGTTCGAGTTCATTACTTTCCATAATCTGTTGTAGTCCATATCCCAACAATTTTTAAAGGATTAAACTCACAGTTGCACCACTGTGAATTTATCAGTGCAACAAGCGGGAGGCAACAAAAGCATCATAAGTTTTCCAACAAGATTACCAAAGTACATTGCATCCTTAACATCCAGACATTTTTGAAGCAAATAAGTCTGAAAGCACACTGATTCAAATTACATTTCTAGAAACAGCCATGCACAATTGCCCTAACAAAATATCTTATTTGAGCTATCATTGGGAAACTGCTTATTTCTTCTTCTTTTTCTCCTGCTGCACCTCAGGTCCAGTAGTAGCTCCCTTGGTCTTCGGCACCTCCTTGCCCTTTTCTTTCTGAGCATCTTTGCCCTTTTCTTTCAACACCACCTTGCCCTTCTTCTTTCATCACCACCTTAGCCTTTCTGAGCGAAGTTTCATGGTTTTGGGCTCTAGTTTTGGGGCGGCCTGTGATGGTCTTTGGCAGATAAACTATGAATGTGTGTATGGGCCGTATGTCGTCTGAAGTTTCCACGCCTTGATTGGCCAAGACGTACGTGAATCGAAAAAAGAAAGAAAAGAAAAACGTTACACGTACGTGTGAAGACATGGTTTCGGTACAACTTGTGATTCACGTATCGTGCCCTAAATTGACTCAGCTTTACCTTTCTTCTTTCTTTATAAAAGTAGGCAGATAAATTATGGCTGATCGACCGCTCCGTTCCTGGAATAAACGAAATCTCGCCACGCACGCCATGGCTTCACGGAAACGCCGGCGACCACAAGACACATGTGCCGCAGCGCCGGAGACGTGGACGCTTCCCGCGGATCTCCTGCTCGAGATCGCGGGGCGCTCCGGCCTCCGCGCCTTGATCCGTTTCGCTGCCACCAGCAAGCTGTTGCGCCGTGACTTCCTCGCTGCGTTTATCCGCCGCGTCGGCCACTCCCGCATCCTCGCCTGTCTCCACGGCAACAAGCCACATTTTATCCTTGTCCACCCGGCCACCCCCCCCCCCCCCCCACCGCGTCCTTCTGCACCAGCCACCTCTTCCCCTTCTTTTCGCACCATGCCCTGGCAGATACAGTGTCGTGACGTCCCGACGCGGCGTCATTCTTCTCGAACGGTGGTACCACCGCGTAAGCCGGCCCAACTCCCAGCTGTGTGTCTATGACCCAATGAGCGGCGCCAAGACCCAACGAGATCGGCTCCATCGTAACTGACTATAAATACACCCTGCTCACCGCTGCCGACGGCATTAGCGTTAACGGCTCCTTCATGCTGCTCGTCGCCGATTTCAACAGCCAGAGTATAAAATTGCGGACCGCCTCGTCACGTCGTAAATGGAGGCTTGTCATGAGCAACCAGGACTTGCCGTGATTTTCGGTCAAAAGGCGTTGCGACCCCACCATCCTCTACGGCGGCATCGTCCATTGGCTGGTGTCGCATGACAAGCCAATCCTAAGCTACGACTTGGGAAGACGGAAGTTAGGCTCGGTGAACCTCCCGCCCACGAACTGCGAAATTGACCAGCTCCACTTGGCGACATCGTGTGATGGAAAACTGCTGAAGCTACTTGCCATCGAAGGGTTCATGATATCCATGTGGTTACAACTCCCAATCTCACCAACAACAGGTAGTGGTTGGTCATTCTGTACTGTGATTGACATGGAGGAGAAGCTACGGTCGCTGCGGCCGGATATACCCCCAAACGGTCCAGATGAACCTATTAAATTTGATGACTCCTAGAAGAGGAGCGGCGACGTGGTGTTCCTCAGCATGATTCGGCCAGACTATTATGAGAGTAATTACACTGTCGCCATCTTTGACCTGGAGACCAAGGATATGCATATGCAAAAGTATGGTTCCGCATTGTTGGAAATCGACCTACTATCTCGTGTTAGCACCACAACTACTGACGGGCCACCACTCCACAACGACCAAAGACCCAAGAGGTTACGCAAGCCCAATCGACGAGTCAGCGGTCCAGACTGGACAACGTGAGCTACATAAGCAGCCACTTGATCTCAAGGAGGAGGTATCGAAGATCAATCACAACAACAAACTGGCCATGGCTACCTACTCCCATCTGGCTCTAATCCTCTGCATTGTTCTTGCTATTTCCCTTCTGCACAATTGCGCTTTTATGATTTTATCTGGATCTTGTTGTGCTCTGAACTTTAATACTATGAGTGAGTGATAATCCCTGGTACCAACATTAACATCTCGTCTACGCAATATGAAAATATTTTCATAGCCAGGAAATGATTGATGTAACCGAATTTATCCAGCAAAAGCCAAATCAAATTGGTGGCTTGGACGTTCGGAGATGTTATTGTACTTGGGGTAGTATGCAGCAGTGAATTTCGAGGTTTGTCATTTTTGTTCAGCATAAAATACAACGAATTTCGAGTTGAAATTCACACACTTGTAGATCATATTACTATCTACACCCATGATTTTTGCCAAAAATGTTAAACTTAAAAATTAATTATTTTTTTTGATTTTTTGAATAAATGAGCTACATGTAGCTCGGGCTACAAAACACCACCCTCCTTTGGAAAGTGCTAATGTAGCTCGAGCTACAGATAGCTCGTTTTTTCAAAATTCAAAATCAGCATTTTTAGTGTCAGAAAAGTCGAAACAAAAATGCTACATGTAGATAATATAGAGATCTAGCAGTGTGCAAATTTTGAATCCAAAAAAGTCATATAATTGTTGGCCACAAAAAAAAAAAAAAAATTGGCAAATTTCAAATTTCTGAAACCGTGTACTGTTCACCACCCAGATCAACTGATTTGTCATTTTTATCCAGCCTAAAAAATAACGAATTTCGAGTTGAAACTTTGCACACTTGTAGATCATATTACTGTCTACACCTTTTATTAAAGACTTGAAAATCAGCGGATATGGGACATTACAAATTTATTAAAGACATGATTTTCATTCAATATACATGTTTTCATAAAAAGGGAATAGAAAAGGTTTTTTCATTTTACTAATCCTTAACATTTTATTGCTAACTATATCTTGTGAATACAAACTGGCGAAAGGAATTAGAAGAAAAACTAACGAACAAGAGACATATTTTGATTAAAACGAACGCGAAAAAAAGGTATAGGCTTTTCCCTTGTATATACAATTTTCTTTAATTTATGCACGTTTTGGCAAAAAAAAAAAGTGTCAACCGTACAGGGCCACGTGCGGGAAGCATACAGGACCTCGCTCGGTGTCTTGTCCGTTCGCTCGATCGATCGCACAGCACGAGTGATGCACATACACACGTACTCCCTCTGTTTCAAATTAGATGACTTCTATTTGTGCACATTTGGATGTATCTAGACATGTTATAAGTATAGATACATTCACATTTTGACAAATGTAAGTCATCTAATTTAGAACGGAGGGAGTATAAGAAAAAAAAGAAAAGTGAATAGATACGCCCGCGCTGGAGGAGCGTTCGCGCGCTCGTAAGAAAGACGTTTCGATCAAGACATGTGTGCTGGTGCTGGGCGTGAGGCTCCGCTCCGCCATGGCCATCAAGCCATGTGTCCAGACTGCTATAGGAAGCACCGGTGTGTAACCACGTGCTATACTATACCCTCAGCCTCAGGATTAGCTGGAGTAGATTCCATCCAAAAAGGACAAAGATTAGCCCACAGATTGAGGCGTGACCCCACCAACCAGTCTCTAATCTCCCCTTAAAAAACAAGCTAATGACGACGACGAACACCTTCCGTTCGTTCGGTCGTCTGCATCCCCTACGAACCCGGCCCAGAAAATACTCTAGCGCCAAAGTCAAGTCAAGAATCAAGATCACGACGCGTGCGGCGGATCAAGCAGCAATAATCGGCTCTAATCCGTCGTCTAATCAGCGTGCCTCGCCACGTGTCAGCTCGGCCGACGCTTTTGGAAGAGCCCAGAAAAGAAAAGAAGGAACGGAGGTTTTCGGGGCGACGCTATTGGAAGGGCCCAGAAAAGAAAAGAAGGAACGGAGGTTTTCGGGGCGACGCTTCCTTCTTACACTGGACGGACGCCCGTCCATGTCTCGCGAGGGGCGTTTTTGGTCAGGTGGCCGTACGGAATTCTCGGTGCGCGTTGCCGCTTTTGCCCTCCGCGGCTGCTTTCGCCTCTGCCCGTTTCTGCTCTGCTGCTGCCACCAGGCACTGGTGCACTGCGAGTACCAATGCCAACATAGGGATGGCACCCACAGGGTATGGGTAAGGGTGGAGTCACCCCATACCCTTACCCATCCCCCTCAATCTTGCCCGTTACCCGTACCCATATCTTTGTGCGGGTATAACTTTTTCTCATATCTTTCACCCGACAGGGTAAAGGGGTACCCGCGGGTAAAAATACCCGCATTTGCAACACAACAGATTGATTAGAAAATAGTCGTAAACAACATCATATAACTTTCACCAGCGGCACACATTTAAAACTGCAGCACATACTTATGAATAGCAGCACATTGTCAACAACAACACATTGTAAACAGCAACACATATACTTATAAACAACAACGTTTGCACATAAACAACACGTGTAAACAGAAACACTTGTGCATAAACAACAACACATTTTAATGATAAACAATAGCACATAGTCATAAAAATTAGTAATTACACTATGTTATTATTGGGAGACCCACTTGTCACAGATTTAGAAGGGTACATGGGTACGCGGGTATGGGTTATATGAACCCATACCCGTACACTCTCTGCCCGATGGGTACGAGATTTTCCCATTTACATACCCATGGGTATTTTTTCTCCCCAAATCCTTACCCTAATAGGGTTTTTACCCGCAGGGTACGCGGGTAATGGGTACCCATTGCCATCCCTATGCCAACATGCGATTCCGTGCTTCCAAAGATATTTTATTCGACGAACAAAAGATTGCCACTGCTCCCTCTATCGCATAAATAGTACTCCGATCCTTTCCTAAATATAAAATATTTTGCCATTTTTTAAGTATTTAGACAAATTTTAGTGTGTAATTCACTCCATTTTTCACATTTCTTTTAATAAGGATCACGCAAGAACATGTATCTTTTTTAATTCCAGCATTTAGCACACTCAACAACAACTTAGGGCTTGATGTCTATTTGATTCGCATATCCTGATGATGTATCCAATTGAATTATTCAAGGTTTAGTTTGTACAGCCAAATTTTGTTTTATTAGCATTACATGATTTTTCTAATACGTTTCTTCAGTTTTGAGTTGATGAAAAGTTGCTTCGTCGATATAGCGCAAAATAAATCCTTAGGAAAGTTCCCCATGTGGTGTGATCCTATAAATCATACATACAAACAAACTTAGGGATTGTACTTCACAAATTTCTGTAAAAACAATTTTGAACAAAGAGGTCATTATCTCTCTCGAGCTAAAGGTTAATATATGCTTGGTAGTTTTGGACCTTTAGTGAGATTTGAGAGTGAGTTTTGCAAATGTTCAGTACACAAAAAATAATAAAGTTAATATAAAAAACTCTTTCAGCCTAGATCATGTATGTTTCTCTTCCCATAACCCTAGCTTATTACATCCCTCTCCTCGTCTCTCCTAAAGCTCTAGCCCATACCGCACCCCTCCTCTTTCCCAACTCTGACCATCCTCCAGTTGTCGCTTCATCACAACAATACCAACAAGAATGAGAAGAAAGCTGGTAAATGACAAATGAGAAGATTTCCTCGAAAAGTACACACCAAGCGGGGATGTCAACTACATTGCTTTGGAATGCACATGAGTAAAAACCACGTCATTGACCATCTAAGTTGCCAACACATGTCTTTTTTATCTTACCCGCGACGTTTTGAACCATAAGGGAACATCACTACCAAGTAGTGGTGGAGCTGGTATACAAGGTTTGGGTTCTGATGAAACCAACAAAACTCATGAAAACCTCACTAGTAAAATATTACAATATATCTAGTAGAGCTGACCCAGTGATATTTTCCTCCAGCTTCGCCCCTGCTACCAAGCTTAAACTCTCACTTTCACTATTTAAAAGTATTCAGACTAAACGCGCCCGTCTACCACGTAATTTTCAAAAGGACCTTATTTTAGTACTAATGTCAAGTAAACTATATCTTACATTTGAATTTTTTGGCACCATCATGTGCGATAAACAAGTCAACCTTTAGCATTTTTTGCCACTATCATGTGTAACATACAATGATTCTCTCGAAACACCGATTACAATGTACCCGCATGAACACACCATTTTTTATGGAAATAAGTATTCATATGTTAATCCGGAGAACATCAGCAAGACCAACATGACCTGCTATTTATAGATATATCCTATAAATGAATAAATTACATTTTAGATCATGATGGACATGTGTCAGGCGAAGACCTAGATACAACCTTAAAGCACTAGGTCACACTCAAGAACTGCGTCGATTTTTTCTAACTAGAAAGGGAAAGGATCTAGCTAGAACAAAACAAGGGAAATTGTTTAGATCTGGATAAAGGGAAATGATCTAGGTAGAACAAAACAAGGGACATTATTTAGAGAGACAAACTCAAGCCAATCCACAAGCCAAATTTGTATTCAATGGTATGTTTGGATGTTGGCCAAAGTCTGCCCTACTACTTGTGTTCAATGGTTTGTTTGGATGCTTTATCATTTTTTTTTTGCTTGACAACGCCTCTTTGACAACTCTAGTTCATTTCTTCTCGAAAATGTTGGTCAACTCATTGGCAAAGCAAAGGTACGACAAACTAGGGCTAAAATCAAACAAACTCAAAGCATTACATGTCGAGGTATTGGTAACGCGGAACTACTATATGGATTCATACGTACCGTAGAGGAGGTGGGGAAGAACGTAGAGGGTTCCAGTGACGGGATTGCACACACGATCTTACCCAGCTTCGGATCTCACGACGGTGGCGAGATCCTACGTGCTGCTATAATTCACTCAAGGAGAATATGTGTACAGGTTACAATGAGATTGTATGCGTGCCCTAAGGCTGCTGGAAGGCTGGCTTATAAAGGCGCCAAGCCTTCCCCTACAAGGAAAGCCTTAACCGACCTAGATCACGAGTCCTAGACTAACACGGTAACAAACCCTAACTTGCTCCCTAAGGCGAACACGGCCTGGCCTTCGTCTTGGACTTCACTAAGCCAGCCCAGAGCTTATCCTTGCGCCTAAGCCCATGAGGCCTTCTCCATTAAGCCCTCCGGCTTTATCTGATGGGCCTCCTTGGTGGGCCAGGTTTTATCCACCGTGGCAGGTATACCCGTTCGGCATAACCTCCACAGTAGTCCCCGGAAAGGTTTAAGTTCTTCGTTTGCCGTCTTTGTGAAACACGGGCTTTCGCCTTTGCGCAAGGCGGACAGAAGAGCTTGGAGCATTCCAAAATGAGACATTCAGTCTGCCTTAAGGATTAAGCCGAACTCTCCTGCACTTTGAACAATCTGGCAGAAAGATTCTGTCAGCGTCGAGTCTTGTCATGACGTCACCGCAGTCAAAGCCAGTCCACGACAGTCTGGACAAGCAAAAGACGTTGTGACGCCATTACTGCTATTTTTCCGCACACGATCTCCGAGGCGTGCGGGAGAAGATGCCCATTATCTGACCGTTGCGGGACGCGTGGCGAAAATCGCGGACGTTATCTCACCGCACTAATCGCGGCGCACGGCCCCCATAAAAGGGGAACTAATTTTCTCCATCGGGTTCATTTCCCTGTTCATCGTCCTCCTCGCGCCCATCCCATCCGAACTCCGGCGAGCTCCACCACCACCACCTGCGCACCCACCCATGGAGAGCTCCGATGCGACGCGGGAGCGGCAACGGCGGGACGGAGGGACAAGATCTGGCCATGAGGGGATCGAGCACCGCGGATGCATCTGCATCTCGCGCGGCGGCGGCGACAAGTTCTGCGGCCACCCCATGAAGCAGAGAAGAATGCCCAGCCCTCCGACGAGGGCGATGCGGCGGAGGCAGAGGAGGAGGGAGAGGAAGCATCATCCCGCAACTGGGGCTTCCACCATCACCGACGCGGACCTCACGCAGCTGGAAAAGAGGGCATCCTCCCACCAAAGGAGAACTGCCACTGGGTCAGCGTACGGCCACCCTGCTCCAGATCCCGCCGGCGATGAACGAGTGCTCCTCGTCTCACATCTCCTCGCGGTTTGTCTTTGCCTCCGCATCCTTTTTTCCAATCAGTCTTAGACTACTATGGCCTTCAGCCTCATAGCGTAGGCCCCAATAGTATCTTGTACATAGCTGGCTTTATGGCTTTATTCGAAGGATACTTAGGCATAGAGCCCAGCTTAGAATTCTTCAAGTACTGCTTTACTTGCAAGCGCCAAACAGAGAAGGAAGAACTGCTTTCCTTAGGAACAGTTAGCATCAACCTTCGTAGAGGCAGAGACTGGTATCCTAAGGCGCCAAAAATAGATTCCATTAAAGGCTGGAATAGCTCCTTCTTCTACTGCAAAGACATGGCGCCAGTAGGCAAAGACATAGGACTTCCTCGCTTTTCTCCTTTGCCTGCGGAGCCCCGCCTCTCTTGGGGCGAAAAACCGCTGAAGGTCCTTCCTGACAACCTCCGTCGCATGCAAAGGCGGATTGAGTACTTAACAAAGACTGCTGTGCCCAAACTCACGGGCGCAGACACCATCCTATGTTGGTTGTCAAGGCGAATCCAGCCTTTGAAAGATCGCAAAGGCCTCATGTGCCACTACACGGACCAGAAGAAAGATCCCCTCCGTGTTAGTGAGAGCGACCTTACGCAAGACGCCCTTGTGTATCGCTTTAAGAGGATTGCCAAGGAAAGGATCCAGCTGACAGAGCAGCGTCCTATGTACACAGCCGCCAACCCAGCTCCAAAGGTAAGGCATTTACCATTACTGTTTTTATACTTCCACAATGTTTGCCTTACTAACACCACTTTTGATTTCAGCTCGCCCTTTTGCCGGATAATCTGCTGGCTCCTTTGTTTTACGTGCCTGAAGCGGCACCCGAGCCCCCAAAGACTCGGAAACGAAAGGCTTCAGGAGCTACTGCAGCAACTTCAGCAGCAGAAAGGCGGAAGCGTGAGAAAGCCATCCCTGCTAACGCCGAAGTGCTCGACATTGAGGACGATGAAGATGCGGCCTTTAATGCTCCAGTACAGAAGTAAGCCGAACCTCAATTTCTTTAGTAAGGCGAACAATGTCTATGAATGTTATCTTATTTTGTATGTGATTTGCAGGATCAAACCAACTGCACCTCTCAAGAGGAAGAAAGTAATTTCTTCCAGACAAAGGAAGACTGAGCCTTCTCCGGCCATCGCTCCCCCACTCCCTCCGTTCAACAAGAGACATCCCCAGGCCCATCTGAGATCATCATATAGATTTGGACTCAGCCGTCTTTCCTGATAAGACGGAAACTGAAAAGTTGGCCAGGGCTGCCGCTGCTGGGAAGGCGGCGGTACTTCAGTCAGAGAGCCGAACGAGCCCATTACTCGTGAAGCTATCCGCAACATGGTGAAGCAAGAGCTTTTGACGACGAGGGGTACATCTTACCCAACATCGCCGCCATGCTTGCCGATGAGAAGGAGCGTAACGAGCCGCCTCCGAAGCTAAGGCCAGTTGGCCAAACATTGACCATCTTGAACCTGGAAGATAATTGTGACGAGCTGTACGTCACAATGAAGCAGAGCTACAAAGCCTTGAAGGCCATGATGCAGGTAAATATTCCGTCTTTATGTACATACTAGTCCCCGGGCATTACGTTGCGCTTTGACTAAGCCGACGTAATGGCCTTTCTTTAATGTTGATAAAGACTCAGTCCCCAAGCCCTTGTAGCTATACTTTATTGTCTTTACCTTTGTTACTTACTACTGCCCTTGCCTTAGCAGAGCAGCGAGCAGCTTACGTGCGATCTGTGGTACTCCTGAGTAACCAAAGGCAAGT
This sequence comes from Poa pratensis, assembly GCA_947311845.1. NCBI lineage: Eukaryota > Viridiplantae > Streptophyta > Magnoliopsida > Poales > Poaceae > Poa > Poa pratensis. Next base: position 41,907,656 of record CAMZMU010000056.1, read on the forward strand.
GCTCAAGCAAGCCGTCGCCAAAAATAAGGCGAACGAAGGTAAATGTTCTTTCACATGCATTGTGTTTAATTCATTTGAAGGCATAAGATGCTCAACACATGCAATGTGTCTTTCACAGCTGTTGTGGCGAAGGCAAACAGATCGTCAGCGAGACTGGCGATATAGAAGTTGTGAGGCGGGAAAATGCCGCCTTGTTTAAGCAACTGGAGGAGAACCGAAAGACGGCCGAGGCCAATCTTAAAGCCGTCCAAGACAGCGCTGCTGAAGGGCAAGACAAACTGAAGGCAGAACTTCTGAAACTGCAGCGACAGGCTGAAAAGGATGGGCTCCTAATCCAGAGCTTACAAGGTCGTCTTGAACGCCAAGCTGATGAGAGCACCGCCATTGACGAAAACTGCTAAGTAAGCCTCTCTTCTTTTACTTTCGCATTTTCTGTCACTTTTCGCCTTTGTTCCAACACTTCAGTACGCCTTAACTTTTTTCATTCCTCCTTTCCACAGTTCCAGCTGGGTTTGGGGAAAGGCTTACCTCTGAGACGCGCCTGGAGCTTATCTTGGAGTGTGGCGAAATTGTGTCAGGGCTGTACACTGCGGGAAGAGACGTTGTCGCCAACATCTTCCCAAAACAGCTGCCCCAAGTGACAAACACCAGCAACTTGCTGCCACTTCTTCAGAACTGCGTCCCAGAGGTGGTGGAGCGTCTTCGCTCAGCAGCTAGAGGCGGAGCAAAACTTGCTCTAGGACTTGTTCGCGGCCACTACCCCGAAGTCAACATGTGGCGCGTTATCAAGTGTTTCCCAGCCAGGACAGAGACGGCAACGAGCTCATCAAAGAAAAGGTCTATGCCTCTGTCTCTGGCTTTGCCTCAGCCGTTGCGGAGATGGTAGACTTGGCTATCTTCTTCTCCAAGAAGCCTGTGCCTCCCCGTCCTGACGACGTGTCTGATGACGAAGCCGAAGCACCCACCACTGGCAATGGCGATGAGTCAGAAGACGGAAATGAAGAAGAAGAAGAAGGCGAGTCTGAAGCTACGCTGGATCCATCCAAGTCCCCTGCGTCTTCGCCTCCTCAGTCCCCTGCATAAGATGCAGGAAAAACTTTGCATTAAGCGTGTCATGAAAGATGGCACAAAAGACTTGTTAAGTTATGTTTTGTAATGGCAGGAGCCTTTTATCTGTTGAACATGTTTGTTTTGCAACGCATGCACTTTTTTTAAAAGGCTTGCAAACTATGCTCCTTATCCGTCTTCAAGTTTTCTGGCTTATATGCTTTAGCCTTTTCGTATGCTGGCAGAACCTAAGGCACGGAACACTTCGCTGGCAACAGGGTTAGTAACCAAACTGTTTAAACACAGAAACGGCGCCGGCTTTTGGTGCGTAAAGCATCTACTAAGACAAGCCAGCATATACGCGATCAGATAAATACCTTAGACGGATGCAATTTTAATTTTTGTAAGGCCTTAAGGCAAAAGCATCATGTGAGTAACCACAAGCACGGAGCCAATTCGGGTTAACATTGATATTTTTATCGAAATATATGATCAAATGGAAATAAAAGACGGCGAGAACTCATGCATAAAAATAATTGAGGGAACCAAAGACTTTTATTTCATAATCATATATGGTGTGATTACAATAGAATTGCTAAGTGTAAAAAGGACGTAGCTGCTCAATGTTCCAAGGACGTTTCGTCTCCTTGAGCTGCTTCTTCGTTCCTTTTCCTTTTGCGGCCTCTTTTCTTCTTCTTCTCGATATCACGGAGGTCCACAAGATAATATGCCCCGTTCTTAAGCGCTTTGCTGATAACGAAGGGTCCTTCCCATATGGGAGATAGTTTGTGCTCCTTTTGCTGAACAAGGCGAAGCACCAAATCGCCTTCTCGAAACGATCTCCGTCTTACCTTGCGACTGTGGTAACGCCGCATGTTCTGCTGATAAATGGCGGAGCGCTGAAGCGCTATCTCACGCTCTTCTTCGAGAAGGTCTAAGCCATCCTGTCTGGCTTCTTCTGCGTCTGCTTCAACGTAGGCTGTTACACGAGGTGTGTCGTGCAGGACATCTGTTGGGAGTACCGCTTCAGCGCCATATATGAGAAAGAAAGGGGTGTAGCCTGTTGCACTGCTTGGAGTTGTGCGTATGCTCCATAAGACAGCAGGTAATTCTTCTACCCATGCTCCAGCTGCTCTATGCAAAGGCACCTCTAATCTTGGCTTTATTCCCTGTAGAATTATACTGTTGGTTCGCTCAACTTGGCCATTCGATTGTGGATGAGCCACAGATGCTAAGTCCAACGAATACCAACTTCACCACAGTACTTTGCCAGCTCTCCTACGGCGAAGTTTGTCCCATTGTCCGTAATGATACTGTGGGGGACGCCAAATCTCGTTATAACCTCAATGACGAACTTCTTGGCTGTTGCCCCATCAAGCTTTTTTATGGGCTTAGCTTCAACCCACTTGGTGTATTTATCCACCGCAACTAAGAGATGTTTGACGCCGCCTCGCGCAGTCCTGAATGGACCTACCATGTCCAGTCCCCAGACCGCAAATGGCCACGTGATTGGAATGGTGCGCAGTTCCTGGGCTGGCATCTTTGGCTGTCTTGCATACTTTTGGCATCCAACGCACTTCTTGACGAGTTCTTCTGCGTCTTGCTTTGCTGTCATTACAAAAGGAGAAAGCATCAAAGATTTACTCTCCTCACTTTTTAACTATGACGTGGCATGATTTTTCATCATGTTCATAAGCATGCATGAAACTCACGTGCTTTGCTTAGTGCGGTGTACTTTTCTTTTCTTGTTTGTCTGTATTTATGACTTGTATTCGATATATTTAAATAGATCTAAATTACAAACCCTCACTCCCGCTTCACACGTCTTCTATTTTATTTAGGTGTGAGAGCATGTTCATTCGCAAATATTGTTTAGTTACATACTTTATTAACTAATGTGATGTGGAAACATGTCTTATAATTTCAAATAAAAGATCGGATAAAAACTTCATGGAAATGCTATGGTTGTTCTGTCAAGAAAATGATCGTTTTGGTTTGTTTTAAAATAGAGTGAAATACATGGTTTGCCGCAACCAAATGTTTTCCTCTATTGGATGTCTTAGGTTAATTCCATCGCCACGTGGTAGGTGGCAACAAAGCGTGCCCCCAGCAGTCAACAGATCCGGGAAAGTGCGAACCCCCAAGCCGAAGGGGGGTATTCAGGTCATTCCACCAGCGTGGGGCCACGTCCGTCCCTCGCAATCGTCCTCTCCGGAACCGGGGGCAGGAAATGACCATTATGCCCCTCTTCTTTATTCCCCACCATTTCTGCCGCTATCTTTTCGGAAAGCCCCTCGAACCCAACCCAACCCAACCACCCACCCAACCTGGTTAGCGCTCGCTCTGCCACGACCTGACGACGAGTCCCGTCCCATCTCATCGTGTCCATAGACCCGTGGCACCATACACCACCTCCCTGTCCGTGGGCCCCGCCATTCATTACGCCACGCCTGGTGTACAAGGACCGGGCGCACGGGATCGTGCTTCGCCTCGAAGGAATCGGCCCCATCACCTCCCTCCTCTTTATCTCGGAGCAGCCGCCGTCGCGAACCCTAACCCGGGTTCCGATCTGGTTCGACGACGACGACGAGGAAGGAGGCAGACGGAGGTGGAGCGGCCAGATCTGAGGAGATCCGACGGAAGGCGGACCGGAGATGGTGGTGAACGGCCGGCCGCTAAAGAAGGCGAGGACACGGGCGGAAGCCAGGGACTTCGCGCTCTTCCCGGCGGCCGCGGACGGCGGGGCGGCGGTCGGGACGTTCCGGGAGGCGGTGAGGGGCTTCCTCGCCAGGCACGCGCGCCTGCTGCCGCTGCCCTCCATCTTCTCGCCGGCGGCCGCCGCCGCCCCGCCGCACCTGCTCACGTGGAGGGTGTCGCTGAGGGTCGGCGAGGACGGGGAGGAGGACGGCGGCGGTGGTGGTGGATGCGGGGTGGAGCTCAACGTCGTGGAGGAGGATGTGCTCAGATCGCGATCTGTGTATTGTGATCAGTGCAGAGTCGTAGGTGAGTTGCTTTCCTTTTCTCTTTTTTTTTTCTTTTTTTCTCTGTCCTCAGAACATTGTTTTCCCGTATATTTTTTGGAATACGTTCTTAAGATAATGTCTTCTGTTCCTCCTTTTATTATTTTTGGATTTGGATTTAATTTTTAATTATTTGTCGGTGGGTAATTTTTTTTTGAGTGACTGACGGGTAAATGCCCGGCTGTCTGGCATTGCAGATTTTTTTTGTTTTAAGCCATGTGTTGTGCAAATTTCATGGGATTGTTGGGTTGGCTTTTCGAATTGCGCAATGTCAGTCTGTTTGCACGTCATCTTATTTGTCACAATCCAACACAGCGAAAGTTGAATCTCATTCTCTAATCCATCTGTTCGATTGCAGGATGGAGTGGGCATCCGGTCTGCGGGAAGCGCTACCATTTCATCATCGAGAACGACAGCATCCAGATGGCTGGCCGGCGCCACACCTGCTGCCTCCGCTGTGGGACTCCCATGGCCGCTGCAGAATCAAGGTGGGAGGAACCAGCATTGTTAGTTTCTGGACAAAACGAACATACTCTCTGCATAACGCAAGTATAGCACTGAAGAACGGAAACGAATGCCCAGTTAATTTCCTATCATCATGAAATCTCCCCAATTTGATAAGTCCATGGGCTGGATGTGCAATTTGTTGTACAGTCTATTTGTTCAACTAGTTTGTTGTAAATGTAATTATTCTTCTGCGCAAAAGATACTATACCATGTATCCTTACCGTAGATGCAATTTCTTCTCCAGGTGCCTCTTGTGCAACTTTGACATGGAAGGCGAGGAGCTGGAAGAGTGCGGGTACCTGCATCTGGACGATTCCTCCCACTTGCTGCATGCAGTTGTTCATGCGAACGGCTATGGACATCTTCTCAGGGTAAATGGCCGTGAGGGTGGGTCAAAACATCTTACTGGCCGTGATATCATGAGTTTTTGGGATCGCCTGTGCAAGGTGCTGCATGTGAGGTAAACAGACCTTCATTACTGATCGTGGTTACCGCCATGACCTGACAATTATTGGAAAACCATCCATCCAGCCGTAGTACTAAGAATGCCATTCATCTCCGTGCAGGAAGGTCACTGTCATGGATATATCCAAGAAGCATGGAATGGACTACAGGCTTCTACATGCCATCACAAGTGGCCATCCATGGTATGGTGAATGGGGATATAAGTTCGGCGCTGGTAGCTTCGCACATACCTCAGACACCTACCAGGAGGCAGTTGATGTGCTCTCTGGCATACACCTGGCGCTGTACTTCTCACATCGCAACCCCATCAGAACCCCGTTACAGAACACGATTGCTCTGTATTGGGCCCTTTCCGATCGACAGCTTGTGACTGTGAGGGACCTCTTCCGGTTCATAATGCACCTGCTTCATCAAGCTCGTAAGGAGGCTGGGATGTCAAAACTGGTGATCGGTGATAATGCAGAAGTTGAATCAAATGTGCTCTGCATGTGGAACAAAGAAGATATAGATCGAGCAGAAGCTGCAATGCTCAAGATTCTCCGCGCTGTCCAGTCTGGACGCTGGGTGTCTTGGCGTGCACTTAGAGGAGCTGCGTCCAAGGCTGTTGATTCACAGGAGCTGCTGGATTATTCTCTTCGAGGATTGCGAGGAAAACTGATGGATGATGGCCAATTCATTGCTGTCCGCTGCAATGCTGAGACTCGTGCAATTGAATACAGGTACACCATGTTTCCTGTATGTTGCTCCAATTTGCATTACTTCATTAGGCAATCCTCTTGACTTCTATTTCATGGCAAGCAGGCTGGAAACATACTGCAACCAGTTCCCAATTGATGCAACTGTGTTTGGGCCCTCTGTCGAGCATCTTGTACATGATCTTCGATTCCTGTACGATGCTCTGCTGAACCCAGAAACAATGCTGTCTTCGCAACCAGAGGTGGTGGCTGCATCATCACACAATGCAGCTGCAAAAATCCTTGACTGCAAGCAGTTCATCAAGCACTATGATGAGGGTGCTCCAGAAGCTCTTTTGAACCCATTACTGCTTTCTGTGAGTTGCTCCATTGAACTGGTTGACCACCCAAAGGACTACACTGCACCACCAGTGGAACTTCTAATTTTACCAGCAAGTGCAACCTTCTTTGAACTGAAAATACAGGCTGTGAGGGTCTTCCAAGAGACGTACCTCATGTTCCATAGCTTCCAGGCTGAACAGCTCCCTGACTTCCCGAACCTAAGTGACACAACACCTGTGAAGCACGTGCTTGGCTCAAGCCAGCTTGTAAGGGTGAGAGGACGGTGCACTGGGGATCACCGGAGAATCGTGCAGTTCAGGATGGAGAGGGGTTTGGAGAACTGGACGGTGGACTGTACATGTGGTGCCAAGGACGATGATGGTGAGAGGATGATGGCGTGTGATGTATGTGGAGTCTGGCAGCACACCAGGTGCTCAGGGATTAGCGATTTTGAAGAAGTCCCAGAGAATTTCATCTGCAGGAAGTGTGAAAGTCCACGCAAAGTAAAGAGTCGTGGGGGTGGAGGTGGCAGTGGAGGCGGCAGAGTGGAGATGGGTGCTGCCGGGAGGTGCAAGGATGAGATAGGGCCATCTGTTGGGGGTGCTGGCAAATTTGGGCGCCTGGCAACCGTGGGGTGACTGTACATAATGTAGTGAATGTAAATACTGAGAGCGAGAGAGTAAGGAGCAGAGCCTGAGGCCTCCCTAGACCTTGAGTTAATGGAATCTTGTCTTTCTAACCAGTAATTTTTGTCTATTCTCTCTCAGTAATCCTGTCTGCAATTCCCTCTGCAGTTCTGCAATGAAAACCTGGAAAAGTGAGTAAAAATATGAAGGTGCATCAGTAATCACACGTTACTTTTGTCAGATTATATTGCTACTGAACCAAGACATACTATGATAGACAAATGCTTGACGACCTGACAACATTTAGGGTCGTTTGGCTCCCATCATTTCAGAGGAATTCATTTCAGATTCCATACCAAACGTGTTTGGCTCTCACGGAAATGGAATGTCATTTCAATTGTAATTCCAGAAAATATCTTTACTATGTTAAGCCAATTCCTATCCCTAACCATGTCATTTCTCTAGAATTCATTTCATTTCATTTCATTTTTGTCAAATGAAATGAAATGATGGGTGCCAAACGAGCCCTTAGATGTGATAGTGCAGCATGATGGAGTTTCTAAGTTCAACGTACTTGACATCATTCATACTACACGACATTTAAATATGAGGACGAGAGTGTTGAAAACAAGTCCAAACGGGACAAAATGTTATTTTGATGAAAAACCTAATATTGTCCCCCCTGGATAAAGGAAAACCTAAAATATTTTTTATAAGCTAGACTCATCTTCAACAGAAAATGATTAATTGTTCATGAGGTATCTCACAAATATCAATGTATAGTAACACTGAGACTGTACTGACAAAGAAACAAAGCCCTGAACTTCCATGGGGCGAAATAGAAAAGGATGGTAGCAGTACAAGTTCATAATCATTTATAATCCAACGTCTTAACAGTACAGATATATATATGGCAAAGTATAAAGAATTATGAGACTACTCAGATTTTCTTTAATTTGTCTATTCAGAGTGAAAACTGCACAATTCCAAATCAAATTAATGTACAATTCAAACTTACATACCTCAAGTTTATCCGATAATAAATTAAAGCTTGGTCTGATGCTTGAAATGACAAACCTGTAAACCGAAAAAATCACAGGTTACTTTTTAGGCATGAAAGCTAAGGATGAGGTATTAGGGACAGGCAGGTGTGCAGATACAAGCATAGGCACACACCTTAATGTGTTATTTATCTCCCGTTATCTATAAATAAGGCAGGGCAGCAACGAGCATGAAATCTGCATAGGAAACTGTGTGATTAAGCAACTCAATTTATGAAGAATAATAGCAGACTTCTGTAGTTAAAATCCAACAGCACCAAGGATGAGTAGAACTATTACACAAATTTTATGTAACTATAATCTGAGTCATAATGCATAGCACCAGCCTCAGTGCAAATGCGAGGATATATTCCAGTACTGGCGGATGTGTTGAAGCCTTGAAGGCCATTTCTGATTGGGCATATTCTTAAAGAACATAGAAATTCTGGATATTAGACTTGTATGTTCATAAATCATCGTAACAATAACTAAACATACACTGTTTCTGTGTTCCAATTATAAATTTATAAGAGTGTAGCAGAATGTTATTCGAAATATTGATGATTAAGTGTGTGTGTGTGTAGCAGAGTGTAGCAGAATGTTAACTAAAGGCAGAATTAAAAAACATTCAACCATAAAACCGTCGCTTAAGTATGTGTTTTATTCGAAATATTATGGTTACACCGTATGACCTCACCAGATTGTTAGTAAATGCCAAAATGGACAATTTACACATGAACATATGAAATAAATAAAGGATAGTTTTGTAAATCATATTTGCCAGATGAGATCATGAAAAGTTGAAGGCTTCCATGTATAAGTGTTTATATACCAGCTTACACATTCTGAACAGAGTAAGGATCTTGGATACTATGGCATGGATTCTAGAAAAAAAGTTGATTAGCCAGGGTTAACTATTACCAGTATTAGCATTATCCACCAACATCTTCTCAAGAATTAAAATTATACCGAGCAAAACTAGTATCTGTGTTTGCAATTATCAAACATTTGAAGAGATCTCAATTTGCCTGATGATGCTGACAATGAACACTCTGCTGGCGTTTAGCCCCAGCTATACTCTTAGCACTCCTCCAGCCACTAAGAAGTAAGACCAAACTCAACATTTTATAAGCAGCACACCAGGCATGATAAATCTTGTATTCATCCTACTACTTCCCAAGAAACTGAAGCTCACAATTTTCTCCAGAATGTTTAGGATTCAAGCTCCAAACAAGGATGATCACCAAAAAAGATTACACAATCTCCACATGATTTTGAACTCGTCAAAGTTGATTACCCACGGTTAACTTGTTGATTACCAGTATAGCATTGCCCACCGCCCACCGGCATCTTATGAAGGATTAAAAGGTTATACTGAGCAAAACTAGCATTTGTGTTTACAATTATCAAACAGTTAAGGGTTCTCAATTCGCCTGATGACGCTGACAATGAACTCTCTGCTGGAAGTTTAGCCCCAGCTATACTCTTATGAGTTCTCCAGCCACTAAGAAGTAAGACCAAACTTAACATTTTATAAGCACCAGGCATGACAAATTTGGTGTTCATCGTACTACTTCCCAAGAAACTGAAGCTCACAATTTTCTCCAGAAAAGTTTAGGATGCAAACCCCACACAAGGATGATCACCAAAAAAGATCATATAAACTCTTATCAAAGGCTAACATGATTTTGAAGTCGTCAGAGATAAATCTCTTATTATCCTCATAATTATGACTTGATTTAGATAGTATTGCATATTTTACACCCTCAAATAAAACAGAATCAAGCAAGTTGCAATCCAAAGATTCGAAGCACCAAAAGCAAGCCCAACTATGCAGTCAAGCATGAATACAATACCTGAAAAGAGCAACATAAAAAGTACAGAGAACACGAGGGCGCATCACCTTTCCAGCCCCCCTGTCTTGACACATAAGACACGCAAATGCAAAAGATTAGGTCCTAAAATGATCTTTCCTACGCAGACAGACACATTAATCACAATTAATGCTAAATAAGTGTATCAGATTTCAAAGTATCCGCGAGGATTTCAGCACATGGCCGATTCCGAACGCCGGAGCCGACGAGCAAGAATCGAACCCTAAGTAAAATCCGCCTACCGAAAACAGGAGCTCCGAGCTCTAGCTAGGGCGGATCAAGCCGGCGAGCCGGGTTTGTACCAACCAGCGTACCGAAAAATTGCGCGGCACGCATCCGAGAATTCGCGGGAGGGCGGTGGAATTTATGTAATCAGAGGATGACGGAAGCTCACCGATTGGCCAGGATTGACGAGCGGCGTCGAGACAGCAGGTAGAACGCGGTGGCGGCGACGCGCGTGGGAGGCGTCGGCCGGAGCTGACACGCTGAGCTACGGCGGCAGCTTCTAGGGCAAGAGAGGTTGCAGGGTGTATGGGGATGGCGTGGAGGCGCATCGGGTGGGATTGAGGAGCTTGCTTGGGTAGGGTAGGTCAGGACTCGGGAGAGGAAGACGAAGACTGGGAGAGGAAAACCAACCTGGTTAACCTGCACGGAACGGTGGAGAGCAAACCGTGGAGGCAGGAGGAGATCTCACCCTGGCTGTGGGTCGGCCAGGCTCCGGAGCGGATGCTCATATAATTGGAGTTTTTTTTTTGCTGTGCGGGGGTTGTAATTGGAGTATTTCGTTAGGGAAAATAAATAAACGGTTTTGGACTGAGAATTAGCTTAGCGCTCGGTCGATTGATCCACCGTTAATCCAACGTCTCACGATTCGTGCAATAACTAGGTCTTCTTCTTCCTCGCGGCCATGGCGGCAAGTTGAGCCGGAGCCGCCGCGGCGGAGGCGAGAAGCAAACTTAACTTGGGGGGTGCGGGTTCCCCGGCGTCGAAGAGAGGGGGGGGGGGGGGGGGGGGGGGGGGGACCGGAAGGGGAGGAGCTTGGGGCAGGACGGGGTGGCAAGGCGTCGCAGCAGCGCCGGGCACGCGCGGGGAGGTCGGCGTTTCGACCGGCGGTGGCTGCAGGGAAGTGAACTCGCCGGAGTTGAAGACGATGACGATAAGAATTAGCTTAATTCTCAGTCGACTGAGCGTTAGAGAGACCCATAAACAAACTAATTTTTCACTAGTCCATTTTTTTAGAGTGTACATTGGAACTACCGAGCTTATTACCCATGTTGAAAAAGATAGAAAGTACTCCCTCCGTTTGTAAATACGAAGCAAAATGAGAGAATCTACATACTCAAATACGTCTATAATGTATGAATCAATAAAAAACTAAAAATTATTAGTATATTTGAAAAACGGAGGGAATACGTGTTAGTGTTAGGTCAAAGCCGTAGCACCCGCGAGGATATATGCCGATGGCAGATTAGGATGCCTCTGTGTGTGTGATTGGAAGAGAACCCGTTGAAGTAGCAATAGAAACAGGTACCCAAGCATTGTGGTCAGGAGTCCGGTGACGCGGCCGTTGAGCGCAGGTGATGCGATTTTTACCCCTTTATGGTAACCTGACTGGTCAGCGTGCAGTCAGTCCCCATCCCCACAGACGACGGTTCCGGAAAGAAAGAAAGCACCACGTCAGTCAACTCGCGGTATCCGTACCTATGGGCTCTGCTCCTCTGTTTTTTACAGGGCCAAAGTGGCCTGACGACACCGCGACAGGGTAAGAATTTTTTGCGCAACCATCGCCAACTCTTTTGGACTCTTTTTCGAGGAGCTCCATGGAATGGACGCATGCTAGACCGGGGCAGTTCATTCTCTGTCCGGTAATCCAGTGCATCCAGGCGCTACGTACGCGTCACGCAAGATTGACCTTATCATCTGACGAAGAGCCGCTGAAGATAAGGCTTCTCTGGATCGCTACGCTCTTGTCCAGCCTCGTTTGCAATCTTGGGGTGTTCTGCGTTTCTCTCAAGATCTCGACGGGTTGCCATCGGGCTTGCAACGGCCAAGAGAACGGCACGGGCAACCTGTTTCAGGCACACCATACACGGTTGTTGATTGATGATGAGTGAGGGCGCAAGTGGGAGGATTCCTCCGTTTCCCCATGGTGCATCTACCCTGGCTGAAATAAAGTATCAACTCGTTCTACAATGCCAATTTAGCACATTTTGAGGCTGCCGAGGGGCCAGGGGAGCTCCGCCCTGACCTTGGGGGTGCGGCCATGGTGGTCGCCACTGATCTCCGCCTACGCTAATCGAAATCAACCGAAAACGGCCGAATTTGCTGAGATCGAGGTAATCTACCAAAATTAGATTTTATTTGGCCGGATTGGAGCTCGGGAGGTGGTGGCAGAGCCAGCAACGGCGACGGGAGAGGTTGGTGCTGAAAACTCCCTCCCGCCAACCCTTTTTTGGTTTACTGGGAGCTAACAAATCCCCAAATACTTACAATATCTGGTTTAGTGGGGCTTGATTTAGTGGAAGCACACTTTTTTTTAGGGGATCTACGCTCGTCCGTTTTTTTCGAGAAAAACCTAAAACTGACGTTATTTTTATGTTCGGGGCATTTTACGGCATCTGCTAGAGATGTTGCAAGCGAGAGAAAAGAAAAATGCTAAAATGCTGCTGAACCCAGCCTTGTCCACTGACGTGTGCATTGCTCTCTGTTCTTTCTTCGTCGCCTGCTACTGCTATAGTACGTTTTTTGGCGAAATTTGCTCGGATTCCCCTTACCCTTCCCTTGATCCGCCTGAATTCACCGCTCTCTGCAGGTTGCAACCCGGGAAGAGGGCAACATGCTAACTATGTGTGTGTTCATTGTTCATTTTTGTTTCAGGGTCGACCACTCAACAACTGTACGAGTATTTGCTTGTCCAAAGCATGGAGCCATGGAACCAGCTAAAGAAAGCACCGTGCCCAGCTACCTTGATTTGTCTAGCGAGGACCACGAGGAGCATCCAAGCCGTTCCTGCGTGCCCCGACTTGTCGAGTCACAACTCACAAGTACTTGTGCTGACTGAGCTCTTACTCATCATCATCAGTCCAAACAAATGGGACGCTGGAAGTACGAAGATGTGATTGTGAATCGAAGCGGCTTAATAAATGTGATCGAAGAAGCCATTCATCTAGACTACTACGGAGTTCAGACTTGCATGCCCCCGAGGATCTGAACCAGTGAACCATGAGGCACGACGGCTCTCCTTCTCGTCGCCGTCGCCTCCGTGGTCTTATCCTGCGCCGCGGAGCTTATCAGGACTACCGACACTCGGTGGGGCCTCCACCTTCCGCTTCCCAGCGGCGTCACCGGCGCCGAGAGCCTCGCCTTCGACGCGGAGGGCGGAGGCCCCTACACCGGCGTCTCTGACGGCCGCGTCCTCAAGTGGGGCGGCACCGCCGTCGGCTGGACAACCTTCGCCCACCACGCCAACTACAGGTACTTACTTCGTGTGCACAACATCACAGAATGTCAGAATCACTACTGCCGCTCTCTACGCGCGCGTACAGTTCGAGACTGGACGATTGCAGGAAGCTTCCTCTGTGCGTGTGGCCGGCGGCGCCGTCGGACGGTCGGAGGAGACGGAGAGCCTGTGCGGGCGCCCGCTGGGGCTTGCGTTCCACTACAGGTCGGTGTACCTGTACATCGCCGATGCGTACAAGGGGCTCGTGAGGGTTGGGCCGGACGGCGGCGAGGCGGAGGTGCTGGCGACCGCGGCGGATGGTGTGGCGTTTAACTTTGTCAACGGCATCGATGTCGATCAAGCTACCGGTGATGTCTACTTCACCGACAGCAGCCTCACGTATCCACGCAGGTACGAAGTGGCAACAAACTTTAGTTTTGGCAATTTTGCTCCTAGCATAGCAACCTCAGGCCATACGAAAATTCAGTCAGTTGAATAGCCTTGTGCGTTCTTCTTCTTCTACTGCAACAAAAGACACACATCGTTCTGGTTTATTGCAGTCTTAGTAATAGTATCATCATGGGATGTAAGAATACTTAATATATGCATGCCAATTTGCTTTGCAGATTCAACACCGAAATCATGATAAACGCGGATGCCACTGGACGACTCCTAAAGTACAATTCATAGACGAAACACGTCACCGTGTTGAAGGCAGGCTTAATTACTCTACCCCAATGGCGTCGCCATCAGCTACGATACATCATATGTTGTTGTGGCGCACACCGCGCCATGCCAGGTATTTAGGTACTACCTTAAAGGGCCCAAGACCGGACATTGAGAGCTATTCGCCGACCTGCCAGACTACCTGGATAACGTGAGGCGTGACGGGCGAAATGGGTATTGGGTCGCATTGAACCAAGAGAAGACACGCCTAAATGCGATTGCTCCGGTCAAACACTTGGTCGGGGTTCGGCTCAACAGCAATGGCATGGAGGTCGAGAATTTGATGGCAGCCAAGGGCGTGACCTTGAGAGAGGTGGCGGAGCGAGACGGCAAGTTGTGGTTGGGGTCGGTGGAACTTGATTACGTAGGGATTGTTTCGTTATCTGTTTACCTTACTAGTCTGTAATAGAAAAATGGTTTGTGTTATTTGTGAACATTAGTTGGTTGGACTAGTTAGTAGAAATGAATTTGTATGGTGTATCAAACTATATATGATATATCAAATTGATTGCTCTTTTATAATTTGGTTGTTATACTTCTGTTTTTTTGCCCTTGATCTCGAGAATGCCTCTTGATCTGGTGTCCTGTGTTCTACTTAACGTAATTGGATTAGCCCTAGAACAAATCGTAAAGAAGAAAGGAACAACACAAATTTGTACAGAAAATATTCGGAGACAAAATTTGGATAGAATGCCTAACTAGTTTTTGTTGTTTTTTGCTGGTGAAGGGATTTTTTTCCCTAGCTCGAAATTCTGTACATAACACTCTATTCTATCTAATCGGATGACGGATACGACCGTCTTAAACCTCAAAAAAAAAAAAAAAAATTGGATAGAATTGTGAAGATGGAAAGCTGAAGTATTTGGCCTTTGGCACGTAACTAAGGTGGCAATTTAGTCGGTACCGGTTCACAGGTAATCAACCAAAAATCGTATGCCTAACTAGCAATTTAGTGGGTACTGCTCACGACGCACCACCAACGAGTACAGATGAAGACGGTGTTGATTTTCCCCAAGGATTTGTGTGCAATTTTTTCCTAGGGTGTTCTTGTGAGGATTGCTTGAGCTTAATAGTTCAAAAAGTCACTTTGGCTCCGAGTTCTATGATCCATCTATTTTTTTTAAATGAAAAAATATATTTAAAAGTTCCAAAAAATATGAAAAAGTGCTGAATGTTCCCAAATATGTATTCCACAAACATGCAAAATCACAATGCTAATACTACACAAAATAACAAAAAAAATGCAGTTTGAAAATTATGCATTGTTAACTATACTAAAATCTATACATTTATCACTTTTGTATAGCTCAGAATGCAAAATATTCCGTGTTGTGATTTTGCACCCATGTAGAATACATTATTGAGAATATGCAAGATTTTTTTCATTCTTTTGAAATTTTTAAATATTTTTTGATTTTTAAAAATAAACTAGTGTTGAGAGCCTAATAGTTGGTCTTTTCAAAAGGAAAGAAAAAAGGTCTAAACTGTGGAGCCTGAACGTAAGTTTTACCCTTTTTTTGCGAACCACTGTACAACGCAGGCGGTCACATACACGCGCACACACTCAAATCTATGAACGCACGGACGCACACTCTACCACTATGAGCACCTCCAAAAAACTGAGCCGGCGGATCGAGTGTTGAAATTGACAAATTCATCACAGACGGCTCGCTGTCGACGAGAAAAAAGGTCTAAACGCGTGAACGTAAGTTTCACCAAAACCTAAATTTGTCTAGTGCAACTTGGACGGGTCAATGCTGCACACGCAAAAATAGGACACGTGAATTCGAAATAAAGGCCAAGGTTGACATTTTTGTAAACCTGACGGAACCTTTTCAGCTGCAAGTCTAGTGGCCGTAACAGATTTCCACGTTTTTTTCCTCATACATGGACATCATATTTCAACTCTGATCACCCCACTTGAAGACGAAGATGGACCTCATGAATTCAGTGCGCGGCGTATCCATGCCCACAAATATCTTGCGCAGGCCGGACAAGAAAGCTCTTCGTTTGACTGCGTTGCGATGCATATAAATGCATCGTGCACGACCTGCACGGTCACATGCCCCCAAAGTCCAATCGAAGTCATCAAGATCTAGCTCACGTGACGCACAAGTACAGCAACACAGCGCCCATGTTCAGGTCAACGAAACCAGGCTCTTATTTACTCGAATCGATGAACAAGAAGACAAAACCAAGATCCAGAAAACGGAAGCATGGCAAGAACGAGAAACGATGAATCTCTGAACAGAGTCGCGCAGCAAAAACATCTCGAACATTGCATTTTTCTCTCGATAAAAGATCGTGCGATCAAGCTGTGGCCTAGCCTAAACACGTTTGAATCCAAGAAGCTTCTTGCACGCGCGGAAGATGTGAGTTCCCCGCTTCTTCTTCTTGCTGATCTCCTCGTCGATCTCCTTGTGGCCCACTGCATCTCCTTGCACCTGTGCAGGCTCCTCCACGCCCTTCTTCTGCTCATCGACGCCCTCCTCGAGCGCCTCGGCGTCTCCGTCGTCGACGTCGTCGAGGCCGTCGTGGATCCTCCAGTACCCGTCCGAGAGGCTGGACGCCGGCTGCCGCCTCATGGAGAAGGCCCTCCTTACCGCCGCCTGAAGGCCGCCGCGGTGGCCGTTGGTCGACTTGCTCCGCTCCACGGCCGGGAACCTCTGGGAGGCGGAGGAAAGGTTCCGGACCATGGTCGTCGCCCCGACCGCCACCCCCTCCCACTTGGCCTCCCCCTCCGCCACCGTGGCCGGGGTCGTGGACGGCGGCCCGCCGCTCGGCGCTGGAGGGGACGAGACGAGGTTAGAGTAGCCGTTCATCTCTGGTTGTAGCTTCTACCGCTGGTAGCGTGTACTGAACTGCTGATTCAGAGCAATGGAAGCTGGAGCTGTTGGTTCTGAAATTTGTAGGCGTGTGCGAAGTGGTGGAGTGGATGGGGGCGGTGCCGGCGCGTGCGCGAGTTGCTCGTCAGCAGAGGCAGTGGAGAGTGGAGACTGCGAGAGCGTGGTGTCTGTGAGATCAGCGGCTCCGGCCTTGTCGCGGTGTTGGGTTTGAAACAGGAGCGTCCGATATGGCCCCCACGTGAGGACCCACTTGGCCCTGGGTTCGACGACTCGGGCTGTAGCAAAAGGGCAAAATCCGCATGCGGAGCCTTGACAGTTGACATGATGTGTCACCAACCTATCACTATCTTATCACAGCTAAAATAACCTATCATGCGTGATTTCAGGCGCACGTATCTGAATGTGAGCGAGTGTGCAGTGTCGGGCTTCTTTTCACTAACGAGCGCCGGAACCTAAGATTAATTGAACTGTTAGAGCATGTCCAGTACTAAACTACTATTGTGTCATCCCCATAGGGTAGGGTTAACGACTTTGAGAAAATATCTAGATCTGAAATTTACTCCTTGCGTTACAAAGTTTTCACTCTCTTGTTTCTTGAGCACAACTTTGAGAGGAAATAGTTGATCTTAGTTTTGGAGATCCCACATGTTACTTTTAGAGATTTGGCATCTCCTAGCAGACTAGACGTTGTTGTTGAGCATATGATTTATGGACTTGGGTAACGCATGTTACACATGTCTAGTCTCTCTCAAAAAAAAAAAAAAAAAAAGAGTCGAGCTGGTGCCAACAATTTGAACTAGGAATCAAATCTGATATCTTCGTGTCCTTTTTTATGTTCCTACTTGATTTACTTTGCAACAATATTGGTTCTATATTCGTGGGCTGCTTCTGCTATAACTCTCCTGAACTTGTTTTTATCTGAAACAAATGTTTTATTTTCTCATATTAAAAGAAATTTACAGAACCTCCTATTCACCACCCCACTCCCCTCTAGTCGTTGTATATTAATTTTCAAAAACACCCTATGTTTGGTGGCCAGCATTTCACGATGGGATTGGTCCGGGTCGGCCCACTGGGTCACTGACCCGGCCCAAAATTTCGAGGCCGTTGGGGCGCACGGGTCGGCCTTGATTCACAATCGGGTCAACGGAGCCGGCTCCGTGTGACCCGACGGATCACACGGGTCGACCCAGCGCTCGACCTAAGGGAGGAGGCGGGGAGCGATGTCGCCGCCGCCGGTCGCCCGCATGACCTAGTCGCCGCCGCCGGCCGACCCCGTAGCCATCAAACTCTCCCCTTCTTGCTCCCCGTCGCCATCAAGGTCGCCGGCTCCGTCGCCATCAAGCTCTCCCATTCTTGGTCCTCGTCGCCATCAAGGTCGCCGGTCCCGTTCTTGCACGCGCTCGCCAGCCTCAACTCCGTCGTCCACCTCTTCTACCCTAAGATCTCCACCAGCATCCCCACCATGTGAGCCTCCCTCTGCTCCCTCCCCTCCCCTCTCTCGTGAAGATGATTAACTGCTACATTTGCTGCTGCTTGCTGCGTGTGGGATATTGTATTAGATGAATCTGGTACTGCATAATTTCGTTTTGGGTGATTATAAGCTGTAGTATTGGACTAGCATAGTTGTCGATATTTATAGAGATTAACACGAGCTCATGCCCGCGTTGCTACTTCTTTCATGTCCAACATTCATCTTTTTTTCTAGTAGTTAATCAGTTGGTCGAGTCAAAGGCAGAAATTGAAAAGATTCCTATCAAGATCTAAAGGAAAATTAGTAGACCAAATATTATTAGACTTGCCCATCAGGATCAGTCACAAAACTGTATGTACAGATTAACCTGATCACAAATTAGTAGAAAAATGTTGCTCAAAGGAAGTTGACTGGTCTGCTTGAGGCTACTTCTAGATGATTATCTGCACGAAGACATTAACCTCAACACGCTGCAAGCTAGCCCAAAAAAAATCTACATAGCAGAACCAATCGTACCTGGAAGTGTTCAGGTTGCTTGTGAGATAAACAACAAAGTTATTGTCTCATGTTGACCAGAAACATTTTGTTCATTTCTCATTCCTCATATCATTTTGTTCATTTCTCATTCCTCATATCATTAATGTTTCCCTATGACCAGAAACATGGAAGAGGATGAAGCATACCAAAGTGGTAGCTCACTGTTGACCAGAAACATGTCAAGGCCTCCACCAGTGTTGTCTCCTTCTTCGATAAACATTTGCAGGGCTTATCATGGTGAGCCTATGTGTTTTTATGTTTCTTTTCCAGTAATGCAACTTATAAGCTCTAGTCGAATGCAATGCTAACTCTTTTGTCCTCTTTGCAGAACATTCACTTTCACGTGATACTCGAATGGTTGATTTTGAAGAAGATACTGCTGATGAAGATGATGTTGACTATGAAGAAGAGGAAGAAGAAGATGAGGCTACTAAAGAAGAAGATGAGGCTACTGAAGAAGAAGAAGACCATGTTGATGAAGAGGAAGGAGTGGAGGATATTGACATGGGTTCATTCTCTGAACCGGGAAGAAAGTTTCTGTCCAAAGTGTGGAAAGAGTATGAGCCTCTACGTGTTGATGGTGTAGTTGTAGGTGCTGAATGCAAGCACTGCACAAGAAATATTTGTGCTGAGCGTAAACATGAAACAAGTTCACTGCGCAAACACTCGAGGAGATGCAAGAAAAGAAAGACAGCTCTTAGAGTTGTTGGTCAACTGAGTGCTTCTATCATGAGCCCTGATGGTGTGCAATAGGACAATGGATCTTTAACCAGGCTGTGGCAAGGAGAGAGCTGATGAGGATGATAGTCTTGCATGAGTTGGCTTTCTCCTTGGTAGAATATGATGGCTTCAAGAGATTTGTCTCCAGCCTAAATCCAAATTTCAAGCTGGTTTGTAGAAAAACAATAAAGAATGACTGCCTGAAAGCATTCAAGGAAGAGAAGTGCAGTCTCCAAAAGATGTTCAGGAACTCCAAGTCCAAAATATCGTTGACTTCGGACATGTGGACGTCCAATCGAACAGTTGGGTATATCTGCATTACTGCCCATTTCATTGATGAGGATTGGAAGCCGCAGAAAAGGATAGTGAAGTTCACCGCCATGGAGACTCCACACACGGGAGTTGCTATGTTCAACGTGATGGTGAATTTCATTAGGGAGTGGCACATAGAAGACAAACTCTTTGCAATGACACTTGACAACGCATCAAACAACTTTGCCATGATCAAGTTATTGAAGACTCATTTGCTGAACAAGAATATGGTGCTTGGTGGTGGCAAGTTGTTCCATTAGCGGTGTGCTGCTCATGTCATCAATTTGGTGTGTCGAGCTGGATTAAATTTTCTTAATCCAGTGATTACCAAGATACGTGACAGTGTCAAGTACATTCGTAGCTCACATCCTAGAAAAGAAAAGTTTGAAGAAATTGTTGAGCAGCTTGGCATTTCAGCTGGCAAAAGTCCAACCCTTGATACTCCAACTCGCTGGAATTTGACATACATGATGATTGATACAACAAGAGAGTATCGTGGAGTGTTGGATTCCCTGGCCATTCAAGATACCAATTATCCCTTCAAACCATCAGTTGAGGATTGGGAAGCTGCTGATGTCATTTGCGGCTGTTGAAGGTATTCTATGATGCCACGAATGTTGTTTCGGGCACTAAATACCCTACAGCCAACTTGCACTTTCATGAAATGTGGAAAGTGAAGCTCACCCTTGACCAGCAACATTATGAAGAGGGCACTGAGTTTGGAGATGTCGTCATGTACATGAAGAGAAAATTAAAGAAGTATTGGAAGTTGTCATGGGTCAATCTTTGCATTCCGATGATCTTGGACCCTCAATTCAAGTTGAAATACCTTCAGTTTCGGTTTGGCTCAGAATTTGGGGATGATGCCGAGACAATGATCAATAAAATAAAAGGTGTGTTTCAAGGGCTGTTCAATGAATACCTCCAACTCAATGTCAATGGTTCAGACCCCACTACCCAGGTAGCTGATGATAACATGGTTGAAGCAAATCAAGATCCTATGGCTGACTGGGATAAACATGTCACCATGAGTGCTCAATCAACAAATTTGGATTCCACTGAACTAGATTCATACTTGTCAAAGGTACCAATCCGTCCAAGTGATCAGTTCAACATCCTAGCATGGTGGCAGATGAACTCAGCTGAGTACCCAACTTTAAGTCGTATGGCTAGAGATATCTTGGCGGCACCTGCCTCTTCAGTGGCATCCGAGTCGGCCTTCAGTACCGGGAAGAGAGTTCTATCTGATTTTCGGAGTCGAATGACACCAAAGACGGTTGAGGCTCTCGTTTGCCTACAAGACTGGATAAGGGCGACAGGTAATTCCACTAGACAAACATACTTTTGCATTTCTGTTAACGATTCTAGCTTACAAACTGATGAAATATTTTAATCATGTTTTGTAGCTAATACCGTTCGCAGCGTGGCTTCAGTCCATGACATCATTTTGGAGTTGGAAGGTATCTCACATTCCTCTGTATTGCCATTTTTCATCATGGTTCTTCACCATAAAATGCATGATCAGACCTGTCCTGTTTCTAAATATACTCTAAATACTACCATCTGGACTCGAATGTTGGAGTTTGTCTACTGCTAGGTGATATGTCTCAAACGTATCTATAATTTTTGATGTTCCATGCTGTTATTATATCAATTGCTACATGTTTTGGTTACACTTCATATCATTTTTATGCATTTTCTGGGACTAACCTATTAACAAGATGCCACAGTGCCAGTTCCCTGTTTTCTGCTGTTTTTGGTTTCAGAAAATCTATTAAGGAAATATTCTCGGAATTGGACGAAACAAAAGACATCGTCAATAATATCACGAGGAGATCACGGAGTCCAAAGGGGAGTCGGAGCAGACCCACCAGGGGGCCACGCCACACTAGGGCGCGGCCCAGGGTGGGCCCGCCCCCCTATGGCGTGGTGGCCCCCCTCGGCCACCGACGCCGCCTCTTCGCCTATATATTCTCCGCGACGCGAAAACCCTATTACGGTCGATCATATTCCACGAAAAGTTCCGTCGCGGCCGTCATCGTCAATCTCAGATCGGAGGAGTTCTGAAGCTCTTCCCGGCACCCTGCCGGAGGGGAGATCATCACCGGAGGGCTCTACATCACCATGCCTGCCTCCGGAGTGATGCGTGAGTAGTCCACCCCTGGACTACGGGTCCATAGCAGTAGCTAGATGGTTGTCTCTCTACCTTGTGCCTCCATGTTTAGATCTTGTGAGCTGCCTAACATGATCAAGATCATCTTATTGTAATGCTAGATGTTGTGTTTGCTGGGATCCGATGAATATTGATACCATGTTTATTCAAGTTGTTTATCTATGTGCTCTTGATCTTGCATGCTCTCCGTTGCTAGTAGATGCTTTGGCCAAGTAGATGCTTGTGACTCCAAGAGGGGGTATTTATGCTCGATAGTGGGTTCAGTCTCTAGATATCTGGATCAGTGACAGAAAGGTCTAAGATGGTAGATGTGCTGTTGCTACTAGGGATAAAACATTGGTGCAGTGTCCAAGGGCACTTGTATTGATTACATTACACACTTTACTTCATGCAATAATCTGTTGTTAGCAACTTAATACTGAAAGGATGCGGATGCTGCCTTGAAGGTGGATTATTTAGGCATAGATGCGGTTGGAATAACGGTCTATGTACTTTGTTGTAATGCCCAACTAGATTTCATAGTAGACATCTTGGCATGTATTGCATTGTTATGCCCTCTCTATTTGTCAATTGCCCAGCTGTAATTTGTTTACCCAACATGCTAGTTATCTGTTCTGAGAGAGACACCACTAGTGAACTGTGGACCCTGGTCCAATTTCCTCATACTGTTTACACAACCTGCTGCAATCATCTGTTTCCTGTTACTTGCTGTTTTTCCTGCTGTTTTCCACACCATACGTTTAACTCTTTGTTTCTGCAAGACCGGAGAGATTGACAACCTCTCTGTTTCGTGTTGGGCAAAGTTCTGGTTTGTGTCTGTGCAGATTCCACGTTGGTGCAAGCTCCCTAGCGCCAGGGGGAGTCAACATCAACAACCTTCCGATAGATCGTCAAGTCCTACTGGATTGATAACCTTGGGTAGATTTCTCAAGGGAAAACTTCTGCTGTCTACATCATAACCTTCCTCTTGGGGTTCACCAACACGTAGCCATCAAGCTGTTTTCTGGCGCCGTTGCCGGGGACTTGGAGGCTATTGGAAAGGGGAGTCTCTCAGTTCCAATCTCTTTACTTTGTTTTTGTCTTGTTTTATTTTTGTTTTGCTTGCTGTTAAAAATCAAAAACCCAAAAAAATTAAATTCCTGCATCTAGTTTTTAATTTCGAGTTGCCCTGTTGCTTGTTTTAGTCTTGCTAAAATGAGTAATCCTGAAAATACTAAGTTGTGTGACTTTACTAGCACAAACAACAATGATTTTATCTGTACACCCATTGCTCCACCTGCTTCTAAAGCAGAATTTTATGAGATTAAGCCTGCACTGTTAAATCTGGTTATGAAAGAGCAATTTTCTGGTGTTAGTACTGATGATGCTGCTGCCCACTTAAACAACTTTGTTGAACTTTGTGATATGCAAAAGTATAAGGAGGTAGAGAGTGATATTATTAAGCTGAAATTGTTTCCTTTCTCTTAAGAGGAAGAGCTAAAGATTGGTTGCTATCTTTGCCTAGAAATAGTATTGATTCCTGGACTAAATGCAAAGATGCTTTCATTGGAAAATATTATCCTCCTGCTAAAATTATCTCCTTGAGAAGTGGTATTATGAACTTTAGGCAACTTGATAATGAGCATGTTGCCCAAGCTTGGGAAAGAATGAAGTCTTTGGTTAAAAATTGCCCACTCATGGACTGACTACTTGGATGATCATCCAAACCTTTTATGCAGGACTAAATTTTTCTTCAAGGAATTTATTGGACTCGGCTGCTGGAGGGACCTTTATGTCCATCACTTGGGTGCTGCTACAAAGCTTCTTGATGATATGATGGTAAATTATTCTGAATGGCACACTGAAAGGGCTCCAACTGGTAAGAAGGTAAATTCTGTTGAGGAAATTTCCTCCTTGAGTGATAAAGTTGATGCTATTATGACTATGCTTTCGAATGGACATGGTGTTGTGGATCCAAATAATATTCCTCTTGCTTCTTTGGTTGCTCATGATGAGAAAAATGTTGATGTAAACTTCATTAAAAATAACAACTTCAACAACAATGCTTATAGGAATAATTTTGGTAGCAACAATTATAGGCCATATCCTGCTAATGGTAGCAACTCTTATGGTAATTCTTATGGCAATTCCTACAGTAACAATAGAAGTGTGCCCTCTGATCTTGAAGTCATGCTTAAGGATTTTATTAGCACACAAACTACTTTTAATAAAACTGTTGAGGAAAAGCTAGGAAAAATTGATACTCTTGCTGCTAAAGTTGATAGTCTTGCTCATGATGTTGAAATGCTGAAAATAAAAGCTATTCCTAGTGATATTAGAGAGAGTAAAACACTCAATGCTATCCAAATTAAAATTGATAATAACATTAGGATGCTTGCTGAACTTCATGAAAGATGGGAGAGAGAAGAAAGAGAAGCTGAAATTGCTGAACAAAATAGTGTTGTTAGAGTTTGCACTATTTTTACTAATGAAACAAATGATGCCTCACATGCTAATGCGCCCCCTACTGTTAGTGAAAAGATAATAAGTGTTGGAAATGTCTCTACTACCTCTACAAAAAGTTTAAATTGCCTGATAGCACTACTTTTGTTCCTAGTAAAAGTGCTGAAATTTTTAGAGGTGTTGGTGATAATTGCTCCATTGTTTTTGATGACAACAACTTCAATTTCGAAAATTGTAACATAACTGAAGTCATCATGTTCTTGCAAAAGCTAGCTAAGAGTCCTAATGCTAGTAAAATAAATATGGCTTTTACTGAACATATTATCAAAGCTCTCATGCATGCTAGGGAAGAAAAATTAAAACTTGAAGCTTCTATCCCTAGGAAGTTAGATGATAATTGGGAACCTGTTATTAAA
Source organism: Poa pratensis (assembly GCA_947311845.1). NCBI lineage: Eukaryota > Viridiplantae > Streptophyta > Magnoliopsida > Poales > Poaceae > Poa > Poa pratensis. The sequence continues at coordinate 41,932,336 of CAMZMU010000056.1, forward strand.
ATGAAACTGAGTGAGTTTGAATGCAATGCTTTGTGTGACCTTGGTTCTTGTATTTCGGTTATGCCTAAAAATTTATATGATATTCTCAAGCTTGCACCTTTGGAAAAATGTCATTTGGATGTTCACTTTGCTGATTCTTCTATGAAGAAACCTTTAGGAAAAGTTGATGATGTTTTGATAATGGTTAATAACAATCTTGTCCCTGTTGATTTTGTGGTTTTGGATATTGAATGCAATCCTTCTTGTCCTATTGTTTTGGGAAGACCTTTTCTGAGAACTGTTGGTGCTGTTATTGATATGAGAGAGGGGAATATAAAATTTCAATTCCCACTCAAGAAAGGTATGGAACACTTCCCTAGGAAGAAGATGAAATACTCACATGATACTAGTGTCAAGACAAATTATGGTTTTGGATTTTCTGGTCTTGACAATACTTGATGCATCTCTTCATGCCTAGCTCAAAGGCATTAAAGAAAAGCACTTCTGGGAGATAACCCATGTTTTTATTTGCTGTTTTATTTTTGTTTTCTTGAGTCAAGGATGCTTGTTTACCTCTGTAGCAACTCCTTTGTATCTTTTATTTGCTGTTTTGTTGTGCCAAGGAGAGTTACTAATGCAAAGTTGGTTTTTATTTTCGGGACTGCATTGGGACAGATTGCTGTTCGTCACCGTTTAATTCAGTAGAAAATCAGAAAAAATCGAAAAATGCTGAAACTTTTTGTGCATGTTCCTGATGATGTTACGCAACTTTCATTATTTCAAAAGTTTTCATCTGAGCATCGTAAGTGCCTCGAAAAAATTCGTCATTACAGACTGTTCTGGTTTGACAGATTCTGTCTTTTATTTTGCATTCTCTCTTTTACAAGTTTTTAAGTGGTTTCTTTTCGTGTAAAAGTGCCCACTTGAGCCTAGTAACAGTGGCTAATGTTTAAAATAGTTGGCTTGTGAGTTTTGTCTTTGCTAGAACTTTGAAGTATTATCTTTTAGTGCACTAACCTGCTAATGAGAAAAGCTGTTAAGTTTTGGTGTGAAGGAAGTTTTCAAGTGTTGATAGAGGAGAATGATATTACATGATCAAGAAGAGTGAAGAGCTTAAGCTTGGGGAGGCTTACCTCCCCAGCATATTTCAAGAAGACTCAAGCATCTAAGCTTGGGGATGCCCAAGGCATCCCCTTCTTCATCTACAAATTATCAGGTCATCTCTAATGGTGCTATATTTTTATTGCTTCATACTAGTGTACTCTTCCTTGGAGCGTCAGTGTGTTTTTGTTTTCAGTTTGTTTTGTTTTGTTTGCTGTGCTATACTTGTTGGATCCTAGCATTCATGTTTGGGAGAGAGACACGCTCCACTTTTTCATTAGAATACTCTTGTGCTTCACTTATACTTGTTGAGTATTCCTGTCTAGTTGCTGTTATTGCTGTTAGCTCTCAGTTTTTCATACATCTCTTGTTAGAGCTTTCAGTTTCTTTTGAAGAAAGTACTCTCTTGCTTCACTTATATCTGTTTGGAGAGTTGTCAAATAAGTTGATTGGTGTTTGGTTGGACCAGAAAAATGCTATGCATGTGGTAGTGGTATAAAATGCTTACATGAATCTTTTTAGATCGTTGTCTTGAGTAATTTGATGCTTGCCAATTGTTTTGAGCTGTCAAGTAATTAATGTTTAAGCTTGTGCATCATGTAAGTAATGGCTATTAATGAAGAACTACTATAAGGATTTTCTGCTATAATAATCTGTTGCATAATTGGAAGTCCATAGTAGTCTAGATAATTTTTGGATGAAGGCTATGTGTTAACAAGGAAGACAGTGGGAGTCTATGGTTCGTCAAACCTTGTGTTTTATGTACACTCTTGCTATTCCAGTTGATAATGATGTTTGCTTATAATAACCTTGCTAGCCTAAACTCTGTACTAAGAGGGAATGCTTCTTGTACATCCAAAACCTTGAGCCAAATCCATGCCACCTGTGTCCACCATACCTACCTATTATGTGGTGTTTTCACCATTCCAAGTAAATTTCTTCATGTGCTATCTACTAACTACTCAAAACTGTTACATTTCCTTTTTGTGTCACTACTTGAAAAGCTCATAAGGACGTAGATAGGTGGTCTTTATTTCCTGGTTGATCAAATTTTACACACCTGGACTAGTGGCATATACATCCGCTTATCCAATAATTTTGCAAAAAGAGCTGGCAACGGGGTGCCCAGTCCCAATTAATTACAACTTTAACCAAACAATTCTCTTCACATCTTTTTGCCCCTGATTCGTCAGTCAAGCAATGTTCACAAGTGTGTAAACAAAAGAGAAGAGGGATGATCTGCCCGCTGGTAGAAATAACGTCCTTCATGGGAGCCGCTCTTGTAAAGTTTGATCAACTAGTGAAGTAGAGTATTGCCTATTTGCTGATTTGTTGACACCTGTATACACCATTACCTTACAAAACAATATTTTATGCTCTCTATATGCCTTCGGGAACTACAGCTCTAGCACATGATGTTAATCCCTGCTTCCCTCTGCGAAGGGCCATTCTTTTACTTTTATGTTGAGTCAGTTTTCCCACTTCTTTCTGTCTACTTAAGCAAACATCATTGTCAACTCCAGTATAACAGTTTTTACATAACTTTGTGTTTGGTTGATCATATTCTTTGCATTGACATTATCTATATGATATACATGTTGAAAGTTGAAGCAAAAGCTGAAGCTATTATCTTCCTTTGTGTTGATACAAACACTTTCATGTTGAGAATTATTGCTGCTGTGAACTAACTATTATGTTAGACTATTATATCTCTAAATGTTTTATAGTGTTATTCATGAAAGTTTGCACTTGTGTGATCACTTATGTTTACTCTTTATTTACTTGCTTGCAAACTATAGACCATTGGCTTGGATCACTTCATTCAGATCATGTGCATTACATTGTTATTTGATCAAAGATTGTGTTGGTAGCATGTCACTTCAAAAATTATCTGTTTTTATCGTTTACCTACTCGAGGACGAGCAGGAACTAAGCTTGGGGATGCTTGATACGTCTCAAACGTATCTATAATTTTTGATGTTCCATGCTGTTATTATATCAATTGCTACATGTTTTGGTTACACTTATATCATTTTTATGCATTTTCTGGGACTAACCTATTAACAAGATGCCACAGTGCCAGTTCCCTGTTTTCTGCTGTTTTTGGTTTCAGAAAATCTATTAAGGAAATATTCTCGGAATTGGACGAAACAAAAGACATCGTCAATAATATCACGAGGAGATCACGGAGTCCAAAGGGGAGTCGGAGCAGACCCACCAGGGGGCCACGCCACACTAGGGCGCGGCCCAGGGTGGGCCCGCGCCCCCTATGGCGTGGTGGCCCCCCTCGGCCACCGACGCCGCCTCTTCGCCTATATATTCTCCGCGACGCGAAAACCCTATTACGGTCGATCATATTCCACGAAAAGTTCCGTCGCGGCCGTCATCGTCAATCTCAGATCGGAGGAGTTCTGAAGCTCTTCCCGGCACCCTGCCGGAGGGGAGATCATCACCGGAGGGCTCTACATCACCATGCCTGCCTCCGGAGTGATGCGTGAGTAGTCCACCCCTGGACTACGGGTCCATAGCAGTAGCTAGATGGTTGTCTCTCTACCTTGTGCCTCCATGTTTAGATCTTGTGAGCTGCCTAACATGATCAAGATCATCTTATTGTAATGCTAGATGTTGTGTTTGCTGGGATCCGATGAATATTGATACCATGTTTATTCAAGTTGTTTATCTATGTGCTCTTGATCTTGCATGCTCTCCGTTGCTAGTAGATGCTTTGGCCAAGTAGATGCTTGTGACTCCAAGAGGGGGTATTTATGCTCGATAGTGGGTTCAGTCTCTAGATATCTGGATCAGTGACAGAAAGGTCTAAGATGGTAGATGTGCTGTTGCTACTAGGGATAAAACATTGGTGCAGTGTCCAAGGGCACTTGTATTGATTACATTACACACTTTACTTCATGCAATAATCTGTTGTTAGCAACTTAATACTGAAAGGATGCGGATGCTGCCTTGAAGGTGGATTATTTAGGCATAGATGCGGTTGGAATAACGGTCTATGTACTTTGTTGTAATGCCCAACTAGATTTCATAGTAGACATCTTGGCATGTATTGCATTGTTATGCCCTCTCTATTTGTCAATTGCCCAGCTGTAATTTGTTTACCCAACATGCTAGTTATCTGTTCTGAGAGAGACACCACTAGTGAACTGTGGACCCTGGTCCAATTTCCTCATACTGTTTACACAACCTGCTGCAATCATCTGTTTCCTGTTACTTGCTGTTTTTCCTGCTGTTTTCCACACCATACGTTTAACTCTTTGTTTCTGCAAGACCGGAGAGATTGACAACCTCTCTGTTTCGTGTTGGGCAAAGTTCTGGTTTGTGTCTGTGCAGATTCCACGTTGGTGCAAGCTCCCTAGCGCCAGGGGGAGTCAACATCAACAACCTTCCGATAGATCGTCAAGTCCTACTGGATTGATAACCTTGGGTAGATTTCTCAAGGGAAAACTTCTGCTGTCTACATCATAACCTTCCTTTGGGGTTCACCAACACGTAGCCATCACTAGGTCTTGTTACACAACCTCACAGGCTGACATGAAACTGCATCCTGTAGTTATTTTAGTACCACTAGTTCTACTACTGTAGTGTATAAATGCTGCTATTTCACTTCAGAAACTGTAGTGTACCAATACTTTTTATTTCTACACTGATTATTGCATATGTATACACGTGTGGATCTAAAGGTGTAAAAAAATATTGTAAGATAATGCGATTGGATGCCCTCCACTTTTATTGGAAGTTTCATTCGTAAATTCTCGGAAGTGTAAACTGGCTTTTAACAATACACTTCTTGTCACAAAATTTCTCTTCATTCGTGCTTCAAGTTCAATTGTTTTTGGGCAGTACACTTCTCTTAATTTAAAGTTAAATTCCTGTAAAAATAGCTGCAATCAAGTACAATATTTGTATCCATTTTATTGTTTGATCAATCTTAAAGTTTGGTTGATCTTTTCTCGTCCTAGAAAGCTAATTATATTCTGATATTGCTGTGTTAAATTAATGCAGATGACGAGGAACCTGAAACAAGTGGGATCAATGCACAGTAACTTTGAAAGCCAAGAACGAGCCCTTCGATGCTGGATCGTGTTCTCATCTCTTTGCTTGCTGCTTGTAAATAATTTCCGTAGCTGTAACATGATGGATCGAGTTATCATTTCTTTGCTTGCTTGCTGCTTGTAACTTTCCTCTAAATCTTACTAATGTGGAGGAGGATTTCCATGATGGATCGTGTTATCATTTCCTCATTTACTGCTGTAAATTTCCTTGTCGAAGTAGTTTTATCATTTTCTATCATTTACATTCCTGATGCTTGCTTGCTGCTTGTAAATAATTTCCATAACTGTAACAAGTCTGAAAACATTTCACAGTCAGATTTCGGGCCGACCCGAATTGCCCATTGGGCCAGTGAGGCCAAAGCCTTTATTGGAATGGGTCGACCCGTGGCCCCTCAAATTGGCCTTGAGGCCATTGGGGCCAGGTCCGGGCCAGCCCATTCCCATCCTGGCCAGCATTAGACCATTTGGCTACACGCCGATGTGAAAATCGTGGCAGTTGGTTGCCTGCATGAGGCTCGATGTGGTCACCTTGCACACGTGTTGAAGTTACCCGGATGATTTCATTTCAAACATAGTACTGCCTCTTCTTATCTCACTTGATTGAGTAAGTCATTATGCACCATGTTTAGACAAGGAGGCAACTTAAGTGTTACAAACTTAAGGATAGGATTCATATGAACATAATTCTCAGTTGATAGAAAAAAATCTTAATAGTAAAACATGTTAGAAGTTACCCTTGATGTGGCTAGAGTAATGCTAAATCTCTAAGATCATGGTGTCGAGGTCTTCAATTTAGTTTGCTCCATGTATGTCTCTAAGATTGACTACCTTAAGCTACCTTTGTCTGGACTTCATAAGATGGCTGTACACTAAATTGTTTACACATCATGGTCATTAATCTCAAAACGAAACTTGGCCACTGCATTGAGGTGGACCTCCTTAAACCCCTTGCCAACTCTAACTTCAGGTGCAATGATCTCACAGATCATTTTGAAGATTAAGGTGGTCAAGACAAATGTCTACTTCATCTCAAACTTAGTATGTTCTTCTAATTTCAAATGATCAACCACATATTTGAGCTCGACATTCTCAAGAAATTGCTAAGAGTAACTTCAAGTATGATTCCACGAAATCCTTGCTATGTTTTTCAACACTCATGTCCTATAACACTCTACAATCTAATATGGACTAAATGTTACATGTAAGTTTAATCCTAGTCACTTATATAAATGTTCAGACTAAACCAAGCATACAACCATGCTCAACCTACATAGATGCCTACTAATATCATCGGTGTACACATCCACCACATAAACTTGTGTACAAACCTCAGAAACAAGACCGGTGTACACACTAAACAATTGCAGATACGTACAAACATCCAAGTACATATGATAAACATACACATCTATCACATAAGACTCAAATACATCATCGACGTACACATCAAACAACTACACATGTAGACACCAGCTATTAGATAGAACAGAGAGTAAGCTGTAGGCCACAACTATCCAGAGAAGAAGAAGAAGAAGATGATGATGATGAAGAAGTTCGAAAAGCATAGGCGTTATTTCTACATGCTCAAAACTCCCCGTCCCCGTGTTGCCCCCCACGCGACACCGGGGCGACACCCACCTCGCCGCCGCTCGAGGCTCTTCGCCAGCTCGCACGGCCGCTGCCGCTGGCTTCGGCCGCGGTGGCGGCAGGCCCCTCTTCCAAAGGCTGCGGGGCCAGCTTCTCCTTGCTGTTGGGGCCGCTCGAGGTCGGTTGGCGCGGCTGGGGGGCGTCGGCCGGAGCTCGTAGCGAGCGGACGCCGGGGCGGCGGCCCCGGACCGGAGAGGATGCTGGGCGACGCGGCGGTGCTGTCCGGCGTTGCGGGGCTGCTTCCTCGCTCGGTGGAAGAGGTTGTGCTGGCGGTGGATCGACGGGCCAGATCTGGGCCCGTCTGGGCCGGCGGCGCAGGGCTGCGTGGGGCTGCCGTGGTGACGGCGCGAGGCAGCCGTGGTTGCGGGCGTTCGTCTCGGGCGTGCGGTGGGGAGGTTTGTTGCGGCGCGGTTGCGGGAGTTTGGCGGGCCCCATCTAGGCTCGCTTGTGCGGGGGCGTCGTTGGTGCAGGGCGCTGCGGCGGCGGATCGGCCGGGGCGCCTCGGAGGGTCATGGCGGGAGGCAGGCTGGTCGGGGCGCGGCGGCCCTGGTTGGTTCCTGCATCTCAGTGGCAGAGGTGTGCCGCGGAGCGAGTTGGGCTTGGCGTGTGGGCGCTGGATGTGGTGGCTGGCGGCTGGCCGGTCGGGCTGCACGGGCAGGCACTGGGCATGTCGTCGTCGAGCGAAAGCTCTGCTGCGGTTTTCCGGCGCAGACGGTGGCGACGCCTCCGGGCGCCGTTTCCCTCCTTGGAGGCACCGTCGAGGTGCGATGACTGCCTTCTGCTCGTGCCACTTCGGGGGAAACCCTAGATCTTACGGGATCGGGCGGTGGTGGCGTCCTGCGCCATGTTCCCCCTTGGGGGCATCGTTCTTGAAGTGTGACCGGCCGGAGGGACCTGTGGATGCGGGAGTGTGGCGTCGAGGGTGTCGAGGCTGGTGTGGCGGTGGCAGCAGCGGCTGTCTTTTAGGCCGGGGCGGCGGCCCCGGATGTTGGTACGACGTCCGTGGCCTGCGAGCAGCTCTCCCTGGGCAGCTTGGGCTGCGGGTGGCTGGTTTGTGCGGTGTCGTGGCTCGGTTCGAGCGGTGCTATGTCGGGACGGCGGTCCCGGAGGGGGGTGCTGGCGGCGAGGCTGTCGGGGCTGCTGGGGCAGCGGCAGCAGCGGTTGCCTTTTAGGCCGGGGCGGCGGCCCCGGATGTTGGTACGGCGGCCGTGGTCTGCGAGCGGCTTACCTGGTGCAGCTTGGGCTGTGGGTGGCCGAGTCGTGCGGCGTCGTGGCCCGGCTGTGGGCGGTGGCATGTCGGGGCGGCGGCCCCGGAAGGTGGTGCAGGTGGTTTGCGCAGGGCGTGACGGAGGGTTGGATGTCGGGGCAGCGGCTCCGAGTTTTTCTGCTTCATCGAGGGCGTTCCTCCTTGGTTCGTGTGGGCGACAAGGCTGCTCTCGGTGCTGTTCGTCGTCGGGGCTCCCCGGTGGTGGCCGCTTTCATCTACGACGGAGTGTCCCGTGTCTGCTCCTCCCATAGCAGTTGCGGATTCTCCTCTCCGGCAAGGGTGGATTGTTGGCCGGCTGGCCGTGGAGTGGGTGTTGTGTGGGCTTTGCCCCGTGGCGTTCTTTGTTGCTGTTGTTGGTGTCTGTTGTTTGGTTTTCGCCAGGTTTCTTCCACTAATAAACCGGGCACCTTCTGCTTAATTAATATAAGGGGAAAAGCTTTTGCCTCTCGTTTCAAAAAAAATGATGATGAAGAAGAAGGAACACTGCTTTTCGTCCAACACCACCAACCACCAGAGAGGATGTTGTCACTTAAATTGATGTCTACGAGGAGAGAATGGTGGAGAGAGTGAGCGTTGAGCTCAAATAAGAGAGGTATGAGCTCGATTGAGCGTGGGGCAACCCTTGATCTTCCGAGACTGCGCCATCTTCCTCGTCTCACTCCTTAAGTCCTTGGTAATTCCCTTGAGTCTAGCCATGCGGAACCGACTGAATCAACTGTTTCCAGCGAGTTTGTCTGAATGATATTTGAAGCAGCATGCAGGCGTGGCCCCATCCATAGTAGGTGCAACCAAGCACTGAAATCTTGCATCTAGCGGCCGGTTGAATGTCAGGCTAACAAAAACACCCTGAATAGACTACCAAAAATTGCCTCTAGAAAACAGGCAATCGGCATAAACGGTTACGTGGGCCGTCATTCAAAGCCCAACTGTACAATAAGAGTTCGCTAAGGCAACTCTTCAGGCAGGCCTCACGGGAACTACGGGTTGAGCGGTTGGGCCCGAAGTACTCGCGAGATTTTACAATCAGTGCAGGATGACAATTCTGGAACTCTGCTCATCTTGCTGCATTTTACAACTTCTCCGCTGTACAACAAATGAACATCTTCGACGAGATGTGCTCCTCGCATGGAATGGCACCTGTCAGGGTGGCATGTAGGAGCGGTGTTGGTCGTGCGGCGGCCAATGCACCCCCTCCCTTGGACACGACGGCGGCAGCAGCGGCGCCGGCTGCGCCAGGTACGTCGGGTACCGCTGCCCCGGCATGAGCACCGACAGGTCCGTTGTCTGCATCACCGTCTGTACCTGAAACATGCCAAAGCCAGCCGTTCAGCTCTTCAAGCAACACGTACCACGCACGCATTCCGTGTCAAACCAAGGAGCGGTGAGCGGTCGCGTAGCCAGATGAGGATCTTACCATGGGCGGGCTCTGGAGTTTGCCCGGCGAGCCGTGGTTACGCCGCCGGCCGGGGCGGCCGGGTGAGTTGTCCTGCGCCGGGAAGGCCTGGGGCTTGATGAGGTGCTCGAAGATGGCCATGAGGAGGAAGATGGAAATGAGGATGGCTGTGGCCGCGAACCCGAAGGAGATTGCGTCCATGGACGTGCCGAAGTCCCTGAGCGTCGACGCCTCGCCATCCCTGGCGTCCGCGGCGGCAGCCGGATCGGACGGCGTCAACGCGGCGTCCCCTGGCCATGGCCTCGACCTCTGCCAAGACTCGCTCATGGCTGCCTACGCTCGATTCTTGGTCGCTTGCAATCAAAACAGTCCCTGCCTGCAAGGCTATAACATGGCCCTAGTAAGCAAATTTACTGAAGAACTAGCTATAGCATAACTACTTTTCTTTCCAAGCGTCTTCACTACGGAACTACCAGTTCTGTTCCTTACCAGTGATCAACCAAGAAAGCTGAAAAGCAATGCCAAAAGGAGGACAAATAACAGGAGAAGCTGAAGAAACACTATGCTAGTAACCACAATGCAGGTAGAAGAGAACTATTACCTTCAGTGTCTTGCTGTGCCTCTGCTGATGGGGCTATGGAGGCTCGGTGTCGACTGCGGAATTCTAGGAACTGGGGAACCTACAAGAATGAGAGCTACCCTGCGTGCTGTCTCTACTTAAAGGCAGCCTGCCACTGAATCAAAAGTGGGATCTCAGCGGATCCGGTGGTGCCAATGTGGCGCAAGAGGAGAAAACCCAAGAAAATGTTTGGAGAAACAAAAAGTGTGCCCCGGAAAAGGCTGCCACCGCTCCTATATAGAAATAAGCGAGAGGAGATAGATGATAGGGCCGGAGGCTGAAGCGAAGGGAAGGAGATTGGTAGCAGTAGAGAAAATAATCCCAGGATCATGGTTAGTGGATCCCCACTCCCATGCACACTATAGCAGCCCGCTCTGTAGCACCACATGATCCAGTCCAGTGTTACTGTTAACTAGTGCTAGAGCTAACAGGGAAAATGATTCAAAGGCCAGAGCCAAGCCAAAAGGAAAGCGAAAAGGAGTGAGCGACGGAGGGAAAAGCAGGTCGTGGAAAGAAGGGAAGCTTTTCCGTCGCCTTTGCGCAGATCAAGGACCAATTAGCATGCGATGGACATCATGGCTGCTGTCAGGTAAGTGGCACCGTACAGAGGTTTATCCGTTTCTAATACAGCACCCTCAGATGCATTTGATGGTGTTGCTGTCAGGTATTTGATGATTTGAATCACGTAGTGGGTGCATCACTGAGCTGGGGCCTGTGGATTTGAGCTATCAATCTCGCAGTAGACTGTGGATTTGAACTAACCCTCCAAAAGCTGAGCTTAAAACTGTCAATGTCAGTACTCAGAAGAGTGACCAGCTAAAAACAGTACCACAGTTTGCACCAAAATGTATGCATTTGTATTCAGAGTTTCTGACATTGGCTCATGTTGTTTACATATATTGGCAGGTTCTCCTACCTGGGCAATACTACCACTGGTAGTAAATTAGTAACTGATGATTACACATGCATATAAATAAATCGCCTCCTTTCTCATGTAGTCTCCCAACTCCCCGTGTATATGTAGCGTGGATCATACAGTACAGTTGTTCCTTTCTCCATGTACAAATGATCCTGTCTCCCTGCCTTGAGCATGCATCAACCAGCCAAAGAGAATGCCATTAATTTTTTCGCGCGATGCTTGCTTCCAAAGAAAGAAGTGGGTACCTGTGAGCTGGGAGACAACTAATAAAGTGTAAATCAATTGGTATTTAATTATGAGCATCGGCGTATTGTCTGGCCAGGAGGAGAGCATCAAGTGGAGTGCTACTTGTTTTTGTTAGCTCGTTCACAATCTAGAACTCGGATACATGAGTGCTACAGCCTACACAGAGCAAAATTATGAAAGTAAGATCACAATTTAGACTTCTTGCTCCAGCTTTGTGTTGCAGCGCTGCCCCAATCTCTTAACAGAAGAAATATCAAAAGGAAAACAGTGGGACAAAGCAAAACAGAGGCGAACAAAACTAATCGCGTAGGAATTAATACGGTTGACAAAGAAGAGAAAGGGCAAGGTTCTTAATTTGTGTAGATGTGATCGCTTAACAATGGCCACGCGACAGCGATGCGATGCGATGCATGCAGGATGAGGTGATAGGAAAAGACTATACCAGGGACAGGGAGGGAACCACGGAGAAAGAGAACTAGATAAGCCCATGAAGAGTCATGAGAATACGGAGATTAATCCATGTGACGTGAAAGATTGGTCGATAATAAAATTCATGTACACTAACTGGTCCTGTTACCTCTGTATTTAACAAGACGTCTTATCATTGTAAAGCCTGCATCGAGGGAAGAGTGGATGATCGTAGCTAACTAGTTTCTAGGCGACCTAAAAAGTAGAAATTAGAAAAGGAGGAAAGGTCTTTTCCCGAGCCGAAGACCAAATGCATGTGAAGGGGCTCGCATGTCTCCCGGCTCCAAGAGGCTAGACATGGCGAAAAAGAAGCGAGTTCGTTCGCCTCCGTGGTTAATATGCTGGATTTCTGGTATAATCTGTCGTAAATAGACCTTCCCTAAACATCTAAAGACTAGTGGTTTCTTAGAAAAATTCTAACCAGATCTGCCCCTTTCCAAAAACATCATTCATGATGGTTTATTTGAATAGACAGACACACCATTTACGTTGGCTTATTTGGGGCTACGAAATGCAAAAATGGCTAAATCATTTGAGATGGCATATCTCCAATCTCAGAGGGCCCGACGAGAATCTAAGATGGTCCGAAAATAGCTAAATCTAGGAAATATGCCATTGCGAATGGCTTATTTCAAATGACTTAGCCGTTTTTGCACCACGTGGATTTAAATAAGCAAAAGTGAATAACGTGTCTATCTAATCAAATAAGTGAATGTGAACAATGTTTTGTGAGGGCCGGATCTATTTGAAATGAGGGCTAGCTAGATCTAGTTGAAAGTTTTCTAAATCGTCGTTAGTGTTTAAAAGTTTGGCAAAGGGCATGTAGAACAAATTATACGGATTATGTACTGCCATGCATTCCCATCGACGTGTTTTTGACATCACACGAAAATCAAGGGCATGTAGAACAAATTTTAAGGCCTTCTTGATTTACAGTATTTTTATACAAAATTTGGAGAATTGAAACCCTAATTATTTTGTATAGGTAGTTTGTTTCGTAGGAATGAAGGCTATAAATTTTTCCCTAAGGATTCATCTATTCTATGACCCATTTGATTTGGAGGATTTGTGAAACACATGAAAATGAAAAAAAACATTGTTACAATCGATGTATATCCCCTTAAACCGATCCTACATGATTGGAAAATTAATTCTTCAAGAGGCTGTCATTGGGCATCGTTTCGACTCCAAGCCAATTGACGACAATGGCGCCGGTCGGACGCCCCTGTCGGTCTCTGTAAGCAAGGCTTCGCCAGGGATAATGTGAAGGCCACCCAACTCGACGCTAGACCAGGGCATTTGTCGGGCCAGGTTTGGGCCGGGTCTGAAAAAGACCGACCTAAAAAAGGCCAGGCCCAAGCCCGTCCCGACCTGAAACAGTAAAAACGGCTAATTTTGGAATTAAGAAATCATTTTTGTGATTAAGTAGTATTAAAACTAGCCTATTTTCTAACAAAATATACATATTTGTAACATTTTTGGGCCTAGTTGAGACTTTCAGGCTGGGCTTGGGCAGCCCGGCCCAAACTTAGGGCTTCGAGCCGGGCGAGTCGAGCCGGTCTACCCATGTCCAGGTCTACTCAATGCGTTCTTGGGCAACATAGACACGACGGTACTGTGATACCCAATTTTTCAAAAAAGATAGGCGGGCCACTGCCCCTCCCCCCTCCACAATCACATGATTATGTAAAATCCATTATTATAATACGATCCCATTGAATCAAGCCTATAGAAGAAAATGAGAGGATTAGCATCAAAGAGCGATAAACAGGTCACAAGAAAAATATATGGAATGGATTCACATACAATTACCTCTCGGTCAAGTTCGGTCTCCTACAGAGCAACCAACGACGGAGAAAAGCATCAAGAAATAGTCATATTAAAATTCGTCGTACACATAGGAGGGTTCAAAGAACAAATAACTGTAGCAATAGTGTTGAGTGGACAAAAGTTCTCCTCCAAACTAGAGTGCAAATGAAGAAAAAAAACTAAGGCCCCTTTTGATTCACAAGATTTCTAAAACACGGATATAGAAAAGGCGCATGATTGAATTGTCATGTATTTTTGTATTATGTAGTTATTTTTAGAGTTTAACGCATGTGAGGTCATCAAGCTGCCAAGAATGAGTGGATTAGTCCCCAACATGAAAAACACAAACTATTGGGGAGCAAGTTATATATTATCAACCGTTAGTCACTACGCATGATGGACTTTAAGTCGTGGCAGTTAGATTTTCTTTGTTCTATCCATGTAATACTGTAATACCGACGCGATTGGGTGAGATCTGTTGGTTAGTTTTGACTAGCTGACTGCCCATGCGTTGCTATGGATAACAAAAACGTACACAACATATAATAAAGGTTCGAAATATCTTCCACAAAATCTTGTTTTCTCTAGGTTCCTAGGCAGGCAAGTTCTGTCAAAAAATTCAGAGAAATGAAGTATTTCCAAAAACCTGATAGGAAAGAACCACATATCCTTCTACACTTGACCTCCCAAACATGAGAGGATAATGTAAAAAAGAAAGACACGGGTACAGCAACATGACTGCCATCCCATATACTCACACCGCCGGTCGTCAGAACGCTGGAGGCGGTCAGGATGCTCCCTCGCTGCTTTGCTCCTTCCAGCTCTCACTGACTCGGCGATGCCGACACCATCTCCTTGTCCTCCTCGACGCCACACTCCCCGACAGCGCATGCCCACATCTGCAACGGCACGAAGATTTCTGAAATTAGCATGAGACACACCAGAGTTAGATTTAAATAAAGTTTTGTTTCCTATATATGTACATATATAGTTGTAGCAGGGCAACAAAAATGAGTAACGTGTGGAAACATCAGAACATGGGGAGTGGAATTTCTGAATTTGATGAGTTTTTTGAAAATAGTAAATTATTTTCTCTCCTGCTTGCTAGGTCAAAACAAAGACATGCCATGTTATTTCACATTGTATCTTAAACAGTATTGTTGTTGCAAGGCTGCATACATTCTACATTCTACTGGACAGTAATAGTCCCATTGATCAATGAAGAAAATAGGGGTTGGAGCGCATGAAAAGTAACATCACAATGGCAATTGCAGAAGACAGAACCAATAATGAGAAAAAGGAGAAGTAATACACATACGAGCAGCAGCAGGCCAGCGCCTTGAGTAAGTTCAGCACCCCGAAATCAGCACCCCGGCTGGGCAGCGCCGACGCATACGAGCAGCAGCAGGCTAGTTTTGATTGGAAGCCCACGAGGCCATGACCAGGAGGCACGGCCTACTTGATCCGGCCTGTACGACTTGTGGCCCAAAAAAAAGGCTGTCAGGTGGAGTACGTGCTAGCTCTCCTTGCATCGTTCGTGACGCCGACGTACACGCGACCTACATTTTCCTGCACGTGCTCGTATTAGGATCAGAGTGATGCGTCTCACAGAGCCCATTCGAAGACAGCAACAACAGTTCGTCGTCGGAGTACGCACGACTTGGCAAGTCTGTCTCTAACTGGTACTGTACTCCGTAAAACAGTACCGGAGACACAGAAATCTGCATCGGTTGATGACAGTGCGCACGAGAGCAATCTGCAAATTGCTCGAACGATGGCGACGAACCACGCTGCGCATGACAGTGTCCGCAGTGGAGATTCCACAAGACGGTGCTCTCCTAAGCTGCGTATTTCTACCCTTCTACCCTATAGCATCTGCACCACCGTTCAGTTATCCCTAGTTGCCCGTTTGCTTTCCCCCCTTTTTTTAGAAGAAACTCGCTCACTTTATTCATCAATAATGTTTACAGGTAATCATAAGGGTTACCTAGCTAAATATACCTACCAACCCTAAAGAGAGGCTATGTTTAGCGAGATTATGTGCTTCAAAATTTGAGTTTCTATGCTCATGGTGGAAACAACAACTAGCAAACTCCTTCGCCCTGTGCTTCTCTTCTCGGACAATGGTACCATACCTCCCCAGAGGTCCTGAACCCATCAATAACCTATTTGCAGTCCGAAGCAATATGTATACGCCTACATGAAAGATCTTTAGCGAGAGATAAACCCTCGTGACATGCAAGTGCCTCCGATGTTCCAATATTTTTTTATCAAAAAAAAAAAAACCTGCAGAACCAAAACCGAAGCTCCGAGATAGGTTCCATTTGCATCCCTATAGAAAGTTGCTGCAGCCCCTTCAGATCACTCTTTTTTTTCCGATAAAGTGAGGTTTATTACTTAAAAGTTTTAAGCATTACACCGGGCTCTGCATAAATAGGATGCACACAGCCGTGACAAGTTTAAAAGTGCGAAAAGCAATAAAAGACGCATTACATATTATGATGAGAAATTATAAAAACGACTAAGATGGTAGAGTCCCTTCAGATCACTCATAACCAGACCACCATCAACATTAATTATAACTGAAGCTTCAGAGGGTGGCTTCCAAGTCCGGGGTTCAGGGTTTGCCGGCGCTGCTTGCCTCGCCGAGTGAGATGACAATGAAGCAATAGCATTTTCCCCTTTCAACTGCCTGCTTCTCCAGTCTGCACCGTGGGCTTGACCAGCATCGTTCGCCACGTTGCTATCCAACGCGCTCTTTCATCTTTGCTTTCTAGCAGAGCAGGTCCTGGGTTTTCGCATGCTAAGTTAGGCAGGTACTACTGCACAGTTGCTCATTGGCTAAGGCTGTGGGCCGAGAGGTGACCTGACATGGGCTCCAACTATCATGCCCTGTTTGGCAACAAGGCCACTAAGTTTAGGTCCAGTCATCCATCCGACGTAACGTATCGAGGTGCTTTTCCTGAACAAAAGCAAAAAAAAGTAATGGAGGTGCTAATGTAGCAGATCAATCATTGACGCGAATCGATCATGAGCATATGGGAGCATGGCCTCGTGGGCAATTATTTTAGCAGAGACCGAAACGAAGATCAGACGTTAACTTGTGCCAATCAGGATAAGTTGATAGCTTGCCGCCCAAAGACACCAGTTCATTAAAAAAACAAGGGCAAAAACTTTGCCTGATTTTTTATAATTAAGCTAGAAGTTCAGATTAGTACAGCAAGTGCCACAACGGCCGAATAACCGGTTACTCTCGCTGATTTAAAGCACCCAATGTTCCGCCACTTTTTTTAACTTTGACAAAGTTTGTTGCCGCTATAGATAAAAGTTACGAGGCATTCTAACATTTCTCTCATTCTATATATGGCTTCAAGGAGACTATGATGATACAAGAAGAGATAGATTTTCTTCGGACTCCTTGAGGTTGGTGGCCTAATCCACCAATTCTTCACCGACGTAAACGTGCTCCATGGGTCGTAAGTTCTAATAATTACACCCAAGCATATCACGAACAATGCCCAAAAAGCGGATAAAAACGAACGACTGAAGAGAAGGATGGTTGTTGTTTTAGTTCCACACTTACAAATCAGACATTTTTCACAATTCGATCAACTCATACTCTTAAGTCGATCTGTGGTCGAAACCCGTTTTGCAGAATAAGTCATGTGTTACACTTAGTGGGCTCCGATTATCCCACACAGCCGTCCTCATGACCGTAGTCGTCGCCCATCAAACTACGCGAGGTAGGGAGTCTCCGCCGAGTAAGAACTAGGAGAAGTGCTAGGCCATGAAAGGGAATCCGTCGCCCTCTCCTAAATCTTGAGAATCATATAAAGGGTAACAAATTCTTGGACTTGTTTGAAGTTAGCACCATGGCAATATCAATTTTTTGAATCTACTTGTTGTCCCGCACTCCCGCATAGGAGCAAACACATCTTTCATTTTACCATTTGAATATTTGGACGATGGAATGGGCGATCGATTTCATTAGGCTTCAGCCCATTCAACCAAGACGTATGCACAAAAATTTGGAGAATCAATAAAGTGCACCGAATGGCATTCCCTAGAAAATATAGCATGCACATAATTTGCAAAGTTTCCACCCCCAATTGTTACTGTTATCATCGTATAAAAAAGGTCCATGTCCTACTCATCGCATGGGTTCCCCAAACCCACCCACGCCCTACCATGCGTCGTCCGCTCAAACCAAGGACATTGGAGACAAAAGGCCCTTGAAAACTATTGAAGGTCAATAACCCCTATCCCGCCCAAGTTTTTGGGGATGCAAAGAAATCCCCATCTGATCTTGCATTTCCCACCGGTAACTTAGTATGTAACATCCCAAAGAAACACCTACATCATACTAGTAATGATGATGCAAGGAATATCCAACGTCGTGAGATGGTAAATGGCAATGGAAGTGAGAGCAAATTTAAGTGCTTTAGACCACCATCGTGATGTGCTTTCCTCGAGGCAGCTTGGCAGCAACTTTGCCCTAAAAAAGATAATATCAACCTTACAAATGCGGTGAGGGAGACCAAACACTTGAACTGAGCCAAATGGCCTAGAAGTTTATCAAAATCTCACTTAGGTCAATATAATTGCATCAGATTGGCACAACCCTGGCTCCTACACATTAGTCACAAGACCCATGACCTTCCTGAAACCCCTAAAAAATAGCCATTATGTTGCACATGTTTTTTTAGCCAATAAAAATATAGCATCATCTATTTAGATCGAAGTATTCAAACTAGGGGCCCGAGCGCCGATGAAAAATGCGGTCACCATTTGAGATTGCGTTGTCGAGGAGGTGCTACAAAGGCTCAATTGTGGGGATCGATAGCAAGGGAGAGAGGGGGCTCCTTTCCTAAGGCCCTTACCATGAATAATAGGCACCCCTAGCACGAGGGAAGAAGATGCAATAAGCTCACAACCCAATTTCAAGATTTTGCTAAAAAAAACTAGTTATGTAAAAGGTTGAGCAAAAATTCTGATTTCGCATAGTAGAATATTTTTTGATGTCCAGTTTTATTAGCAAGGTTAGTGTTTAAGAGCATTGCATCTTTCTATCCATATTTCTCACTTAAAGTAAGTTATCATGAACGAACTTTGATCGTTGGAAATTAAATCGTAAATAACGGTGCAAGACGAAATGCCACCATCTTCACGAGCTTAGCGATGAAGTGAGTGAGACTGATGGGTCTAAAATGGTCAATGGAACCTTAAATTTTTTAGTGAGAAAGCACAACATTTACGTAGTTCAACCAATAAAAGTTTCTCCGTATGACCCCGACACTTTATTAGTTGGAAAGGCCTTTAGAGAAGCCAATATACCTCCTCACTGAATTCCATAGCTAGGGAGGATATGTTGCAAAGTCGAGAATGATCCAATTAAAATCCATGGTTCGGTTTTATACTAATGAAGGGTGTTATCGAAGGGATTCTTAAGATAAGCTCATTTTATTCATACTTAGTTACACAACACGCCGCCATTATTTAGCCGGTGGATAACATTTTTTCTCTTTCTCGCATTGACCCTCAAATGGAAATACTTTGTATTGACATCGCCCTCCTTGAGGTTGGACTTCCTGTGCACTGTATTTTTCCTGATCTCTCCATGACTACAAGATATACCCTTCTTTTCAAACATGTTCTAATATATCCTCTTGTCCGTGGAGAGTTTCCTGAAGTTTTGTGTAACATCGAGGTGGAGGATGATATCAAGTGCCATGTGGAGCTCTAGCTGCGGCCGCCCACCGGCACCGGCGCATCAATGCGTCCTTCCTTGCACTGGCGCGTCCTCGCCGCCATCCAACGGGACATCGAAGATGATCTTTTACAGCGCATCATCACAGTTGCCCGCCGGCACCGGCGCGTCAAAGAGGCCACCCACTCTCACTGTCACGTTCTTACGGCCGATGTGTACGGCAATGTTCCCCGCGCCCGACATCTTCTGTCCGATGGTGTGCTTGCTTCGTAGGAGTGGAGTTCTAAGCCGGAGTGATAGCACTGTTACTTAGTGATCCAGAGGAGGAGGATAATGAGAGAGGACGAAGCGAGTTCTAAGAGGAAGGGAGACTATGTGTATGGTAGGAGTGAAATGTGCTCGTTAGTGCTTGGTAACTACGTAGGCAGTGGCGAAGGACGACCCAAACTTTAGGTATGGCAGAGTTAAAAACATATATCACTATTTAATTAGAATCATGGGGGGGAGGGGGGCAGTCGCCCCATCCCCCATGGTAAATTTTTTAGACATGGATATGCAATAAATTTCATGAAGTTAGACGAGATTTTGGTTGCCTTTTACTCCTCCCGTAGAATTTTGCTAATGGCTTGATCGAATATCTCTTCAGGTACGTACACAAGCCGATGAATTCCAGTTCGGAAGTTAATGTTCAGATGGTATGCGAAACCTATAGTGAGCTCAAGATTCAGCACATAAAAAACAAATACAGATGCAGTCCGAGCAAAGGTAGCAAGAATTTTCGTATCCAATAATGCTTATCCTTCCCTTAAATTTAGTTATTTCTCTGGACATTGGTCTGGTGTTCGAGCCGAAAGATTTCTCCATTTTGTAAGGCGTTTGGAAACATTTTAAGTTTATGAAAGACCTCATGGCATGGCCCTTGACGATTGAATTGCTCCTTTGATGCCTTTGACAACAACATTCCTGAAGCCTAGCATTTTAACCCAAAATTTTCTCAAATCGAAATGATCTCGGTCGCCCCTATTAGTTGCGAGAAATAAAGGGAAGTGGTTGGTCAAAGAGGAGGATAGGGCATGGTGGATGTTATCACTCAAGTGCAGGTACCACTCCTCATTGAAGAAAAAGGTTTAAAGCCTAGTAAGGGTTGGATTAAGACGCTCACTGCTCCAAGTAAACCTCTGAATCGGGAAATGGATGTCCTTAGGATTATACGCGTCAAGGGTGTCACGGAAGCAGTGCAACCCCCTGTGGTCACATTCCTTTTGTTTTTATCTCTTCGAGGTGGTAATTTGAATAAAGTCTACGCATGGTAGCCAAAGATTTAAACCCCAACAACGACTTGGGATCGATGAGCTCAGGGAACAAAACTTCTTGCAGTTACTCGTGGTGTCCACGTACCTCGTCCTTGTCAGTGTTTGTGACATGGACTACCATGACATCGTCTTTGAGGAGCAGCTGACCCTTTCACGCTCGCAAGGGAAACACTCGTTACTTGGGTCCTGACTTTGTGAATCACACTACTCAGGACCCGACCTGAACCACGAGGCCACAAACTAGCGGAGGAGGACCTGCAGGGTATGGGCCGACACGGGTGGAGCCACCCCATACCCTTACATGTCCATCCTAAAGTTACCCGTCACCTATACCCATGTCCGCCAATGGGTATAAATGTTTCCCATACTCGTTGCCTGACAGGGTAAATGGGTACCCGCGGGTAAAATTACCCACGTTTAAAACAAATCAAATTGAGCATCAAATAGTTATAAACAAGTAAAAAGCAACATACAACCACTGTAAGTTATAAAGAACAACACATTATAAACATAAACACCTACTTATGGACAATTGGATATTCTAAATAGCGGCGAATTCTCATAAACAACAACATTTGCCCGTAGATAACAACACATAGTCATACAATTTCTAGGCAAAGTATAGAGGTAATTTAATTGTACATTGTATTTTTTTGCAGAAGGGGAAGTCAATAAGTTAGAGTATAATAAGATACCCACTTGTCAAAATTTTAGACGGCTACATGGGTATGGGGTATGGGTTATGTAACCCCATACCGTACCCGCTCTACCCGGGGTATGATACTCATGGCTACTTCCTTATCTATAACCTTATCTAATATAATTTGTACCGGCAAGGTACACGGGTAATGGGTGCCATGACAACCGTGTGACCTCGTAAGCTATAAATAGCTGACTTATATAGGAGGTTAAAGGCATCCCGTGGATAAAGAATCTGGAAGGTTGTCTTGTTTGAGATTCGACCAATGGATGTCGAGCTACATGAAACCCTTTATTTTGAAAAATTCAAAAATCATATTTTGAAGTATCTAAAAAATCTGAAAAATGCTGGATAGACAATGTTATATTCTATCAACGTGTTAAATATCGACTAGAAATATCATGTATTTTGTGCTATAAAAAAATGACAAAGTCTGACATTTGAAAATAGTGAACAGTGCAAAATTTAACTCAGATTTTGTTATTTTTATGTAGATCAAAATATCAAATATTTTGATTTAAGATTTAGCACGTTGGTAGAAAACAACATTGTCTACATGTAGAATTGTTTTCAAATTTCTTAAGCTTCTAAATATTATTTTCATTTTTTAAAAATAACTGGCTCCATTTAGGTCGGACTCCATTTGTGGTTTCTTGTCTTTCTCTAGCATAGTTATGGACTTACGGTTACTTCGCTCTTATACTCTGGATCTGTACGGTTTATCTTGAATCGTATGAGTACTGTATGAGATTTAGATCTCTTCCGTGGACTAGTGGTAGCCGTGCATAAGCGCATAAGGGCCAGGTCCCGGGTTCGAATCCTCACTTCTACCTTAATGACAAAGCCGGGGTGGAGTGCCCCCTCCGATCTTGTTAGATTTAGATCTGGTATCCTAACAGTCATGCAGATGAGCATTTTGGAATTAGTGACACTCTCCCTGCTGTTTACTCTGGGTCTTGTGCATCTACTATATGTCATCAAATGGGATTAAAAAAAAAAAGAGTTACGGCCACAGTGATACTAGTATGTTGTTGCGTTTGTGACTTTGTGTCGGTCATTCGTGAGGGTTTGGCTGTTTAGTCTTACGGTAAATTCAGATTTCAGGGTTGAGAACAGTACCCATCGATCCCGTCGTCTCGCATCGAACGTTGTCCACTACAACAAAATATCTGATTCCTCATAATGCTAAAGTGCTCGCAGAATCATCGTGAATTGACCCCTGGAGAATCTGCTCAATGGATCCCATATCCCTGTTGCTGTTGAGACGCCGACTCGACCTAAATAATTATCCCCGTCAGTGTTTCATGGGTCTCATCGCAGATAGAATGCAGGCCGACTTGGCACATAATGCCGGTGTCTCCAAGACCCCAGTGCATGTCGGAAGAGGCTAGATGCCCTTTCGTTTTTGTAGGTGAAGAAGGCTAGAGATGCTGATAGTAGGGACAACGTTTTGTGACAAGAACCTGACGGCCGATCTCTCGTGGAACATGAGCCAGAGATAGTCGTCACAGCATAATAAGCGCAATAATGGAGCACGTCGTAGGTACTCAGATCTCAGGAAGATACTCCACTGCACTGTCTCCGGTCGGGACGACTGTTCCACTACAGCGCACATGCATCTTTAGGTACACTGATTGAAGAATTGTTGAGCATCTATCCTGCAGTAAATTCCACTAATTTCTGTACACAAACCACAGGGATATATAGGTAGATGATCAGAAGCAAACATCGACATGTCCTCGAGCAGGGACGTCCACTGCTGCAATAATTAGCGTTTGACCCAGAGAATGAATCCCGCCGCGGATCGTTTCGCTGTCCGCAATGGCGGTTAACTGACGCTCTGTTGTTTATAGTAGGGGTAGTTGGTTAGCAGAAGAGTGACACGCAGAGACAAAGCGGTTTGCGACATAGTCGCTGCTCCTGTGACGAATGGAAGCCCTACTGCCTGGCAGTTCACGGGGTTCACGTCGCGGTCTAACCAGTCACGCCGATACAAAACTGTGTTCTTTGGTGGTGTACAAAACTCTACTTGTATATTCGCAGAAATACCACTTAGTAGTATACTACTCAAAATCAAATCACTTGGAAGATCTTTGGGTCTATATATCAAGACGAAGAACTTCTCTGTACATGATTAGCAGAGAAGCGTGTGCTTGTGGCTGAGAGCCAAAACCGACCTGGCCCCTCCGGTCGAGCAGCTTTCGGCGTGTGCGTTTGTTATCCGCGATTATAGTAGAGTGTTTGCTTCTAGTAGGGCAGTGAGCTGGATCAGCAGATCTTTGACTCGGATTTACGTTTGAATTGAAATTCTGCTGTGCCGTTCTTGTCTCCTAGCTAGTTCATCCATGCATTTGTGATTCGTTTACTACAGGTACACAAGACACGACCGCGCTGCTCCTTTCGTTTACAGTTTTGTTTTACACGCAGTGCTCTCATCTCGGAATTCTAGTACGAGTGACTCTGCGTGTTTGTGATCCTCCGTCGACGCGGCGGGCACGTCGGCAGCACACCGGCACGGTCATGGCCGGAACGCTGGCGTCGCTCTCACACACACGGTGGACGCGCCGGGGGCAAGTGGGCGGCAGCGTCCACCACCACCACCGATCGACGCCGCGCCGCACGGAGCCTCGCGCGATATCCATCCACAGACCACAGGACGCTCAGAAGATTCCGGCTCGCTCGGCGGGGGACTGGACGGGACGGCCCGCGTCGCGTTTTGTCGTCGGAAAATCCCAACGTCCCTGTCGGCGCACGCCCGCACGACCTCGCGCGTGCGAATCCCGAGACGCAATGAACCGCCACCACTATATATACCGGCGCAAGGATTCAAAGCATTTTCGCCCGACGCAAGCTAGCGAGAGGCGCCCGGACTTCCTGCCTCCGTGGCCGCTTCCCGTCTTCCTCTCTCACTCGCCGCACCACCACTTACTTAAGCTCGGTTGCTCACCCTTCTCAAGCTCTGCTCCGCTACTTCGCTTAGCCAGAGGACAAGGGATTCCGAGTATCCTGCCTTCGTCCACCCTGGTGCGTTCCTCAACTCCCTCCCCTGCTCTGCTCTGTTCTGTTACATTTCTCAGTTTGATAGCCGAATAAGGTTTGGGATGCCATCTTCACATGTAGTAGTAGGAATCAGGATTGAGGTTTAATACTTTACGGGTACGCACTAGAAAGTATGGAGACAACTAATGGCTGCTGCGTTCCTCTCCACATTTCTGGATTTAAAGCACTAGAAAGCATGGCCATATTGTTATGAAGCCATTGTAGAGTTCGATTCACAATTTTGTTTACTGTACAGTAGGTCCTCTGACCAAGAGAACGCCAAACCGTTGGTAGGGACATTAGAGAGAGGAATCAGCATACGATACGCATGGTTCATGTTACTGACGGTGATGTGTTTGTGTCCATCAGTACTAGACAAAACATAGGTCAGCTCTTGTGCCAAGAGGATACATGCAGAAAGCGTGGAACTTACTGCAGCAGAAACCCATTTTCAGGTCAGATCATGTAGCAGAGTCTCATCTCGCAACCTACACCATTCGATCGTCTGTGTGGTCGGCAACGATCTGCTCTTAGAACTGCATGCGCGGCAACTTGCATTTCACCATCATGTGACGCAATACTAGACAACGGGCCATATGCCATTTTTTTTCTTTTCTTCTTTGAACGGAGACCATCGCCATATATATATGCTAGCTAGAGACAAGGATAATAAGGACATTTGTTCTGCTCCAAGAATTTAATGGAATCGTTCTGTGCGCCCACTTGCTGAATGCATTGCTGTTGACATGAAGTATGAACACATACAAGATCCTATCCTAAATTATCCGAGGGGCTGGGAAAATATTTCGGCCACATTCAGAGTATTGCCTGCTAAAATATATACTTAGGTTTCTGTATGCGAAACTACGAGTCCGCAGTGCTTAACAAATCAGAAATGCAATTTGTATTCAGAGAGTACATCTCTATTTCTGAAGAATTAGTGCTAAACAACTTTTTTATGCTAAGGTTGATCAAAAACCATAAGCGCTGTCCATTTCGCCGGGGAAAGAACGTACGGTGCATCGTTGAAATTTGTAGTAGTAGTCGCAAACATGCAACTTTTGTCCTGGTCAGATTGAGAAGGCTGATATTTTCTAGGAGCCTACTAGGCTAAAACAAGAACTATCTCTTTAATAGCTTGGTCCCCACGATTATTCAGTAGCAGGGCTTAGCACAATGATTTCTCTTTAAGTCTTTTCACACTTCAATTTCCATCACTGAAATAAGATTCAAAGGTCACCGGTGATAGCTATGTGCACACTGCTTTCATTCGTTTCTGAAATTTAAGCAGTGTCTAGGAAGTATCTAGGTATTTATATTTTCATCATATTCAGTATGCCCAAACTAATTTTAGCTTCCCTTGTTCTCAGGTACACAGAATGTCAACCTCACCGCTTCAGATATATTTCTGGTGCATTCTCTTATTTGCCAATGTTGTAATATCCACATCTTCACCTCTGGAAAGGGATGCACTCCTCGACATCAAAAGCCATCTGAAGGATCCACAAAGTTACCTTGGCACTTGGGATGAATCTCACTCACCTTGCCAATTTTATGGTGTAACGTGCGACAATATTTCTGGTGAGGTCACTGGAGTATCACTCCCAAATGTCTCACTATCAGGCACAATATCACCATCAGTTTCTGTTCTCCGCCAATTGCATACTTTGGACCTCAGTGCAAATTCCATCTCGGGCATTATTCCTGCTGCACTGACCAACTGCACCAGTCTGCAAGTTCTGAATTTGTCAATGAACAATTTGGAAGGCCAATTACCTGATCTTTCATCATTACTCAAACTGCAAGTTCTTGATTTATCAACAAATAGTTTTTCTGGTGCATTTCCTGCATGGATCGGCAAATTATTAGGCCTAACTGAACTGGGCCTAGGAGAAAACAATTTCAATGAAGGTGATATTCCTGAAAGCACTGGACTCCTGAAGAACCTGACATGGCTATTCTTGGGGCAATGCAACCTTACAGGAGATATACCAGCTTCAATCTTTGAATTGGAGTCACTTGGAACTTTGGACTTCTCACGGAATCAGATGACCGGTGTGTTCCCGAAGGAGATATCCAAGCTGAGAAACCTGTGGAAGATTGAGCTCTACCAAAATAACCTGACTGGTGAAATTCCTCCTGAGCTTGCACATCTGACTTTGTTATCTGAATTTGATGTGTCTCAGAATCAGCTTACTGGTATACTTCCCAAGCAAATTGCTAGCCTGAAGAAGCTTAAGATCTTCCATATATACAGGAACAACTTCTATGGTGAGCTCCCTCAAGGACTTGGGAACTTGCAGTTTCTTGAGTCATTTTCAACATATGGAAATCAGTTCTCCGGAATGTTTCCGGCCAACCTTGGCCGGTTCTCACCACTCAATGCAATCGACATATCAGAAAACTATTTTTCCGGTGAATTTCCAAAGTTCCTGTGCCAAGACAACAAATTGCAGTTCTTACTGGCTTTGAGCAACAACTTCTCAGGTGAATTCCCCAGCTCTTACTCTTCTTGCAAGACACTAGAGAGGTTTAGAGTAAGTCAAAATCAGTTCAGTGGGAGAATTCCTTATGGCATATGGGGATTGCCTAATGCTGTGATCATTGATGTTGCTGACAATGGATTTGTTGGAGATATATCTTCTGATATAGGCATTTCAGCCACTCTAAACCAGCTGCTTGTTCAGAACAACAACTTCTCTAGCGAACTTCCAATGGAGTTGGGGAATCTCTCTCAGCTGCAGAAGCTGGATGCTTCCAACAACAGGTTCTCTGGTCAAATCCCTAAACAGATTGGTAATCTGAAGCAATTGTCATACCTGCACTTGGAACACAATGCAATGGAAGGGTCAATACCACCAGAAATTGGTTTGTGCAACAGCCTACTTGACCTTAATCTTGCAGACAATTCTTTGTCCGACAATATTCCAGACACTCTTGGCTCCCTTTTGGTGCTGAATTCACTCAACCTATCGCACAACATGCTCTCTGGTGAAATCCCTGAAGTATTGCAGTTGTTCAAGCTAAGTTATGTTGATTTCTCTCACAACAATTTGTCTGGACCAGTCCCTCCACAGCTCCTGATGATTACTGGAGACGATGCATTCTCTGAAAATTCTGACCTTTGCGTCAGTGACACTTCAGAAGGGTGGAGGCAATCTGGCACCAGTTTACCCTCTTGCCAGTGGACCCACAACCATCATAACTTCTCACGGAGACGGCTGTTTGCTGTGCTGATCATGGTGTCATCTTTGGTTGTTCTCCTATCTTCATTGGCATGTCTGAGATATGAAAATAACAGGCTTGAGGTTTTCAACAGAAAGCAAGACACTGAGAGTGGTGATGACGGTGACTCAAAGTGGATTGTCGAGTCCTTTCACCCATCAGAAGTCAATCCATCAGCTGCTTTGCCAGTACCCAGGGTTACATAGCTCCTTGTAGGTTCTCTACATCTTGTCACTTGCATTGATTTATCTTTACATGTTTTTAGTTAATGCCGGAAAGGTTTTACAGTTAATCTTCTGTGAGAGTACTGTAGAAAATATTTTGTCAGTGCTACTCAACTACTCATTGTACTCGTTTTGGCGTGTCCTGGTAAATAACACTTTCAAAGGAACAATGAACTAATTAAAGCAGTAATCATTTATGTAGTATTTGTCACTTGATATCAGTTTCTGTTAATGGATGCAGTTTGCTTTATGGGTTTTTACACATTTTTTGTATCAGCTAGTATTAAAGTTGACATATCCATAGACATAAGTGATGCATCACATATTCTTTCTTGCAATAAATCCCTGTCGGATGCATATATATTAAAGATACGAGTCTGAAGATTTGAGTCTTACATCAGCTTATGTCTGAATTGCAGAGCTTGCATATCTCAGGGCAACAGAGAAGAGCAATGTTAACATCCCTGTGTTGTATTGCTAGAGTTGTTTACTGGGCGAAGCCCTGACAGACCATCAATTTGACATTGAACTGGACACCGTGTCCTGGGTTTCACTGTATTTACTGAACAAAATACTGAAGCTGTTCTTGATCCAGAAGTTAGCTACTATGTATCAGTAGACATGATAAAGATCTTGAACATTGCCATTGTTTTCACTATTCAAGTGCCTTCTGAGCGACCAACAATGTGAGAAGTGTGGAAGGGCTTATCGACATTGATCCTACTAAGATAGTAACAGAGAGAGCAAAGAATAAGAATAATAAGTAAGAGCAGGTAACCTTTTCTTCGTAAGATGCCACCATCAGCAAGATCAGGGCCTACACACCACAGAGCAAGACTCTGGAGCAGCTAATTAGGATCTTAGAATATCTTAATAGTGAGCAGGAAGACATTAACTAGCAGGCTGTTAATAATTTGGAGGTTTAGTAGCCTCTCATAGCTTGTCCATAGGTCATGTACCATGCAGTTTCTGTACAAATTCAGTCATGTACCTTGCAGTTTCCTAACTAATGTGTTGTAATGCACTGGACTGTAAGGCCATGAAAGATAGCAGTGTAGTCAAACTTGACTACTTTGAATGAGCACAGATTTTTTTATCAAAGATGAACATGTTATGGTATTATTGCGACAACATCATGCTGATCATTCAGTAACACTCCTTTGTGTTTCATGTTAGTCATTCTTCTGAGTTTATTTAGAGAGGAAGTAGAAACAACCCAATGGGTCACTATAGCCGACCCAACTGAGCTGCAAACTCTCTTTGAGGTACGTGGACATCAGAGAAAAATGTTACAGTACAGAGATCCAGCCTACAGATTCAACCGCTATTCTACAAGACTCGTACACCTTCTAGCTGACAGTTTTGAAAGGGGCAGAGGCCCTCAGGCTATCCACAATGTCAGTCACAGAGCCTATACCCACTGCCACTGAGATCATCAGGCAGACCATGCTCAAACCTTGCAGGAGATGCCACTTAATCCCCCTGGTGATCTTCCCCTGGGCAATGTGCATGCTGATGGGGAAGTACACGGTCAGTGGCCAGAAGCTGAACGCACCAAGGAGGCCCAGCACCGCGTTGAAGAACGGTATCATCATTGCCACCACAGTTGTCGCGACAACTATGACAGTCCGTAAGACGAGCTTGTAAGGCGCGACGGTCACCGAGCCTCGTTGCGTGAACGGGATGCTGACGGTGTATGCGCTGCTGATGAACTTGGTGTCCGGCCACCGGGAGACAATCCACCTCTCTGCTGTAGCAAATATGGGTTGTGCATATACCTGCATTGAGGAAGCATTTAGCTCAAAGCTGATAAACAATATGTCTCCAAGACTCACTTCATGCAGTTCAGCTTGTGGTAAAGGCAATTCTGAATTTCTAATTGAGATGTACTGACCTGATATGCCCCAATGAGGTGGAGGATGAGGCACATGTTGGCGATGTCAACCAGCCAGAATGGCCCTAATCCGGGGCCGTCAGGATGTTGCCCGGAGCATCTGAGCCAAATGCGGCGTATCCGGCACAGCCAACAGAGATGTAGAACACGGTGGTGGCTCCAATTCCATACATTGCTGCCTTCTTCATGGTCTTATGCTCAGATGGTGGTGACTTCAGTGTATCCTACAACCGAAAAAGTATTAAGTTAGTAACAAAAGCACTGCCACTTGGAGTACTGTTCTGAAACAAAACATCCTTTCTAAAGTTGTGTGTCAAGCCATTCAGAGTTCTGAACAAACATATCATTACTGAAGTTAGAGTGTCTGCATCACCATCATGCCTACCTGAATCTCAATCAGCACCTCTGCAAAAGTGTAGGCAAAGGCAATGTTACCCAGGGCAAGAAGCACATCCCACATCTTCTTGCTGGACGACGCGGCGGCAGCGCCCTGTATCCTCCCACTGGGGTGGCCACCGTGAGACGTCCACTCTGCCACCGAGAGCGCAAGCCCGATGAACGAGTAGGCGAACGACATGACGGCCGCCACAACCGACAGCCACGTGATGTGCTCCAGGCCGGGGAACTGGGACAGCACCACCTGGACTATGGTGAAGGCCAGCATGAGCACGGTGCCCGGCGTGTCGCAGCGCGCGCCCTCGCCGTTCTGGTGCACGCAGTCCGACCTTCTGATCGCACTTCGCAAAACAGAACACAGAAAAAGGAAAACAGAATTCAGCATGCGACTGAATGATACTACTTGTGACAGAAGTTGATTCGTGAGGAACTGGATGGAATTTTTTGGGAAGTTGTTACTCACACCATGCTGATGGTGGCGGTGATGGTGTAGCCGACCATGGTGCCCCACAGGTTCACGTACTGGGCGATCCCGCACATGAACACCTCTCTAGGACCTGAGAAGAGATTTTGGCATTGCCGTTCAGTAGTTAATTAGCCGAATAGGGGGAGGAGATGGGATGGGGGTGGTGCTCGCTGCACGTACTGAGGTAGGATCTGACGGCGTCCATGTAGGTGCGGTTCCTGGTGCCGGTGACGGGGTCGGGGCGCGGTAGGCGTTGGCGAGCAGGGTGGAGGTGTAGAAGGTGACGCACGCGAAGCCCGCCAGCGCGAGCGGCCCCGCCACCCAGCCCAGCTGCGCCACGCTCCACGCCAGCGCCAGCACGCCGGACCCGATCACCGCCGTCACAATGTGCGCCGTCGCCGTCCATACCGTCCCTGCAACACACAAACGAAAACCGCCGCCGCCAATCGATTCATCAAAACCCCAGGAATCACACGCACGCCATGATCAAAAACTCCCGAACAAACAAATCCGCTAGAAATCGGGCCGAAATAAAAGCAGGCGGAGCCGCGGCGCACCTGTGCGCTCGTGCTCGCATGTCTCGACGTCTTCTGCGGCGTGCTTGTCCATCGATCTTCTCGGCGAGTCCTCCTGCTCGGGTGACCAGTGCCGTGGGGGTGTGGGAGTTTGGGAGGGATGCGGCAATGGACTCCGCCAGGACGGGGGTTTGGTAGGTAGGTATTTATAGGAACTCGCAGGGGCGCTGATAGGACCGGCGATCTGACCTCTAAAACACCAAGGTTCCTGATCGGCACCGTCGGACTCCATTGGGCAGGTTCCGTATCCAATGCTTCGAGTCGAGTCGCTAATCAATGCGCTAACAACATTGGTCATAAAGTATAACTAGTGGAATTAGGCGCGTCGGCACGCCGCGTCCTTGGTGAGAAATTTTGCTGTCATTTTGGTTTGTTGATCAATGTTTATATTTATTAGAAGCAACAGTAATATTTCGTTTAGTTAGTTTTAGAGGAATGGATATATGTACGCTATTTTTGGGGAATAGTAAAGAAATTGGGAGACGATGTTCGCAGAAGGAAATGTAAGCTTAATTTAGAAGGTTTGCGAATTCGAAAGTCAGTTGTCATCCGGAAAAATGTAAGTGAGTTTGAAATAGATCTGTCGGGATTCGAAATGTTGAAATTCGCCGGAATTTGTTGCGTGGAGCATCCCCAAATACATAGCGAATTGAAATGTTAAAATTTTATTTTTGCAATAATAATTAATTTAAGTATATAATAAGTGGAAATGCACATTTATTGAATTGAATTTCATAATTAGAGTAAATTTATTTAGATTTCATCCAAATAATTACCAAATTGAAGTGTTTGATTTAAGTCCGTAATTGGAGAAAATGCATTATATGAGCATTTAATAAATTGAACTTCATATAATTAGAGGAATTGCATTTGGATTTTTCTCAAAATATTTACTAAATTGGAATATTCAATCATGCTTGTTCTGTGTCATAAATAGTTAGTATTTATTTGTCTGATTGTTTGGACGTATTATTCATATTATTCGGTGAATAGATTCGAAGCTATTGATTTTTGAACGTTTTTCATTTTATGGAAATTGTTTAAGTGAACTGGTCCCACCTGTCAAAAATCTAACATTTTCTAAAAAAATGTTTTAAAAAAGAATAATCTTCATGTTTATTTGTCTGATGCGGTTAAATATTATCATCTGGAAATTATTGTGGGGGAGATCGGGATTTTTTTTAATTTACAATGGATAATACTATTGGAAAATTTAGTGTGGTGACACAACGTGCCCGTTGTGATTGAAATTTTTGAAATCCGTTTGGATTTTTTTTCAGCGGGAAATACTATTGGAAAATTTAGTGTGGTGACACAACGTGCCCGTTGTGATCGAAATTTTTGAAATCCGTTTGGAATTTTTTTTTCAGCGGGAAGATAGGAAAATTATATGGGAAACTATTCCAACAAATTTTAAACAAAATGGACATTTATTAGGTTATGTGGAAAGTTTGAAATTTTCTAAAATTTTAAAATTTCTTGAAATGTAAAATGTGCACAATGTTTTTGTTGCAACTTTTGTGTGTAAAGTTTGAGAATTTAGTGAAATTTTAGAAAAAATTGATATGTTATTTGCAATATGTTGTGCACAATTTATTTTTTGGTTCAACTTTTGTGTGAAAAGTTTGGAAATTTGGTAAATTTGGAGATTTTCGATATATTATTTGTATTATTTTGAATTGTAGATTACAAATTTTAAACAAAATGGATATTTATTAGGTTATGTGGAAAGTTTGAAATTTTCTGAAATTTTAAAATTTCTTGAAATGTAAAATGTGCAAAAACTCTTATATTTCTACAAATTTTGATATATCATTTGTGTTATTCTGAATTACGGTTTAAAATTATAAATTTAATAAATTTCAACCTTTTTTATGTAATTATTGTTGATGTCCTGACAAATGGGACCCGCGCGTCAGAAATCTAATCATTTACAAAAAAAAATTACGAAAAGAACGGGAGTCTAACTGGTGGGCCCGTGCTGACGTCATCTGATGACATCAGCAATGGCTGCCGTCTTCCCCGTGCGACCATGTCGACCATGGCGGCGTCGCTGGAGGCCGATAGAGATGGCACGGCCTAGCGTGGTTGATGCGGCGCGTCGCGAGCAACTGATGTGTGGCGGCGCTGGGTAAGGCGAGGTCGGGAGGCGGCGAATCGGGGCACGGCGGCGGCGGACGGTCGCAGGGAAGACGACGACGGCGCGGGCGTCTCCGAGCTTCCCGGCCCGCGATTTTTGGCGAGGATGGATAGGGAGGCGAGGCCGTCTCACGGGTGGTCTTCGATCTGAACGGAAAGGCGTGCAGCGGCGGCACGACGCGGCGGCGGCGGTGGCAGCTCCGGCCGTGCGTGGGGAAGGAGAGAGCAGAGAAGGTCGAGATGTGCGGGAGTTTTTGCGATAAAGTCCCTAGGTTTTCACAAAATTACGGATAGGTCCCTCACGCTTACAGCAGCTAGATGGACCGTACGATCGACGATTGACGGCGCGGATTCGTGCGGGTACTGTAGTTACTGTAGGTGAACAGTGCCACGTGACGTGGCCAGCGTGAGGGGAGGCTGAGAGGGAGAGCTTTTATATATAGATAGATAAGTATGGCTTCTTTGGGTCACAAAAACCGGGAAACATAGGGAAAAAAAGATAAAATACAGGATTTAGAAGTTCCGTATTGTAGATTTGTATATGATTTTAAATTCCGTATTTAGAGTGAGTAGAGAGAAAAAGAGTGATGTTTTGGACTTCTTAAAAAGTTAGATTACGGGTGATATAGGTAACAAGAACCTCGGAGAACGCTTTCACCCCCCTTCCGGAAGGGAATCCTAGCCCCTCCTCCCACCCTCCCTCCTCTCCCCTCGCGGTGGTGACGGCGCGAGCCGTGGCGGCCATACGAGGCCGCATGCTCGCCAAGCGGCGTGTCTGCACTCTGCACGGCCTACAGTGATGTGCGGGCGCGTCCGGGTAGCGGCGATGTTTGCCCTCGCGACGACGGTGGCAACTTTGGGTTGCACGACGTCCTCTTCTCGGTGGTCGGCCAACAAAGGGCCATGGCGCCTGGTGCTCGGCGGGGTGGTGTTGGTAGGGGTGGTGCGGGTGTCTGGAGATGGATGGCAGCGACGACCTTGGCGCGGCAGTGCGATGGTGGGGCCCTCGGGCCTGATTCTGGGCATGACAGGTCCTGCCTGCTACGTCCGTCAGCGACAGTTTTCGCTGGGGGAGTGCGGTTGATCCCCTCTTATTGTCTGTCGCGCGGCTAGGGAGGCCAGTCCCGGCGGGAGCCCAGATCGGGCTATCGATGGATGTGGAGTGCGACTGGCGGGTGGCTCGTCGCCGCCTGCCTACTGCACTTATGTCGTCCAAATTGCTACCTGGATCTGTGGGAGGCGGGCTTGGATCTGCTGTCATCCCTCCTTGCCTGATCCGGTGGTCTCGCGATGACGTCTGTGTCGCGACACAAGTTTGAGTTCGTGGTTGACGGGTCGGTGGCCCCAGTGGTGGGAGCCATGGTGCTCTTGGCCGGAGCTCATGACTCGGGTGCGGGCTGGCTTCCATGGCCGTGTGGGTGGCATGGTGGCTTGTGTTTGACATTCAGTGGGGGTGGTACAACATAGTGGCTATACCAACACCTTGCTTCATAGGTGGAGAGTTTTTGTCGGGTGAAGACCTTGTCTTGCTTTGGCCAGGCCAACGGCGGCGCCACCCGTGGGCGTCGTCTCCTTCCTGAAGGCATCGTCTTGGTTATCCTCCGCCCTTCGTGTTTCTACGTGTGAAAATCTTGATCCTTTGGATCTGGCGGCGGCAACACTCTGGTGTCATTCTCTTGTGATGGCACCGTCTTGGAGTCCATTGTTCGTCGGGCACGGCTTCGGCTCCTCGTGGTGTTGGGGTGTGGTAGGTGTTGTTTAGTGATACGTCTCAAACATATCTATAATTTTTTATTGTTCCATGTTTGTTTTATACCATTGCTACATGTTTTTATTATAATTTTAGGTCATTTTTCCCAGACTAACCTATTAACAAGATGCCCAGTGTTAGTTCATGTTTTCTGCTGTCTTTTTGTTTCATATAAGTTGTTAAGGAAATATTCTCCAAATAACTTGAAAATTCATGGAGGGTATTTTTATCATGAAGAGAGGACGGAGTCCAAAGGACAGTCGGAGGGCCCCACCAGGTGGAGGAGGCGACCTCTCGGCGCGGCCTAGGGTGGGGCCGCACCTGGATGTGCCACCTCTTCGCCTATACATTCTTCATCTCCTAAAAACTCTAGGGCGCCCAAGAATTTCCACGATACATACCCGAGGCCACCGTCAAATCGAAACCCTTTTCGAGAGGGTTCTGAATCTCTTCCCAGCACCCTGCCGGAGGGGAGATCATCACTGGAGGGCTCTACATCGCCATACCTGCCTCCGGAGTGATGCGTGAGTAGTTCATCCTTGGACTACGGGTTCATAGCAATAGCTATATGGTTGTCTCTTCTCCATGTGCTACCATGTTTAGATCTTGTGAGCTGCCTAATATGATCAAGATCATTATTTTGTAATGCTACATGTTGTGTTTGCTGGGATCCGATGAATTATGAATTATTATCAGATTGTTCATCTACTTGTTATCATATCTATGTTTTATTTAAGATCTTGCATGCTCTCCGATCCATGTGGTTACTCTGTCCAAGTGATTGTATGTATCTCCAAGAGAGAGTTTAGTGCTAGATAGTAGGTTCATGTCTCCTCTGTGTCTGGGCTCGAGATGACAAAAACGACTAAGACCGAGGATGTGCCGTTGCTACTAGGGGTAAAACTGTGGTGTTTATTTCTTTATGTTTACAAATATTGCTTACATTATGCACAATCTTATTGCAATTATATGTTGCTTGCAACTTAATACTTTTGGGTGATAGGCTGGATAGCGATCCCGAGGTGGATTATTAGTCATAGATGCAGCTGGATAGCGGTCTATGTATCTTGATGTAATGCACAATTAAATATTACAATGAACTTTATATTGTCATAATAGCATTGGCATGCCCTCACAATTGGTCAATTGCCTAGCTGTAATTTGTTTACCCAGCATGTTTACTGTTTTATGGAGAGACACCACTAGTGACACTATGACCTTCGGTCTATTCTTTTACATTGTTTACAACTCGTTTCCCATGCCTCTAATCATTACTTGCTCGTTGTTCCTTTTTTTTACTTTCATCTTTGTTTTCCACACCAAGTCTCTTTGTTTTCAGCAAGATAGGAAGATTGAAAACTTTCCTGTATCGTTGGGGCAAAGTTGAGTGTCTGTGTTGTGTGTAGGTCCACGTCAACCTGCTGAACTGGCACCATGTTGAAGCCTTCCAAATCCTACTGGTTTGATAACCTTGGTTTCATAACTGAGGGAAAAGCTTCTGTAAAACTACACTACATCACCTTCCTCATGGTTAGTCTCAAACGTATCTATAATTTTTGATGTTCCATGCTTGTTTTATACCAATTGCTACATGTTTTGCATCAACTTTATATCACTTTTATACATTTTTAGGACTAACCTATTAACAAGATGCCGAAGTGCCAGTTCCTGTTTTTCTGCTGTTTTTGTATTCCAGAAAAGCTAGTCTGGAAATATTCTCGGAATTGGACGAAACTTCACGGGGATCCCTATTTTACCAGAACACACCTGAAGGACCAAAGGAGCAGCAGAGGAGAGCCAGGAGGGCCCCACACACCACTAGGGTGTGGGTCCCCCTGGCGCGCCCTAGGGTGGTGTGGGCCCCTCGGGGGTCGTCAGCCGCCGCCCTTTCGCCTACTTATTTCCCCCGACGCGAAAACCCTAAGTGCCTGAGCCAATATCCACGAAAAGTTCCAGAGACGCCGCCGCCGTCAACCCTAGCTCGGGAGGGTCCAGAACCTCTTCCCGGCACCCTGCCGGAGAGGGGAATCGTCACCGGAGGCTTCTACATCGCCATGCCTGCCTCCGGAGTGATGTGTGAGTAGTCCACCCCTGGACTATGGGTCCATAGCAGTAGCTAGATGGTTGTCTTCTCCTCTTGTGCCATCATGTTTAGATCTTGTGAGCTGCCTACATGATCAAGATCATCTTATTGTAATGCTACATGTTGTGTTTGCTGGGATCCGATGAATATTGAATACTATGTCAAGTTGATTATTGATCTATCATGCCTATGTTATTTAAGATCTTGCATGCTCTCCGTTGCTAGTGTAGGCTTTGGCCAAGTTTATGCTTGTAACTCCAAGAGGGAGTATTTATGCTAGATAGTGGGTTCATGCCTCTATTTAATCTGGGACGGTGACAGAAAGTTCTAAGGTTGTGGATGTGCTGTTGCTACTAGGGAAAACAACAATGCTTTGTCTAAGGATATATTGTATTGTTTACATTATGCACTTTACTTAATGCAATTGTCTGTTGCTTGCAACTTAATACTGGAAGGGGTCGGATGCTAACCTGAAGGTGGACTATTAGGCACAGATGCTGCTGGATAGCGGTCTATGTACTTTGTCGTAATGCCCAATTAAATCTCATAGTAATCATCATGTCATATATATGCATTGTCATGCGCTCACTATTTGTCAATTGCCCAGCTGTAATTTGTTCACCCAACATGTTAGTTATCTTTTATGGAGAGACACCACTAGTGAACTGTGGACCCCGGTCCATTCTTTTACACTGATTAAACAACCACAAACTGCAAACTGTTCCTTTTTCATTCTCTGCAATTTAATACTCATTTTCCACACCATACGTTTAATCCTTTGTTTTCAGCAAGCCGTGAGATTGACAACCTCACTGTTTCGTTGGGGCAAAGTAGTTTGATTGTGTTGTGTGCAGATTCCACGTTGGTGATCGTGTTGCGCCGTGCGAGCCACCAACAACCTTCTGAAGAGTTGCTGCTCCTACTGGTTCGATAACCTTGGTTTCTTTCTGAGGGAAAACTTGCTGCTGAACTGCATCATACCTTCCTCTTGGGGTCTCCCAACGAACGTGTGATTCACCATCAAGCTCTTTTTCTGGCGCCGTTGCCGGGGAAGTACTCATCATCACATCATCATCCTCAAATACTCTCCCGTCAAACAGCATCTTTTTCTGGCGCCGTTGCCGGGGAGACAGCAGTCTTCTGCAAGGGGAGTTTCACGCTTCCAATCTCTTTACTTTGTTTTTATTTTATCTTGTTTGCTTTCAATTATCAAAAACACAAAAAAATTAGTTACTTGCATCTAGTTTACTTTCAAGTTATTTTCTGTCTGTTTTTAATTCTGCTAAAATGAGTACTCCTGAGAACACTAAGTTGTGTGATTTCACTAGCACGAACAACAATGATTTCATATGCACACCTATTGCTCCACCTGCTGCTTCAGCAGAATTTTATGAAATTAAACCTGCACTTTTAAATCTTGTTATGAAAGAGCAATTTTCTGGTGTTAGTACTGATGATGCTGCTGTTCACCTTAATAACTTTGTTGAACTTTGTGAAATGCAAAAGCTCAAGGAAGTAGATGGTGATATTATTAAACTGAAACTTTTTCCTTTCTCCTTGAGAGGACGTGCTAAAGAATGGTTGCTATCTTTGCCTAGAAATAGTATTGATTCATGGACTAAATGCAAAGATGCTTTTATTGGAAAATATTATCCTCCTGCTAAGATTATTTCTTTGAGAAGTAGCATAATGAATTTTAAGCAATTTGATAATGAACATGTTGCTCAAGCATGGGAGAGAATGAAATCATTGGTTAAAAATTGTCCCACTCATGGACTGACTACTTGGATGATCATCCAAACCTTCTATGCAGGATTAAATTTTTCTTCAAGGAATTTATTGGATTCGGCCGCTGGAGGTACCTTTATGTCCATCACTTTGGGTGCTGCAACAAAGCTTCTTGATGATATGATGATTAATTATTCTGAGTGGCACACCGAGAGAGCTCCAACAGGTAAGAAGGTAAATTCTGTTGAGGAAACCTCTCCTTGAGTGCCAAAATTGATACTATTATGTCTATGCTTGCAAATGGTCAAACACATGTTGATCCAAATAATGTTCCTTTAGCTTCTTTGGTTGCTCAAGAAGAGCATGTTGATGTGAACTTCATTAAAAATAATAACTTCAACAACAATGCTTATAGGAATAATTTTGGTAATAGCAATTATAGGCCCTATCCTTCTAATAGTGGCAATGGTTATGGAAATTCCTATAGTAACTCCTACAACAATAATAAGAGTGTACCCTCGATCTTGAAGTTATGCTTAAGGATTTTATTAGTACACAAACTGCTTTCAATAAAACTGTTGAGGAGAAATTTGGGAAAATTGATGTGCTTTCCTCTAAAGTTGATAGTCTTGCTCTTGATGTTGACTTGTTGAAACTAAAGAACATGCCTCATGATGTTAAAGAGAGCAAAACTCTCAATGCTATACAAGTTAAAATTGATAACAATGTGAGGATGTTAGCTGAATTGCATGCTAGATGGGAAAGAGAGGATGAAATTGCTAGAAAGAATAATATTGCTAGAGTTTATACTATTACTACTTCTGAAAATGCTTCAAACTCAAGTGTTAACAAACCTCCTACCATTAATGGCAAGATAATTGGTGTTGGTAATGTTTCCACTTCTATTGCAAAATGTCCTAAATTGCCTGATAACTCTGAAACTGTCCTTGATAAAGATGCTGAAATTTCTAGCAATAAGGAAGATAATAACTCCATTACTTTTGATGATAATGACTTTGATTTTGATGGTTGCAATATTTCTGAAGTAATTAAGTTCTTGCAAAAGCTAGCTAGAAGTCCTAATGCTAGTGCTATAAACATGGCTTTTACTAAACATATTACTAATGCTCTCATACAAGTTAGGGAAGAAAAATTAAACATGAAGCTTCTATCCCTAGGAAGTTAGAAGATGGTTGGGAGCCCATCATTAAATGAAATTGAATGACTTTGATTGCAATGCTTTGTGTGACCTTGGTGCTAGTATTTCTGTTATGCCTAAAAGATTATATGATATGCTTGATTTAGCACCTTTGGAAAATTGTTACTTGGATGTTCACCTTGCTGATTCTACTATTAAAAAACCTTTGGGAAGAATTGATGATGTTCTTATCATGGTTAACAACAATTATGTCCCCGTTGATTTTATTGTCTTGGATATTGATGCAATCCATCATGCCCTATTGTGCTGGGAAGACCTTTTCTTAACTGTAGGTGCTATTATTGATATGAAAGAAGGGAATATAAAATATCAATTTCCTCTCAAGAAAGGTATGGAACACTTTCCTAGGAAGAAGATTAAGCCACCTTATGATTCTATTGTTCGAACAAATTACAATGTTGATGCTTCTTCACTTGGTAATACTTGATGCATGCTTTGTGCCTAGCTAAAAGGCGTTAAAGAAAAGCGCTTATGGGAGGCAACCCATTATTTTTTTTCTGCAATTTTTCTTTTATTGAGTCAAGGAGGTGTTTACTTCTGTAGCAACTCCTTTGTATCTTTATTTTCTCGCATTGTTGTGCCAAGAGTAGCCTCTAATGTTAAGATGATGCTTAATTTTGATTGCTGCGCAGAAACAGATTTTTGCTGTTCACTGTACGAAATTCCTAAAATCACC
Source organism: Poa pratensis (assembly GCA_947311845.1). Taxonomy (NCBI): domain Eukaryota; kingdom Viridiplantae; phylum Streptophyta; class Magnoliopsida; order Poales; family Poaceae; genus Poa; species Poa pratensis. The sequence continues at coordinate 41,972,985 of CAMZMU010000056.1, forward strand.
AGATTGTTAATTAAATCTGAAAATTTTTGTGCGTAATCTTTATGAATGTCTGAATCTTTCATTAGTTCAAGTTTTTCGATCTGAGCGTCGTAAGTGCCTCGAAAAAATTCGTCTTTGCGGACTGTTCTGTTTTAGACAGATTATGCCTTTTTATTTTGCATTCTCTCTTTTACTAGTGTTGAGTGAAATTCTTTTTTGGGTGGAAGAGCTTCACATAACATCAGTGGCTGTAGCTAATGTTTAAAGTAACAAATCATATTGCGTCTTTATAGAACATGTGAGTTTTTGATTATGCACTAACCCTCTAATGAGATCTACTTTGAGTTTGGTGTGACGGAAGTTTTCAAGGGTCAAGAGAGAAGGATGATATAATAGGATCAAGAAGAGTGAAGAGCTTAAGCTTGGGGAGGCTCCCATGGATCTCCCCAGCATATTTCAAGAAGACTCAAGCGTCTAAGCTTGGGGATGCCCAAGGCATCCCCTTCTTCATCGTCAAAATTATCAGGTCATCTCTAGTGAAACTATATTTTAATTCTTTCACATCATATGTGCTTTTCTTGGAGCGTCTGTGTGCTTTTATTTTCAGTATTGCATTTTATTTTCAATAAAGCTTGACTGGACCCTAGCATTCTTGATTGGGAGAGAGACACGCTCCGCTTTTTCATGAGAATACTCCTATTCTTCACTTATATTTGTTGAGTATTCATATCTAGCGCTGTTCAGCTTTTAGCTCTTGTTTTCATGTATCTCTTGTCAGAGCTATTAGCTTTCTTTTGTAGAAAGTACTCTCTTGCTTCACTTATATTTGTTTGGAGAGTTGATTAAATAAATTGATTGGTGTTTGGTTGGTTCAGAAAATGTTGCATGTGGTAATTGGTATAAGGAAAAACTTGCTTAATCTTGTAGATCACTAAATGGATAACTTGATGCTTGTCAATTGTTTTGAGTTAACAAGTAGATCATGATTAAATTGTGCATCACATGAGTTAAGCCTATTAGTGAAGAACTACCGTAAAGCTTGTTGAAAATTTGGTTTGCATCGGTGGTATCTCTAAGGTCTAGATATTTTCTAATAACAGGGTTTGGTTAACAAGGAAGACGGTATGAAGTCTTATAAAGTTTGCAATAGAGAACTCTTCCGTGGACTAGTGGTAGCCGTGCATATGCGCATAAGGGCCAGGTCTCGGGTTCGAGTCCTCACCTCTACCTTAATGACAAAGCCGGGGTGGAGTCCCCCCTCCGGTCTTGTTATTTTTATAAAGTTTGCAATATGTTTGTCATATAAAACTTGCTGTACGGGTTGATATTCTTCTTTGCTTACATAAACCTTGCTAGCCTAAACTCTTTACTGAGAGGGAATGCTTCTCGTGCATCCAAATCCTTGAGCCAAAATCCATGCCATTTGTGTCCACCATAACTATCTATATGTGGTATTTCTTTGCCACTCCAAGTAAATTTTTCATGTGCTACCTTTAAATTATTCAAAATGTTATTATTCCCCTTTTGTGTCAATGTTTACTAGCTCATGAGGAATTAGTGTGGTTATTCTTTATTCTATTTGTCAAATGGACTTTTACACCTGGACTAGCGGCATATACATCTGCTTATCCTCTAATTTTGCAAAAAGAGCTGGCAACGGGGTGCCCAGTCCCAATTAATTACAACTTTAACCATTAATTCTCTTCACACTTTTGCCCTGATCCATCAGTAAGCAATGACAAACAGTGAAATACCTGCATGTGTGTAAACCAAAGAGAAAGAGGGATGATCTGGCTTGCTGGTAGAAATAACGTCCTTCATGGGAGCTGCTCTTAAAAGTCCGTTTGACAGGTAGAATACTGTTCTCACCCGCTACCATTCGTTGACAATTAACAAACACCTCTCAAAAATAGATACTCCTCCATGGTATGTGATTGATGGAAGGCACCCGAGGATTCGGTTAGCCATGGCTTGTGTTAGCAAGGTTGGGAGGAGTATCAAATATTTTATGCAATTTCAATATGCTTTCAAAAACCTAAAAGCTCTAGCACATGACTTAATCCCTGCTTCCCTCTGCGAAGGGCCTTTCTTTTACTTTTATGTTGAGTCAGTTTTCCTATTCTTTCTGTCTTCCACAAGCAAACACTAGTGTCAACATTGTTACAACATGCGTTATATGCTACGTATTGGACTTGTTATACTACTTTGTGTTGACGATATCTATGAGATAAATATGTTGAAAGTTGAAACAAATGCTGAAACTTAATTCTTCCTTTGTGTCGATTAAATACCTTTTATTAGAGACTATTGCTTTATGAGTTAACACTTATGCAAAACTGTTTGATGCTTGTCTCGAAAGTACTATTCATGAAAACGTTTAGCTTGCGTGATTCATTATTTACTCATTATCTATTTGGTAGCAAATTATAGACCATTGACTTGGATCACTTCATTCATTTACATGTGCCTTGCAATATTATATGATCAAGATTATGATGGTTGCATGTCACCTCAAAAATTATTTTATTTTTATCGTTTACCTACTCGAGGACGAGCAGGAACTAAGCTTGGGGATGCTGATACGTCTCAAACGTATCTATAATTTTTGATGTTCCATGCTTGTTTTATACCAATTGCTACATGTTTTGCATCAACTTTATATCACTTTTATACATTTTTTGGGACTAACCTATTAACAAGATGCCGAAGTGCCAGTTCCTGTTTTCTGCTGTTTTTGTATTCCAGAAAAGCTAGTCTGGAAATATTCTCGGAATTGGACAAAACTTCACGGGGATCCCTATTTTACCAGAACACACCTGAAGGACCAAAGGAGCAGCAGAGGAGAGCCAGGAGGGCCCCACACGCCACTAGGGCGCGGGTCCCCCCCTGGCGCGCCCTAGGGTGGTGTGGGCCCCTCGGGGTCGTCTGCCGCCGCCCTTTCGCCTACTTATTTCCCCCGACGCGAAAACCCTAAGTGACTGAGCCAATATCCACGAAAAGTTCTAGAGACGCCGCCGTCGTCAACCCTAGCTCGGGAGGGTCCAGAACCTCTTCCCGGCACCCTGCCGGGAGGGGAATCGTCACCGGAGGCTTCTACATCGCCATGCCTGCCTCCGGAGTGATGTGTGAGTAGTCCACCCCTGGACTATGGGTCCATAGCAGTAGCTAGATGGTTGTCTTCTCCTCTTGTGCCATCATGTTTAGATCTTGTGAGCTGCCTATCATGATCAAGATCATCTTATTGTAATGCTACATGTTGTGTTTGCTGGGATCCAATGCATATTGAATACTATGTCAAGTTGATTATTGATCTATCATGCCTATGTTATTTATGATCTTGCATGCTCTCTGTTGCTAGTGTAGGCTTTGGCCAAGTTTATGCTTGTAACTCCAAGAGGGAGTATTTATGCTAGATAGTGGGTTCATGCCTCCATTTAATCTGGGACAGTGACAGAAAGTTCTAAGGTTGTGGATGTGCTGTTGCTACTTGGGGTAAAACAGCAATGCTTTGTCTAAGGATATTTGTACTGTTTACATTATGCACCATACTTAATGCAATTGTCTGTTGCTTGCAACTTAATACTGGAAGGGGTGCGGATGCTAACCTGAAGGTGGACTATTTAGGCACAGATGCATGCTGGATAGCGGTCTGTGTACTTTGTCGTAATGCCCAAGTAAATCTCATAGTAATCATCATGTCATATATATGCATTGTCATGCGCTCACTATTTGTCAATTGCCCAGCTGTAATTTGTTCACCCAACATGTTAGTTATCTTTTATGGAGAGACACCACTAGTGAACTGTGGACCCCGGTCCATTCTTTTACACTGATTAAACCACCAAAAACTGCAAACTGTTTCCTTTTTCATTCTCTGCAATTTAATACTCATTTTCCACACCATACATTTAATTCTTTGTTTTCAGCAAGCCGGTGAGATTGACAACCTCACTGTTTCGTTGGGGCAAAGTAGTTTGATTGTGTTGTGTGCAGATTCCACGTTGGTGATCGTGTTGCGCCGTGCGAGCCACCAACAACCTTCTGAAGAGTTGCTGCTCCTACTGGTTCGATAATCTTGGTTTCTTTCTGAGGGAAAATTGCTGCTGAACTGCATGATACCTTTCTCTTGGGGTCTCCCAACGAACGTGTGATTCACGCCATCAAGCTCTTTTTCTGGCGCCGTTGCCGGGGAAGTACTCATCATCACCATCATCATCATCCTGAAATACTCTCCCGTCAACGGCACCAGCAGCGAAATCCGGAGCCCTTACAACAACGATCCGGGGCACAACCCACAAGAGGACTGGGGGCTCCCGAACAGCTACAAATCTGTCACAAAGACAACAAGTGAGTACAATAATGAGCTAGGTTTTCCCAAAGGAAATCCTAGCAAAGGGTCCCTCAAGTGAATGAGGGGGAAATGAAGAACGGCTTGATGAAGATGTAGATCCGGGGCTTCTCCTTCAATCCTCCAAGTATCAACGAGTTTGGGTGGAGGGATTGGGAGATCTATCAAATCTTGAGCTTTGCAATTAATGGTGTTCTTCAATGTGGTCAAGCTTGTTGTCCAAAGGTAGGTGAAGAGGCATTTATAGTCCCCTCCAAAATATGCCCGTTGAAGGGGCAAGTCACGGGCACAGGAAGGAGGGCCGGCCTGGGGGCCGGCGGGCTGCCCGACACAGCCGGCCTGGGCCGGCGGGCTGCCCAACACAGCCGGCCTGGGGCCGGCAGGGTGCCCGTGGCAACCGGCCTGAGGGCCAGCCTGGGCCGGCCTGGGGGTCGGCCACCCTGCAGCGCGCTTCTCCCTTCACCTTCTAAAATCCGACAACATGCATTTCTTCCTTTTTGCATAGAGAGAGATACACTAGCATCCTTTTGATCTAGACAATCATAATTCTTGTGGACACTTAGCGGTATGTTAAATACTTCCAAGTGTTGTAATCAAACGTCAAAACAAGATTAACGGACTATGTCCTTTCAATCTCCCCCTTTTTGATGTTTGATGACAACAAAAGGATTTGCAAAAAGATATCTCATTTAAGCATGGCAAAGTTTTTGAGAGAAGCTCCCCCTTAAACTTAAAAGCCAACAAGATATACAAGTAACATATGCTCAAACGAGAACAAGGGGCAAGCATGATATAGGTACTATGTGAGCAAAAGATATGCGATATTCTCACCATAGTTCTTATATGAGTAGAGCAATTTTCTCACCATGGGCTTCATATAGAAATCATCTTGGAAAATTATCACCTTGTAAAGGACTCCAAAGAATAGGAAATAAACCGGGGAAGTCCTTACAATAACATAATGGTCCATAATATCCGTACAATAATTCATGACATAAGTTCCACAATACATAGCAGATAGAGTTCACTAAAAAACAAGTTCGATGCAAATGAGAAGGGAAACATGAAAAACGCAAATAGATGCAATGCAATGCAAATCCTCGGAGATCTCTCCCCCTTTGGCATCAAGACACCAAAAAAGGGAGAAAGTGAAGTGAAGGCCCATGATCACTCATCTTCATCCTCATCATAGTCCTCGCCATCCTCAGCATCATGAGCAGCTGGACCGGAGCTAGACTGACCGGGGTCGCCTTGCCAATATGGAGCAAGAGAGGAGGCGTCATCGCCGAACCAATAAGTGTACTTGTTCTGGGCCATGTAGGTTTTCTCTGAGACTTCAGCTGAGATGTCTGGATAGGAAAGATTAAGCTGGGTCATGATGGCACGTTGATTGCGGTTGTAGACCTTCTGCTTGTGATAAGCCTTGTACTCGGATTTACGTTTGTGCGCAAAGAAGCAGTTCATCCTCTTGAGTGCTTGAACTAAGCCACCTTTCTTCACTTCCTCATCATCTTCTTCATCAGAATCTTCCTCAGGAGCATCACTAGGAGGCGGCCAAACAGGATCACCCTCGGGCATAGGACGAAGACCAACAAGAGCAAGATAAAACAGCTCATACTGATTAACCACATCATCAGGCAACTTGGTGTTGAAGAGAGTCTGCAGAAGCGGACCATATATGGGAATCTTGCCTTTGACAACCACAATTTACATCTCTTGCCATAGGTAATCAAGAATGTCAATTTGCTTGTTCCTTTCTTTAAGCTCAACGATAAAGACAATTGACCATCCTGTCACGAACCAAACCCTTCTCTCCAAACTTGCAGGCAAGACAGTTTCTCAAAATGTTGTGAACAATTCTCCAGAAAGGATACATATGAACTGTATGAGGAATCTTCCCACGAAGCCCTCTTTGAGTAGGATAACAATGGCGAATCCCCGTTTCAGCTGGAATAAGCTGAGAGAGATGGAGACGAACATAGCAAGGTGCAACGGGCAATTCCTCAAGACCAAACAGTGCCCCAAACTCAGCCATAGTCGCTGAACACACAGTATCTGCACTCATCCAAGTCAAAGTCCTCTTACCATGCTCAGTGGAGAAATGAACAGTAGCATAGAATTGCTGAAGCAAATCAGGAGAATATGGAGTACAAACAGTCATGAGCTTAGAGATTTGATGAAAATCCATAATGTCCATCACATCAGGCCATGTTTCTCTAGCTTGGACAAGGTTGAAATAATCCACGGGTACATGAGCATTCTTTTTTACTACAATGCGTTGATGAAAGATTTGCTGGTGCATCTTGCAATAGAATCTACTATCAACTAGGCATGTGGGCTGTCCATAGGCATAGGGGTTTAAAAGCAAACGATCTCTCTTGAATTCACTAGGTTTCACCTTGACCCAAGATGCACGTACCGGTTCCTCGGGATTGTCACGAGGCTTGGCAGCTTTCTTGGCACCTTTCTTGCTTGACCTTGACCCCAGCAGCTTTCTTGAGTTTCTTGGCCTTGGGCATGGAAGAAGAGTCCGCATTGAGATCATCAACAATGTCATCCAGCCCATCAAAGGTCTTGCTGGACTTGCCGGTCCTGCTGGACTGAGGAACCTCCTCCTCCCACTCATCATCCCAATGGTCCATCTTCAACCTTGAGTGGAGCTTCAAGAATCACCAACAATGGAGGAGATCTCCCCAAATCCGGCACCAAAGAAGAAACTGCTTGGATAGGAAGGAAGATCGGGGAAAACTGCTTCAGATCTATGGAGTGGAATAAGTGGGGAGAGGCTCAAGTGGTGGGGGAGGTGGAGGAGGAGCTCGAGATGTGAAGAGAGCTGGCCATGGAGGAAGGCAACACGGGGAGGAAGAAGGAAAAAACCGTTCGAGATGGTTCCCACGCGTGATATAAGAGGCGAGGGCGCGCCGGCCCTGGAGCCGGCCTCGGCCGGGCGGGAGGCGGGCAGGGACCCATGAGAGCCGGCCCTGGCGCTGGCCTAGGCCGCGCGGACGGCCGGGCGACTACCCGAGGAAACCGGCCCTGGAGCCGGCTAAAACCGGGCGGGAGGCTGGCCGATGACCGAGGGATCCAACCCTGGATCCGGCCTGGGCCGGGTTGGAGGCCGGCCTGAGCGCAGAGACGACTCCGAACCTCTTCCATCTTCAGATCTTTGACGAGCTTGAGCTTCCGAACACTTTGCATCTTCAGGAATACCACTGCTGAAAAATCCGTCTTCAAGAATATCCATTGAGCAACCTTTGAGTGATTCGGGGAGATGCGAAACATGAAGAAAAACTTCACACATCCAATGAAAAAAAACTCCAAATAAGCAACATTGGATGATTCAAAAGATGATAAACAACGAATATGCATCAACAACTCACGGAAGAACCAACTCTTCAAGGAGAAGAGGGCGGTGGCCTTGGCCACCATACATGAGTGTGTGGTGTGACACCGCGAAGATATATCTTGGGTTCACGGCCACTACTCATCATTGAAGCTCACAATTCATAGAAACGAATAAGATAAGAAAATGATTTCTTAATGTTGGCATAATGGGTGGAGGGATAGTCCAATGAATTAGGACCGCACTCCCCTATGTCCATGCCTACATCTAAACCAAATACATAGTCAAAACATAGGTGTGTATGCAAGATGGTCAAGTCAAGATCCTCGAATCCACGATATTTAGCTCATGGCTCAAATAGGTGAATCTTGCTTCATCAAGTGGCTTCGTGAATATGTCGACAAGTTGATCTTTGGTTGGAATATAGCCAAGCTCAATATCACCACGAGCAATATGATCCCAAATAAAATGATGACGAATCTCAATATGCTTCGTTCTTGAGTGTTGCACCGGATTGTGGCCAATCTTGATAGCACTTTCATTGTCACACAAAAGAGGCACTTTGTCACAATTGACACCGTATTCCTTTAAAGTTTGCCTCATCCATAACAATTGAGTGCAAGCACTAGCGGTCGCCACATACTCGGCTTTAGCGGAGGATAGAGATATGCAATTTTGCTTCTTAGAAGACCAACTCTCCAAGGACCTACCAAGAAATTGACATGCCCCAGAAGTTGATTTCCTATCATCCTTGCAACCGGCCCAATCCGAGTCCATGTACCCGGCAAGAGAGAAATTAGTGCCCTTTGGGTACCACAAACCAAACCTTGGGTATAAACCAAATATCGCAGGATTCTATTGACCGCCACCGTGTGGCTTTCTTTAGGAGCGGCTTGATACCTTGCAGACACCCCTACACTCAACACAATATCGGGTCTAGATGCACAAAGATAAAGCAAAGAACCAATCATAGAGCGATAAAGTTTTTGATCAACATAGATACCGTCGGGGTTAAGTTCAAGATGACATTTGGTGTCCATGGGAAACCGCTTCTCCTTAGAATTTTGCATATTGAACCTCTTGAGCATGTCTTGGGTATATTTGGTTTGAGAGATGAAAGTCCCTTCATTAAATTGCTTGATCTCAAAACCGAGAAAGAACTTCAATTCGCCCATCATAGACATGTCGAACCTATCGGTCATAAGCTTTGAAAATTCATCATTGAAAGCTTTGTTAGATGAGCCAAATATAATATCATCAACATAAAGTTGGCATACGAAAAGTTCCCTTTGACCCTCTTGGTAAGGAGGGTGGGATCGATTTGCCCCAATTCAAATCCACGGTCTAGCAATAGCTCTCTTAGGTGCTCATACCAAGCACGAGGTGCTTGTTTGAGACCATAGAGCGCCTTATCAAGCTTGTAGACATGGTTAGGTAATTTAGGGTCCTCGAAACCCGGTGGTTGCTTAACATATACCAACTCCTTTAAAGGATCATTAAGAAAAGCACTTTTCACATCCATTTGTTGCAATTTAAAGTTATGATGTGATGGATATGCAAGAATGATATAGATGGACTCAAGGCGAGCCACGGGTGCATAAGTCTCTCCAAAATCAATGCCTTCTACTTGAGAGTACCCTTGTGCAACCAATCTTGCCTTGTTTCTCACAACCATTCCAAACTCATCTTGCTTGTTCTTGAATATCCACTTCGTGCCTATAACATTGCGGCAATCTTTTGGCTTCTCAACTAGATTCCACACTTTGTTGCGCTTGAAGTTATTGAGTTCATCATGCATAGCTTCTAACCAATCCGAATCTTCAAGAGCTTCAAACACTTTCTTTGGTTCCACCATGGAAATATGAGCTTGATGTTCACAAAAGCTTGCCAATTGCTTTCTTGTGGTGACACCCTTACTATGGTCACCAAGGACATCTTCTAGATGGTGACACTTTATTTCAAGGTCTCTTACAATTCTTGTTTTACGACGGGCTTCGATATCTCTATTGCATCTTGGAGGTATCACTTGATCATCTTGATCATTTGAGTCCCCGTCTTGACCGGAGTGTTGACCTTGATCATCTTGATGCACATCTTCAACAATGGAAGGAGAGGGTTGATCTTGGTCATGACCTTGGCTAGCATCAACAATAGGAGAATTTGGTTCTTGCATAGCAACTTGGTCAACATGAGGAGGGTCTTGAACTTGTTCTTGGGGTGGTGCATCATTTGCTTTCATGATAGGCGCCGTTTCAACTTGTGATGACGAGGTCTCCACTTGAATGGAGCTTGGACTTGCTTGAGGGGACTCGTAATGAATCTCAACGGGACGATGGAAACCAATGCCCATTCTTCTTATAGCATCTTGAGGCTCTTCATTATCTACATCACAAACATGAAATTGCGCCACTTGGGAGCCGTCATTCTCATCGAACCTCACATCACAAGATTCTATGACTTTCCCAACGGATTTGTCATAGACTCTATAGGTGTGAGATTCGGCACCGTACCCAACAAAAACACCCTCGAAAGCTTTAGGTTCAAATTTAGACAAACGAACACCTTTGATCTTATAGAAACACTTACAACCAAATACTCGGTAGTAGTAGACATTAGGCTTGTTGCCGGTGAGCATCTCATAAGATGTAAACTTCTTGCCAACTCGAAAGAATAGCCGGCTTGATGAATGACACGTCGTGGAGATAGCTTCGGCCCATAGAAAGAGTGGAGACTTAAACTCCGCCAACATAGACCTTGCCATATCCATGAGAGTCTGGTTCTTTCTTTTGGCTACACCATTTTGTTGAGGGGTATATGCAGCGGAATATTGATGACGAATCCCCTCTTCACTAAGAAACTCATTTAAGGTGTAGTTCTTGAACTCGGAGCCATTATCACTCCTAATGACCAATATAGGGACATTGTGTTGGCGTTGAACTTCATTGGAAAAGTCGATGACGGCTTGTTGGGTCTCATCCTTCGTCTTGAAGAAATAAACCCAAGTAAATCTTGAATAGTCATCAACAATCACCAAACAATATTTCTTCCCACCAAGACTTGGTTGAGGCACGACACCAAAGAAATCAACATGAAGAAGTTCCAATATCCTCTTTGATGAAATGATGGTATTGTTTGGATGGGGAGAATCATGCATCTTTCCTTCAACACAAACCCTACAAAGACGATCTCTAGAAAAAAAACATTGTCTTTTAGTCCAAGAATGTGGTCACCCTTGTGAAGATTTTGCAAAGTTATCATGTTGACATGGGACAAGCGGCGATGCCACAACCATCCCACGTCGGCCTTTCCGAATAGGCATATTGTGTGAGTGTTGGTAGACCCCGAAAAGTCCACCACAAACAACTCATTTTCAACATACCCAACGAACATGACCTTTAGAGTCTTGCTCCTCAAGAGTATCACCATATCAATAGTAAAATGGACTCTCTGTCATACAACATAGCAGGACGTAGGGTCTTTACACCTCACGGTGGGACTGAACCTGGGTAGCGGCTCGTGTTCACTCTCTGTCGTGATGTTCCTCTTCGAGCTCGACGAGCACCGTCGCCGAGGTAGTTGAGGATTTGTTTGACGTCGTGTTCAGCCCCTTATTCGATTCCTGGCATCAGTGAGACACCCCTGGTTCCTTGGGACTAGTCTTCGACACCAACAAAAGCGACCTTTAGAGTCTTTCTCCACATCAGTACCACAATATCAAGATCAAAATGGACGGCAAAGCCCATCTTATTAAGTGCACGAACGGACATAAGATTGTAACCGAGGGACTCAACAAGCATGACATTTACAAGGGTGATATCCTTTGCAACTACCACCTTGCCGAGGCCCTTTACCTCCGCTTTTGATTTATCACCATAGGAGACGGATGCTTGATTTATATTTGGTCCCAACTTCGTCATGATCTCCTTACTTCCAGTCATATGACTAGTGCATCCACTATCAACCACCCATTTAGACCCCGGAAGCATAGTCCTACAAGAAATCATTGCTTGGTTTTAGGTACCCATCTTGCAATGGGTCCTCTTTGGTTAGCAACAAGGGTCTTTGGAACCCAAATAGAATAAGCAATGTAACCATCATAAGGACCAACATATTTTGCATAAACATCCCCATAATAATCAACATAAAGAATGTAGTTTGGATTGTTATGCCCCGCAAAGTCACTACGAGTGGTCTTGCCCCTAGTGGCATTCCAACTCGCAATGGGAGTCTTGGCTTGTGCGGGCTTGGCCTTGGTGTTGCTCTTCTTCTTCTTTGCCTTGGCCACATAACCAAGACCCTCCTTCCCTTTGTGTGGCTTTTGCTCAAAAATTTGAGCAACAACCTTTTCTTTACCTTTAGGAATAGAGGTCTTGGCACTAGTGGCCTTGGCAAGCTCAACCTTCAACCTAGCATTTTCCTCAATAACATTTGCATGATCACAAGAGGGAGTAGTAGTGCTAGGTGAGTTAGATTTAGAAAGTTGAGTTTGAAGTTGCTCATGAGACTTGACTAGAAGAGAGTGGGTACTTTCCAAGGCCTTGTGAGCCTTGTAAAGTTTCTCCACATCCTCAACGGAGTCTAGCATTAGCAACCACAAACTCGGCTTTCTCCTTTTTAATCACTTTATATTTAGCAAAGACATGGTCTCTATCCTTAATGATTTTAGCAATTATTTCATCATTTTTATCATCAAGAGACTCAATTCTTTCCTCAAGAGAAGTTCTATATTCACTCTCTTCTTGAAGAGATGCATTCAAGGATGCAATGGTGAGCATCCTCTTTCTCAATCTTTTCCTTGTCATCAAGGATTTCTTCGGCCGCATCAAGTTGTCTCAAGAGAGACTCAACATATGCCTTAGTTTCACCTTGCAAGTTAGCCACAATAGTATCGGAAGCAACACGTTCTTTCTTAATCACAAGACTAGTTTTATCATCTATTTCATGCATAGTCTTGGGAGTAGAAGATGATACCTCGGTGACGTGAGCCATGAGGCAACGAGCGGTGTTGATGGAGAGGTTCTCATTGGGGGATTCGAAGAGAGAAGGAGGTGGAGTTGATACAATGGCCAATGCGGCCACCTCACGAGTGGGTTCTTCTTCTTCTTCGGAGTCCTCGAAAGGATACTCTTCTTGAGTCATCAACACAATTCTTGGTGCTTTCTTGAAGAATGGCTTCTTCATGGCAAAAGGCTTCTTTTGTATCATGTTTGATTGGCCCTTGAGGACAAGCCTTCCACCGTTTTGCTCTCTATTCTCATATGGACAATCTTTGATGAAGTGATGTTTGTTATGACAATTGTAGCAAGTCTTTATCCTATTAGCAAACTCCTTCTTCCCACTTGGATTGCTTGTTCGATCAAGTTGAGCCTTTGCCTTGGCCGGATCATTCCAAAATGTCCTTGTTGCAAGAGCTATGTGACCATGGAGGGCTTGTTCAAGGTCATCGGGAGGAATGTTGTTCGGGCATGCTTCAACTTCATCATGTTCATCAAGGCACACAACCTTGGCCTTCAAAGCAAGAGAGGGACCTTGTTTCATTCCCATGGCCCTAGCATGGGTGTCTAGAGCATTCTTGGTGGCAACCTTGGAGGCTTGCATCTCTTGCATAACTTCATTGGATGTCATCTCAAGGTAGTTGTATTTTCCTTGTAGGGCCTTCAAGTCAACGGGCTCGAAGGGCATGAGAGCATTCACATACTTCCTCTTGATCCAAGCATCATCCACATAGGTTGCCCCAACATTATAAAAGGCTTTGGCAAGAATCTTGAGTCTTCCATATATCTCCTCATGAGTTTCACTATCAAGCATGTAGAAACCTTCGGCCTCATTGCTCAAGGCATCAAATCTATTCCTCTTCATGCTTTCATTTCCAAGAAATGCCATCTCAAGGCATTCCCAAGCTTCTTTGGCGGTGGAGACATGTTGAATGTGATGCATGCCATTCTCTCCAACGGCAAGTTCAATCATGTGGAGAGCGGAAGCATTGAGTTGTTTCTCGGCCACCTCTCTTCTTGTCAAGTTGTTAGGATTCACGGCCTTGAATCCCTCTTGAATGATCCTCCAAAGTTCGATAGAGGAACTGTTGATATGAGATTTCATTAAGTGTTGCCAAGTAGCAAAAGCCAATGCATTAAGTTTAGGAGGTGGACCCAAGGAGTTTATGCGAGTACGATGGATAGGTGGGTCGGGAGAGTACACAAGGGGAACCACATGGTACTCCGGCTTCCCACCTTCGGGTATGGTGGTAGATGTGGAGGGGTTCTTAAGATTGGTATTTTCAACCCCTTTCTTTTTCTCATTTTCCTCCTCGGTATCACTGTCATTGGAGTTAGCGGAGTCCTCTAGTGAGACGGTCTCCGTAGGAGCCTTGCCACTTGTGAGTTGCTTGATCAAGTCACGCATCTCAGCAAATTGGGTATCGATGGACGATTTCAATGATGTTTCCATCGTTTTGGGATCGGCCATGGATGCCGGAGTAGCTTGGTCCTTCGCGGACTCATCATCACTTTGTGTCATACTTCTCTAAAACGGTTAAGCCCAACAAGAGAGCCGAGGCTCTGATACCAATTGAAAGGATCGTATGACACCTAGAGGGGGGGGGGGTGAATAGGTGCTACTTCAATTTTAGTACTTTTTCAAATTAGGCTTGACACAAAAGGTAAATTCTCTAGATATGCGACTAAGGTGAATTTACCTATATGACAAGCTAGTACCTAAACAAGATACACGAAGTAAAGACTATAATCAAGGATAGAAGTAACCAAAGTGAAAGCACACGGAGACACGGATGTAATCCCGAGTTCCTCCTTTTTAGGGGAATACGTCTCGTTGGAGAGGTGTGAGCTACCACGAAGGTCAAAACTCAACCGCCACAAAGGCGTCACCTTCTTCTCCGATGAACCACACCACAAAGGTTTGGTTTACCTTCCACTATCGGAATCCTTCAAGGCGGAATCCGGAGCCCTTACAACAACGATCCGGGGCACAACCCACAAGAGGATTGGGGGCTCCCGAACAACTACAAATCTGTCACAAAGACAACAAGTGAGTACAATAATGAGATAGGTTTCCAAAGGAAATCCTAGCAAAGGGTCCCTCAAGTGAATGAGGGGGAAATGAAGAACGGCTTGGTGAAGATGTAGATCCGGGGCTTCTCCTTAAATCCTCCAAGTATCAATGAGTTTGGGTGGAGGGATTGGGAGATCTATCAAATCTTGAGCTTGCAACTAATGGTGTTCTTCAATGTGGTCAAGCTTGTTGTCCAAAGGTAGGTGAAGAGGCATTTATAGTCCCCTCCAAAATATGCCCGTTGAAGGGGTAAGTGACGGGCGCAGGAAGGAGGGCGGCGGAGCTGCAGAGGGAACCGGCCTGGAGACCGGCCTGGGGGCCGGCGGGCTGCCCGACACAGCCGGCCTGGGGACCGGCCTGGGCCGGCCTGGGGGCCGGCGGGCTGCCCGACACAGGGACCGGCCTGGGCCATCCTGGGGGCCGGCAGGGTGCCCGTGGCAACCGGCCTGAGGGCCAGCCTGGGCCGGCCGCCCTGCAGCGCGCTTCTCCCTTCACCTTCTAAAATCCGACAACATGCATTTCTTCCTTTTTGCATAGAGAGAGATACACTAGCATCCTTTTGATCTAGACAGTCATAATTCTTTTGGACACTTAGAGGTATGTTAAATACTTCCAAGTGTTGTGATCAAACGTCAAAACAAGATTAACGGACTATGTCCTTTCATCAGGTTCACTTGCTTGTGGAGTAGCGACGACGATGATGCTTGTGTTCTACTATGGTGTCATGGTACCTTATGATAGTATTTCGCATCGTGGTTGTGTGCCAATTCAGTCGGCCGCGTTGTACCGATTTTCGCCCGGTTTTTCCCGATAATTAACTGGGAAAATATCTTCTTCTTAATTAACGGATGGGGAAAATCTTTTGCCTCCGTTTCAAAAAAAATAGTATCTAACATATTATGATATATTACATGTCACGTTAATTATTTTGAGATGTGAACTAAATATAACATGAATTTATAATAAAAGTAGAAAATCATCATTATATTCAATCTAAATTCAGTTCTACTCTATGATGTTCCCTCCCTAATATCCTTGAATCTATACTATATTTCAAATGCATATTAGTTAAGTATAGTTGGGTTGAACTACACATTTGAATCAAAATTAAATTTGAGGTAACTTAATAAATTATACTTAGCATTTAATTCAGCATTTTATCTTCCATAAGATACCAAACGAATCATTAATTTAAAATATATAGAGAAGAATGATTAGAATTAAAGGAAACTTTAATAATTGGAGGATATCTAACTAAAGAAATATAAAACAATATATAAATGTGACATATATGGGAGAATAGTATGATTTTACTAAGGAGAAAGAATCCGATTCAAAGTGGAATTATATTCATAAGGATTTCTATCATTTACATTTGGATTATTTTCAACTAAATACAATTTACATTGGTTCAGATGTGTTGGAATAAATCTCTCAAACTGAGTTAGTGATATGTTTTTTTTGAATTGTCTAAAAATTGAAATATCAATGTCCGGATGAAAAACCACCACAAATGATAGGTTTGGGTGGGTTGAAGTTAAAGTGTCACTAGGCCAGTACTTTAGAACTGAGAGCAGTTAATATAGTTTTCCCAAAAAATTATATTTTATGGAACCAATCAATCCAATTAGGCCACCACCCGGAAGTACAAATTTTGCCACCAAAAAAAAGTCATAATTCCCGTAAGTACATCAAAAGTTACCAAAATTGGTCCATGCGTGATTTTTTTAGCCAAACTCATATTTCAATTGTCCCCTTTTTCTCTGTTGAGGGTTTAACAAGTCCGGGAGCATCATTGCCACCCACGTTTTAAGAGAGAGGGAGAGAGAGAGAATATCTGGTGGAAACCAATTTTCAGTAGAAACCGGTGAAAAATCATGAAAAATCATGCTTAAAAGTTTTAAGAAATTCTCAACAAAAATGCATTACATTGGTAAGGTAGAGTTCCATAGACATTAAAATTTGCAAGTTAAAACTCAACTTTGTTTAAAAGATATGAAAATAATAATTTTGGCAATGAATAGTAGTTCTCCAGTGAATAGTAACGTTTGCTTCTATTCATTGTTGCATTTGTCATTTTCACAACTCCTAAACAAATTTGAGTTTTAATTTGCAAATTTTCATGTCTATAGAACTCTACCTTCTCAGCGTAATGCATTTTTGTTGAGAATTTTTTAAAACTTCTAAACATGTTTTTTTCTTGGTTTTCACATGTTTCCACTCAGAGTTGATTTCCACCTGATACTTTCTCACTAGAGTGCATGAGAAAGTGAAGCATTGCTCATGTGCTGGCAGATTATATGTTCATACTCAAATATTTAATATCCAATGGTGACGTTCTTTGTGAGATTTTGTGATCACAAAAAAATGAAAATGAAAATATTTTGCTGCAAATGGGCGGATGGAGAGATCAAAACTTGTTGCAGTGGTTATACGATGATGTGGACTTGTTGCATGTCAAGCTAGAAAACTTAAATGATCTTCTAGTGGAGTTTTTTCTTATAAGAGATATACATCCCCATGGCTCACGTCGCAACACATCACTTCACGTTTATAAGTAGCTTGGTACAAAAAATGTAGTTCCCTACCACCTCCACGAGCTAGCACAAAAAAAAATCAGTTGTAACTGAAGCATTGATCACACAAGTATAACTAAATATAACATGTGAATTTTTTGGTTGCAACTTATACATGTGAGAAGTCTCGCATTGTCTCTAGGAAATAGCTCATGTTCACAAAAACAATTGTGTGGGAGATAACTGGTAAGATATTATTCAACTGTTTTATGTTGTAGTGTCTGATCGGGCTGCGTTACCCGGCTCGTTGTCTAAATTCTCGTGTTCCACGTGAAATCGAGTGGAGTGGAAACTCGTAGCTAGAATAGAATCCCTAAGGAAGATGACAATGAGTTTTCTGAGTTGCGTAACGAACCCGATGCAACGAATAATTGTTTACCGAGAGCAACTACCTTCTGGACGGAAGTACTTGTTAGGTTCACCCAGAAAAGAGAATTAAGTATCTCACTGGGCGGAGAACCCACATGTTGGTAAAATTATAGATGGCATTGTGAGCTTTACGAAACCTAAGGACCATCAACCATCTTCGTGTGTGGACTTGTCAAACCGATCTATAATCCACAAGAATTTTGGAGGAGCTTCTGTCGTCTAGCGATGGGCATCACACCACAGACCGTGCTGAAAGGCTAGGGGACTTGTTAAATTGACTATTTATATTAAACATTTTTACTTCTTTACATCTCATTTTTGTACATCTGAAATATATATTTACATCCACCTTTGCCAAATAAGTTTAACTGATATTTTCTCATTGCATTTAGCAACACAAACCATAATTGTGTGGACAAGTTCAATATATGTACAACTGCAAATCTTCGATTTTGAAAAACACACAACTAAAGTAAGAAATTCATATTTGAATGATATTTCCAAGTTTACTTTCAATATTTTGTTTAGTTGAATCGTCTAAATGTAAGAATAATGTAAAACATAACAGATCACCTTAACATGTGGAAGAGTTTGTGCTCCTGAGGTGTATGATAATGTATCTACATATGTTTAGGTCCATTTAAAATCTTCAAATAGCCCGATTAAAGTTTGCAATGTGCGGGTATCGCAAAAATATTAATGGAGTTATCTAGAGTATGGTTTTTTGATAATTTGTAGTTAACAGAAAATTGTAGAACGTGCCGTGGTGTCAAATTAAAGGTTGTTTATTCTTGAATAGCATAGCTTTGATGAAAAATATGTGTATGGGAACTTGAAAGAAGGAGGTTGGTTCGTTGCGATGGACCTTCCATTCTCGTCATAGGCAAGTGACTAGTGAGGGTGGACTTAAGGTGCTGGTGCATCATAGGGTGTTTAAAGAGTTAACGAAGCACGTGGAGTAGAAGGCTTGGAACTTAAGAAGCAACACATTGTTTGACATGAAAACATGTGTTCCAACAAAAGTTCACCATGCACTTAAGACGATTTTGAAGGCGCAACATCTTCTTCAGGAGGCGCAACATCTTCTTCAGGAGGCACAACTCGACGACACCCAACAAGAATGACAACCACACGGTGGCTAACACCAACACCCGACAAGAATGACTACCACACACTATGGCGAAGGCAGGGGCAGTAGGGGCCTTGGCCCCCCTTGAGATTAGATATTTCTGCCTAGATCCCTGCTTCCATCTGTTAAAGACTACACATTGCTTCATTTTGGCCCCCTTATAGTTATATTTTTTTGTCTTGGCCCCCTGATACATTTTTTCTGGTTAAGCCCTTGACCACACAGTAGTTAACGTCAACACCACTACCTCTACGCCAACTGAGAAAAGATATTGGATTTGTGTCGTCATTGGTTCTGGTCTAGGAGTTGAATATGAGTCGCATCCTAGGGCATCTCCAGCCGCCCCCCCCCCCCCCCCCCCAATCGCCCCTAGGAGTCCAAATAGCGCCGTTTGGCCTAAATAGCGCCGAAATCTTCCCAGTCGCCCCCCAGGAGCCCAAATAGCGCCGTTTCGGCCAAAAATAGCGCCGGCGCACCCAGGCCAAACCCAGCCCACTGGGTTCCGCCTAGGGGAGCCGGCGGAAGGGAAAACGCGCGCGGGCCAGCACTGTCAGTGAGACAACGCATTTTCCCCACCCCGACTCGCCCTTTCCTCTATCCAGTGTCATCGCCGCCATATCTCCGCCGACACCACCCCTCCCCCCTCCGCCGCACACAAGCAGCTAGGAAGACCACCATCTCACCCCCTCCATGCCATCGGCGCCGCCCACTCCCCTCCGCCGTGATCTAACTGCAAGGAAGACTCTCGGGGCGAAATGCGCCCACCTCGCCCGTGAGGTGTTCGGCGTTTTGTCTGCCCAGCCATGAACTCTGACGACGAGGAGCTGCTCACGAAACTGCTGGAAGAGGAAGTCGACGATGAAGAACACTTGCTGATCCTCACCTGCCTTGCCGGCCTGTTCGCAAATGAGGCGAGGCCGCAGCGTGCTGGCTCGGCGCCCGGTCGCCGCAAGAGCAAGCCGAGGCAGCGTTACGAAGGCTACTGCATCCTCTACTCCGACTACTTCGCCGATGATCCCCTGCAGGACGAGACAGTGTTTCAGCGCCGTTTCAGGATGAAACAGAAGCTCTTCCTCGACATTATGCATGCCATCCGAGAGTTCGACACCTACTTCAAATGCAAGAAGGATTGCACCGGCACAGTAGGCTTTGCCTCAATTCAGAAGTGCGCGGTGGCGATGAGAATGCTTGCATATGGTGCTCCCGGTGATTCGCAGGATGATTATCTGCGCATGTCTGAGTCCACTGTCATTGATTGTTTGAACAAGTTCTGCCGGGCAGTTGTTGTAGTGTTTGGGCCAACGTACTTGCGATCACCCAATGCGGAAGACACTGCTCGGATCCTGACCACGAATGAAGCAAGAGGCTTCCCTGAGATGCTTGGAAGCATCGACTGCATGCATTGGGCATGGAAGAACTGTCCATTTGCTTAGCAAGGGATGTACAAAGGCCACAAAGGAGCTTGCAGTGTGATTATTGAGGCAGTGACTACACGGAATCACTGGATTTGGCATGCCTTCTTTGGCCTGCCAGGAACTCACAATGACATCAATTTTCTGCAGTACTCGGGTCTTCGGCAAGCTTGTTGAAGGTCATGCTCCCCCGATGAATTACGAGATCAGTGGGCACCACTACACAAAGGGATACTACCTTGCAGATGGCATCTATCCAAAGTGGTCAACATTTGTTGTGTGATCTTGCACAACATAATCATTGAGAGCGAGCGGGATGATCCGGTGACCGACACGGAGCCATATTACCGACAGGGTCCTCTTGCAAATGTAGATCATCAGGTGTCGGCAACATGGGAAGCCTTCCTTGCTATGCGCCAGGAGATTCGAGACCCACTGATTCATACACAACTGCAGAATGATCTGGTGGAGCACTTGTGGAGGCGCAAAGGCAATGGCAACGCCTAGTTTGATTAGTTCTATTTGTTTGCCTTGTTGAACTATTTGTGTGTGGATTTAAATGTTGAACTATCTGTGTATGAATTTGTATGTTAAACTATGTGACAAAATAATGTTTGTGTGTGAAATTTGAGCGAAAATCGCCGAGTCTGGGTTCCACGGCTGGGAATCGGCGCCCCCCAGCGCGCCAAATAGCGCTGTTGGCCCCCTACGCAAGCCACACGCCGTTTTTGTGGTGGGGGGGGGGGGGGGGGGCTACTGGAGATGCCCTTCGGCTTAGGTGATGAACCTGATTAAGTATTTTTCGACAAAGCTTTACGCGCGCGTTTCCTTCATTGTTCGTACGACTTGCGATAAGGGAACAAGCTCGTGGAGGCATAAATTCACCGATTGAGTCAACGAAAAAAGCTTTATCGAAAAAAAAGACGTAGATGCACAACATTACACTACACAAGTCTGAAAAGTGCATGGCCTACGGTTTTGCAGCTGTGCCAGCGTCATTTCTGTTGCAGAGGCGTACGCGAGCAGAATGACGGAGTAGACGGGGTCGATCGTGGAGGCCGATGCGGAGCGCAGCCTGGACACCTTTGTTCCTTCACATCTCAGTCCGAAACTGACTCCATATCACGCTACCGCCCCCAGAAGCGCCATGGCAGACGTATACTACCCGCAGTGTGCCTACGTATCACACAAATCGTCTCAGCAGTCACATAGCAGGAGACTCTCGTCGAGTGATCGAAGAGACTCAACAAGATCCATCACCGGCGCTGCGGCCTGCGCCCTGCGCGCCCGGCCGAGCGGCGACACACCGGTGGTTGCGATGGGGTTTTCACGGGAGAAAAAGCTCTGTCCGGCTGCTGCTCGCCACATTTCGCAAGCCTTTTCTTCTTCCTTTTGCTCGCACTAGCTAGGCACACATGGCCGGCCGCACGGGAGTCCGGTGTTCCATCAGGGGCCTCGTGGACTTGGATGGTGGCTAATCAACTCATCATGGACCTTGGTGCGCCAAGCTCGTGAGTTTTTTTAGGGGATTGCGAAATATTAACGATATCTTGATCGGCTCATGCATCATGGCTTGGTTTGATGGGAACAGGATTATTCAGGATTGGGACGAAGGAAAATCATGCGCGTCGCCGTCGATCGCCCCGTAAACTAATAACAATTGGTGTTTGCCGTATCCTGATCCTCTCTAAAGCTGGTCCAATCGTGATTAAAGGCTGATGAGGAAATGCAATATATATGTGGTCGTGGTGTGGTTGTACTAACCTTTTTGTTGCAATTGTGCAGCTGGCTTTGGCTTTAGAGTAGCTTGCATGTATCGCAATGCTCTCCGATCCCTGTCTTAACAAGCACAGTACTCCTGTGCATTGCATTTGTCGAGTCTGTCAGATGTCAAAAAGCTCTGCTGGTGTTCGTTTTCGGTAGCACGTTGTGATCTCTGCAACTTCGGGAATTCTGCCCGGCCGGCCAGATGTTCATTACCGACGCCAACTACCAGCACTTGGAAGGTGAACAATTCATTTCACAATTCAGAATACACGGCTGAATTTTCGACGCCCCGATCTCATTTCCACGTCAACGCAAATTCTACTCTAGAGACACCCAACCTTGCACGGTTTTACATATGTCCTGCAAAATACAACGCATCTAGACTCATTTTGGCAGCATCATAGATTTGCATCTGACCCATGGGCTAGCTAGTGCCTCTCGAGTAAGCGCATTACATGGACACATGGACAGTGATGATCGATGCAGCTCGATCATATAGCTAGTGTGCCAAGAACAAAAGGATGCTCTCCTATGTTGCTGCTTTTTTGTTTGGCAAGCCATTAATTGGCCTTCCTATCAAGTTTTCAATGCTGTAACCACCTTTCTCCCAAAGAAGAACTTTAGCTGCCCAAAGTTTCCGACCAAACGCTATGGCCACAGTACTCAAAAAATGTTCTATATTTTCGGTACAAAGGATAACATGCAAGTAAGTGTATATAGCTTACTAAATATGGCAGACATTAACACCAGTACTTATAAAGGTAGTAATCAACTTTGGAAAATAGAGATATAGAAAGGAGCTTTGAAACATACAATTATTGCACATTTCACTGAACAGATATCAATCGAATATTGGCTTTGCAAAAGGTATTTCCCGCAAAGATGTCTGAACTTTGAAGTAGGACAAGTTTGAAGAACTCCACCCCTTTAGTTCTGTGTCTACACATTAAGGCGGAGAAAATACGCACAAAGTTGAGTTACTCGAGTAGCTTACATAACTTTCGATGTCCCCTTTGTTTTCATTTCGACATTGATTACATATAAGGGAAGTCCTACTCCTACAAACTAGTCATACTCAGTAGGGAGTAATAAGAGAGTTTATTGGTGCAACATGAACTTATTCGAATACTTGAAGTTATGATTGGGCCGAGAACCCAAATAAGATTACCTTTTTTTGTTGCCCCAACATTCATCAGAGGCTCGTTCGCCTACATCGACTAGGAAACTGGTCAACTTGGTCTTTTTTTTTTGAAAGGAATGCGGTAGGGGAAGCCCCTACAGCGGATTTTAATAAGAACCCAAATATGTGTCCATGAGAACTTGAACCTGGGTGGCTGGGTTGTACATCCATTTCCCTAACCAAATGAGCTGGGCCTACTTCTTGTGAACTTGGTCATTCGACGGCATATTCTAGATAGCTGTCGGTTCATATTCCGTGTCACACGCACATATTGATGAGTGTGTATTTTCCATTAGGAGTAGTTTCATTCTACAAAAAGAAGGGTATAATTCTTCAGATTTTTCTCGTGTGTTCTTTTATTCACAAGATTGTATTCCCTAGTTTTTTCTAGCGAACATTTTTTCTCGTGTCTATTGGAGCTCACCTAACAATCATTCGAGAATCAAGAAGGCACTCTCTTATTAAAAAAATCAGGAAGGCACTCCAATCATGTTTTTCTACTAATTATGCAATTTTGGAATACCATAGATTAAAGAGATAACCCCGTGTCAACATTGAGTGAGTTTTTGCCTATATGTTAATATGTATAAATATGATAACAATTTAATGAATGCATCCGACTATTCACCAACTCCACAACCTAGCCCAAGCTATTTTTATTGATATAATTTGTTCGCGAGGTCTTGAATTGATATATTGAATCAATGCACTAATCAATTAAATAAAAAGTCCTAGTTCAAGATAAGGTGGGCAATATCCATATTTTATTATAATTGCAATCTTATTTACTTTAACTCTCGATGTGAAAGTATGACAAACTTTCTAGACTCTTTTGGATGGCAAAGAGTTAAAATAATCATGCGCATGCAAACATCGAGGTTATCAGAATCTCGGCTATGTTTGTAATTCTGCGAATAAATTGATTGGCTTGATTCTATGATACTACTCAGTAATCATTAGAATCTATGGCTGTATGATTCGAAGAGTTATGATGTATGATTCATGATTTTACCGTAGAGTTCTGACCCGATTCAGATTTTAAGATTTTGCATGTGTTTTCTATGGCACCTCCTACTGGGCCTACAAGTGAAGATCTCATGCACATGCCCAATTAATATTTTATTTTTCAAAATTCATAAAGATATAAATATGTAAGTTTATAAATAGCATTTATCAAAATTATTATAAGATCAAATAATCCTAAAATCCTATCATAGTTCTTGAAAATTGTTTCGATAGTTTATGAGTTTGTTCCATCATGCATAGAAATATTCATACAACGGTTAAAATGTTTCAATATATCACAAAGAGAATCCATATGTAAATTCAAATTTTACAGTCAGTATGGGAACATGTTTATCTTTCTCAGAATAAGTATTTAGGTATTCAAAGATCTCCGTGTTTGAAGGAACATGATGAACCTATCTTGTGTTAAGCTTTTATTTTGTTTCAGAACAACTAAGAAAATATTATTATTTATGGTTAGGAAAATGCTAAAGATTTCTCTAGAAGTATAACCACAAATAAATGTACGAGAAAGATGTAAGGATAGTAAAGAAAACAAAAAAAACGAAAGAAGAAGAAGAAAAACTCTTCTCTAACCCCTCATGGGCCGGCCCAGTCAAATGAGAATTCTATTCCTTGCAGTGGGCGAGAAATGCCAATAAGTTCACGAATGAGATCCACAACAAGTGAAAACACATTTATGTTAGATAGTTATCGGAAATTCATATCGGGTCATGGGTGCAGATGCACCCACTACTTAAAAAACAATTTTTAAAATATCAGAAAATTCAAAATAAAATTTCGGATATACTCAAGACATTGAATGTTAGCACAAAAAGTTTCGCAAATAAAAGTTATTTTTTGTGACCTCTGCAAAAAAGGCAAATCAAGGCATTTTTTTGGTCTTTTTTTTGCATAGGTCACAAAAAATTCTTTTCTCCACGAAACTTTTTGTGCTAACATATTATGTCCTTATGTATATCCGATTTTTTTTACATTTTGAAAAGTTTTAAAAAATATTTTACACAACGGGTGCATCTGCACCCTTGACCCAAAACACCGTGTCCGATAGTAATAGCGTTTACTAGCGCGCCGACGCGAAGTGGCCCGTGAGGTGGGCGCCCCAAGTAGGTAACTTTATTTATTTTATCTGCTGCATTTTTTTGTTTTTTCCTTGGTTTCTTTTTCCTTTTCCTTCTATTTGTAGTTGCACATGTTTTATTTTTTATTTTTTTCCTTTCTTTTGTTTCTTATTTGTGTATAAAAGCCATATGTTTTTCGTGTGTAATGAGTGAACATATTCTTGTACCCAGAACACTTTTTTTTGGAACTCTATGACTAATTTTCATCTCTCGAATTTTTTTCGACTCACGAACAATTTGTTTGAGGTGTACGAACATTTGTCTAGACCCCCGAACATTTTTTGAGCTCTATGAACATTCTTCTCAATCTTATAAATATATTTCCTAAAAAACATTTTTTGACAAATAAATTCTGTGATTTATTAAAGAAAAACTTGGGATCCGTTGATGATACGCGTTAGATGCAGCCCATGTCAGAATTCCTGCGCTATACGCGCCAATTAAGAGCGCCCAAAATAATTTAAAAAAAAAAGAGCACCCAAAAGGAAAATAGGCATGAGAAAAATAGTACAAACTGCAAAGGTTTGGGCCGAGTTTCGTCTCAGACCGTCAGACGAGGGTTGTCTCGGCCTTGTCAATAGATTAAGCCCAAGCTAAGAGGGTGGTTCTTGACTATACTCAATTGGTTGGGCTTATTCAAATGTTTGGTTAGTTGATAAAAATCCAGCATCAGTTTACAATTCGTGAAATCTTCACGGTGTAAAAAGATTATTATGGCTTCGCCGGGTTCGAACCGAGAAAGCATCCACCACGAAAAATTCATATTTAAATACTTCAAAAAATTCTTAGCAAAAATGTATTGCGTTGGGAATGTAAAGTTTTATAGGCATGCAAAATGGCAAGTTGAAACTCAAATTTGTTTAGGAGCTATGAAAATGACAAAATCAGCAATGAATAGTAGTTCAGCAGTGAATAGTAATTTCTGGTACTATTCACTGACGAATTTGTCATTTTCGTAGCTCCTAAAATGTTTTGAGTTTCAAGTTGCCATTTTGCATGTCCGTAGAACGCTACCTTCCCAATGTAATGCATTTTTGGTTAGAATTTTTTTGAACTTTTAAACATGATTTTTCTGTGGTTTTCACCGGTTTCCACCGAAACTGGGTTTCCACCGGATATTCTCTCGGTTCGAACCGGAGACCTTCAGTGTGTTAGACTGACGTGATAACCAACTACACCACGAAACCACTTGTGATGAACTTCCCAAAGGTTGCTACATAGATAGAAAAGCATACCACAAGAGAACCTTTTTTTTTGCGGGTAACACAAGAGAACATTTTGATCTCAACTTGACTGTTTCACATTTCCACCCAAGTACCCAGGGCTGGAATCGAGCCGAGCCGAGCCGGCTCGAGGCTCGGCTCGGTCAGGCTCGGGAAAACTCGAGCCGAGCCTGGCTCGGCTTGCCCCTAAAAAATTAGCAGAAAGTAGGCTCGTGGCTCGGCTCGTCAGGCTCGAGGCCGAGCCGAGCCGGCTCGCGAGCCGCAGCATTTTTTTTTTTCCTTACACAATCGATCGATCAAAGATCAGAGTGCTGCGCTGCGTTGACCCCATCGTGCCCGTGCTCTACTGCTCTCTGCCTCTTCTCTCCTTCCCCATCGCGCTCCCGCTCGCTAGGGTTACCGCGCCGCCGGCCGCCACCACCGCCGCCCACTAGCTCTTCGCCTCCTCCCGTAGCTCGCTTGAATCAAGGACGTCTGGACGCGCACGCCGCGCGGCGCCGTCGCCGACCTTCCAGTGGCGGCCGCCGGCCGGCCCCTACTCCCTGGCCATCGCTCCTGTATGTTGGCGCCGTGGTGATTCGCCACCGTCTGCCGCGGCTATGCTCGCCTGCTCCTCCGATCTCCTATTCCACTATTCCGGCCAGGGGCGCAGTGCCCGTCTTGCCCAGCATCTTCTCTGTTCCATCGTCATTCTCGGCTGATGTTTGACCTGCGCAGCTGCGCCGCTCCTCCCCTGATGCCGCTCCTCTTCTCTGGCTGGTACGAACGCTTGGACAGTTCAATCCGATCCATGTTTTTCATTTTGCACCAAGTCCACTACCGTATGGCTAGTGCTTGTATTTAACATTTCGAGGTAGCATCCTATTCCTGTTGCTATACTCGTTCAAGCATAGAAACTACGTTTTTCTTTTTTGAGATGAGCACATGTACAGAGCAATGGAATACAGCGCGGTGCATGTGATCCTATTAGTATTCTACAAAATATTTCTCTTGCACACTGCCTGTAATTTCTGAGAATAGCTTACTATTGTTTCCTGTTTAACTGATTTTGAGTGGGAGGAACCTAATCACAGAGTAATCATCTCTTATGTTTAATTGGTTTAATCCTATTTAAGTTTTAGGAATTGATTCAACGTGTATTATTTGGATATGGCGAGTGGGCATAAGTTTAGATGCACATATTCATCTAATTTTGTAGGCATACAAATTGTGGATCCATTCCAAACAAAGCGGCGACATAGGTCACAAGGTTATAATTGAGTTGCTAATCGAGCTACGGCTTATATTTGTTGAACTAAGTGCACATATTTGTGATGTATGAGAAGATGTTACGGATATATTCATGCTCTTGTTGATATAATTGTAAATTGCTACATTTTTTCCAAAGACCATGTCAAATTTTTATATTTCATCGAGCCTTCGAGCCGGCTTGCGAGCTTTACCGAGCCGGCTTGTCGAGCCTCGAGCCTTGTCCGGGAGGTCTAGGCTTGGCTTGCTCCACCTTCGAGCCGAGCCGAGCCCGAGCCGAGCCTTGTCGAGCCCGAGCCGAGCCTCGAGCCTCGAGCTTCATGTCCAGCCCTACAAGTACCCAACCATAGCTGCGGTACACGACGATCCTAACAATGATAATTAACAATTTAACATACACATAGCTAACACAACAATATCACGACCAAATCGGGCAGCAGATAGAGGACAGTGTAGCAAATGCAGAAGCATCAGTTGGCCAACGTCGATCAGAGCTGGGTCTTGAACATGGTGACATGGCCGAGGCGCTGGACGATGTCGGCCACGGACCCCACCGCGGCGAGGAGCGATACGAGGAGCGCGCCGACGTTGAGTGCCTGCAGCGCCAGCCACTTGCGGCTGCCGCGCGGCACCTTCGCCTGCGTGATGTACATGGTGACCGGGAAGTACACGGTGAGCGGCCAGAACGCCACGGCTCCGAGCAGGCCGAGCACGGCGTTGAAGAAGGGCAGCATCAGCGAGACTATCGTCGTGGTTGCCACGAACGCCGTGCGCAGCACCAGTTTGGCCATGGTGAACCGCAACGCGCCCCGGCCGGCCGGCAGCCGCAGCGCGTACTCCCGGTGGAAGAAGGCCGCCTCCGGGTACCGGCTGCGCAGCCACTTCTCGTAGCACGCGAACACGGGCTGCGCGTACACCTGGTACGCCCCGACCAGGTGGATGACGACGGCGACGTTGGCGAGGTCGACGAGCCAGAAGGGCTCGTCGAAGCCGGTGAGGATGTTCCCCGGCGCGTCGTTGCCGAATGCCGCGTACCCGATGCACCCGAGCGACACGTAGAAGACGGTCGTCACGCCAATGCCGTACATGCTCGCCCTCTTCATCGTCACATTCTCGGATGGCGGAGACTTCACCGTGTCCTGTACACGAGCCACGCTATTGTAGTCAGCATGATGACCTCAAGTGCGCACGCATTTTACGATCTAATACTCTGAAGGCAATGTAATGTGCAAGAAACTTAATTGATTACCTGGATCTCAATGAGGAGCATGGAGTAGGTGTAGGCGAAGGCGATGTTGCCGAGAGCCTGGAGGAAGTTCCACGTCCTGGTCGGCGCGGAGACGCCGCCGATCTTGCTGCCGAGGATGGTGCCGTAGGCCCTGTGGTTGGCCGCGAACTTGGCGGCGCTGAGGAAGAGCGCAATGAAGGAGTAGGTGAAGGACATGACGGCAGCGACGATGGAGATGAAGGTGACCTTCTCCAGGCTCGGGAGCTGGGACAGCACCACCTCCACGAGGCCAAACAGCACGAGGTACATGGTCCCTTCCTGGCTGCAGTTGGCGCCGTGGCCATTGCAATGGCGGCAGTTGCTGCGCACCACGGACCTGCAAGACAAGGAACAGCTTTCAGTCGATCTCATGGCAGATGCTGAACGAAATGTTGAAGGACTTTCAGAAGCTTGCTTACATGATGCCCGTGGCAGCTGTGATGGTGTACCCCACTATTGCACCCCAGAGGATCGCGTACTGTGCAATGCCGCACACAGCCACATCTCTAGGCCCTGCACACCATCCAGAACCAGAAGCTTTTGTGAGAACCGCAAACGTTCATTCTTGTAGTCATTGCTGACAACACCATGTCAGGATAAGTTGGTTACGGACGTACCGAGGCAGGAGCGGACGGCGTCCATATAGGTGTAGTTCCGTTTGCCATGGACAGGGTCCGGCGAGCGGTAGCAGTCGGTCAGGAGGACGGCGGTGAAGTAGGTGATGTAGGCGCAGCCGATGAGGGCGATGGGGCCGAGGACCCAACCCATCTGGGCCACGCTCCACGGCAGCGCCAGCACGCCGGACCCGATGATGGCCGTGATGGCGTGCGTCGTCGCCGTCCATACCGTTCCTGCCAAAATTCAGTTCCATTACAAAATCGGTAGAGTCTGAGGGTGCAGCATACATAGCTTGTGTTGCACTACAGTCCGCCCTCTGCCGTGCAGCATGCACAACTCTTTACGAGACTTATATGTAACATGGTGAAATCTCAGTGAAGTCCCAATTGCAGTAGTACTAGTGCTGAAACAAATTGCAACTTGCAAGTCAAACCTACAACCCAGTACCCACAGGGTGAGAAGGAATCATCATATTCTCAGAAGGGTCTGCAACCACCATTAGTGATGAATAAACCGAGGAAAGTGAAACCCACTAATTGGATCTACTGCCCATGCGCTGGACAACATTACCAAAAGCGTATCAACTGATCGAGCTTCAAAACTAGCAACTTCGACAACTTGACAATGTAAGCACTGAATTTCAATCGGCAGGTCCTAAAGCAGCACCATCTCTGATGGCTTTGATTTAGTCACCCAGCAAAAGTAGCAAGTATTAAACACCTAAAGCGAGATCTCTTTGTTTTACTCGTGATATACTAACCCAATAACTGAACTGTATAACAGCACATGGAGACTCTTTTGGAACCATTCGCAAAAAACAAAAAAAAGAGAGAGACTCTTTTGGAACAGCGTAAGCATCCACCTGGAGAAAAAACCTTTTTGGAAGAAACCTGCGTCCTGGTTTGCTTATATTTGTGGATTATGATGTGGTATGCAACTATGCATTATGCAGCAAGCATGAAGCATGATGCAGTTAGATATCTGAGTAAAGGTAATCAAACGCATACTTTGTGACGTGCACACATAGATTCTGTACTTAACAAGTCATCAGTGTAAGGACTACTGAATAAATGGTGCATTCTGCACTCTTCATCTCTGTCTATGACTAGACTCACAGGCTGACAGCAGTACACCTGAAATGGATTCAGTTATTATATACTTTCATGATACCATGAAAGCTATAGCAGTATTAGGAGGATTCCAGATGAAAGTGGAGAGAGCACAACTTGAAGGCTTGCAAGATGCAGCCATCCATCCACATCGTAGTCATTTTGGCACACACTACAACAACTTCCATTATATTAACCTATTAACGATTCGACGATGAACAGTGTTCTCCACTCTTTCGGGGATTCTGATTCTAAAACAGTATGACAATGACTGCTGCAGCCACAACACTTCGTGACACAATCACGTGCACCACTAGACTGTATTTAGAGTTAGCAATATGGTAGTAGTGCCTGCCTAGTCACCGGAATTAGCAACAAGTTTGTTCTGTAAACAACTGAGAGCATAGGGCTTTCGGACCTAATTCCCGCATCAATACTCTGCCACCTACCCGGTTCCCATCATTCAGGGTGTCGTAAAATGTGTGGTGCGGACGCTTCAGAAAATGGGTGTCCCGTTCTCAAGCGATGCTCTGTTTTTCAGTTAAGAGTATGCAAGGTGTCTGAATTTCTGAAAGTGATGTCTGAATAGTGTAGCATCTATATTAGTTAGGCATGCATGCATGCAAACACAAGACATGTAAAAGCGACAGCTTTGGATCTTAAGGTGGCTACATAGGTGATCAGAAGCAGATTTTGCTCTGTTCTGCAATATTTTACTCAGTCAAAGCAGAGTTCAAGTCCTGACTCCTAACCATGAGCTGATACTCCTTTCGGACCTTTCCCTCCCTAATGTATGCTAATTTTCGCTTCAGATCAGAAGTGTGCCAGCTTCCTAACACCAAAGTTTTAGGATAGGCGTTGCCTTTTTTTCTCTCGTTGTTTGTGAATGATTATGATGCATGCTACCCAGCTACTACTAGCTTGCAGTGCAACATCAAATCTTCTTCTGAACTGCGCACATTCCAAAGCAAAATGTGAAGTTTGCCAATTCCGATATACCTAATAATTTGAGAGACGACTAGGAATTTCAGAGATGAGCCATTTATAGAAATTCGATCGCCACCACCGACTCCCTGAAACCTCTGCGACGAAACATGAACTGACCTAACGCCGGCAACCTAGCTCGCTACTGCTCCTCACGCATGGACCTGAATAATACACCGGAGCTGATACATGGACGGAGGACACCGAGAGCCAGTCCAGCCATGTCTCGTCGGCAAAAGGACAAGCGGGCTTACCAGTATGGCATCAACCGAACGAAATCAACGAACTCGAACTGCGAAAAACAGACTCTGGAAGGGGGAGTGAGTGGGCCGTGTGTGTCATACCTGTTCTTAGACGGCCGTCGTCGTCCACCTCCGGCGCCACCTCCGTCACCTTCTCCACATCCATCTCTCCCTCTCCGCCCTCTCTCCTCTATCGAATTCTGGGATGGAGTCTGTTGCACCTGCCGCGGCGGCTATATATATAGAGGCGGCGAGCTTTGCACCTGACCCGCCTTCCACTGTACATTCATTCTTTTAATGCGGCAATCGTTCAATTTAATCTCCCTCACGGAATCCCACAAATACCTTCAGCGGCCGCTCGCAGAAAAGGAAAACATTTCCGCTTCGAGGGAAACACCAGACAGGCAAACGGTCATCTATGGCAAGTGACAGCTGTTGATAGCCTTCTATTCGAAGAAAATGAATAAATGGGAGGTAATTTTGGGCAAATTTTCTGTCCCGGTACATTGGCTAGGCGACAGTGGGTGGGTGGGTGTATCTGGTCACACTCGATGTGTAGCGGGCCGGTATACTGAACTTACTAGATTGACCATGGATGTAGAAGCAAAAATGGGGGTAGGACGGTGCTTGCTTTAATTAGAGCGCCTCCAATAGATGATAGGGCACTCTTTTTGGTTTGAGGGCACCGAATTTTGGTTTTATAAATTTTGTTCTTACACGATGGGTAATGTAAAATATGGCACCAAACTTTATTCTCACATGATGGATGATCTAAAATAGGGCATCCATTCAAACCATATTGCATGGTTGAATTTGCGAACTACTCCCTCCGTTTTTAAATATAAGATGTTTTAGTTGTTTCACATGTTGACTAGATGCGGACTCAAATGAGTGAATATACACACTAAAACATGTCTAAATACATGTAGATACATGTGAATCTGGAAAAAGCTAAAACATTTTATATTTAGGGATGGAGGGAGTACATAATATTTAAATCTGAACATGCAAATTTAAAACTAAAGTTCAAATAACACTTGTACTAGCCACACTACACTACTCCTTGTCGCTAGTCAACT
The DNA here is from genome assembly GCA_947311845.1 of Poa pratensis. Taxonomy (NCBI): domain Eukaryota; kingdom Viridiplantae; phylum Streptophyta; class Magnoliopsida; order Poales; family Poaceae; genus Poa; species Poa pratensis. Next base: position 42,006,073 of record CAMZMU010000056.1, read on the forward strand.
AGAACGATGAGGAAGAGGAGGACTCCATCTTTATCACCCTCGATCTTTATCACCCTCGAGGGGCCAGCCCCGTCGGTGTTCTTCTTGTTCGCTTGTGCTTCGCTCGTTCAATAGAATTCCAACTCTGCCTGCACGTACTCCGGATGCTCCTGTCGAAACCTAGCCATGGCCGCCTCATCAGACTCATGGGCGACAAGCTGATGCATGGTGCGACAGTGCTGCCTCTCATGTTTGCAGGACACAACCAGCACTTCCGAAGCGAGCCACTCTGCCACTTGCCAGCTCTCCACCTCCGAGAAGTTTAGCACAAACTTCGGACAACTGAACTTCCACGCGACGACATCGTACGCGCGCGTGGCCAGCTCCGGCGTGTCGAATGTGATGAGCCACACTGATGGCGGTCGAACGAAATATCGATGGCATAGCGGCCGGACGACCGCAACCGCACCCTGCAGAAGCCGGTGTTGCTCTGGACGCGGCGGCGGTGTCGCGGCATCCCATGGCAGCGGTCAACCTCGGAACGGCGCGGCACGGTGCGGGTGGCGGGAGTTGGGGAGGGGATATTTCAGCGCGGCGCACATCTGCTTTTTGGTTTTAGGGAAGCCGCTTCCGTGATGTATATTTGGGATACAAAGGGCTAGTTTTAGGGCATGACGTAAAATTTTACATCACCATACACTATAAAGCTATACATCATCTCTGAAAGCATGTTTTGTTTTTGCTGTTGGTGATGTATAAAACAATTTTTTAGGCACAAGCCCTATTTTAAGTCATCTATTGGAGAAGCTCGTATGACACATTCACGTCCCTAGTCCTACCACCATTTAGAAGATGCGGAGTACTTTGTTAGATAATAAAAGTCATAAATGGGCGAAATCATTCATATGTTTGTTATAGCAAAACGTGCCATAAATTTCTTGATAACCTGCTCCAAGATAGTGGCATCAATACTCAATCATAGTTTATTTTATGGGCTGTTGGACCAAACCTAATTTTATTTCCGAGTCATCACCCTCAATCCACCAACATTACCTCCACAAATCTGACTATGCATCCATCTTTGCTTATGCATTCACGTCATCGCCTCCTCTGACTCATCAAGGTCCATCCACGTTTATGCAGTCGCATCGTCTCTGGCTCATCTTTGTTACCTGTTCCATCATGCTAATCTAACAACTCCGCCCGCGGCTTTCTGTTGTTGCCCATACTCACATCACATAGTTCAACTCGATGTGGAGGTTGAACTCTACCTTGTTTTCAGTAAAACGAGTTGTGTATATCCCTAAAACTAGAGGAAGTGCCTAGCGCTTCGTTGAACAAAAACTCAAAATTCCGCTCACTTTTTGTGTGAACTATTAAGTGAAATTACACAAACAAAAAATGAAACCTCACAAACAATAGTAAAGTTGCAACAAAAAATAACCAAAACAATGAAAGTGCAACTGCACTAAAAATTAAGTGTAATTGCTAAAAATAAAATGCAACGGTACAAAATAAAAGCGCGATTGCAAATGCAACAAATGCAAAACTAATCTAAACAAAGATTAAAGAAAATGACCAACCTTTATGGAAGTGACCGAAATTTCATTCATGTGACTGCCATAACAAAACATGCGGTAATCATTGTATACTTTTTGTTTGTTTCGGTTTTCATAGGATTGCAGTAGGTTGGTGGAGTTACTGTCGCGAGACATATGACCTCAATTTGTTATTCCTTTTGGGGTCAATTTTGGTCGGTTTTAATGTCTGACTTTGTCTAGGTTTAAATAATGTATGAGTGTATGCATCAATCGATGTAAAGGTGGGAGTTATCCTCATTAAAAAAAAAAAATGTGACTGAAAAATAACACCAAGTTACTAAAAGACCAAAAAAAAAGTAACTGAAACTTCAGCGTGTATAGTTTAGCCGTTATGAAGACTAAAACCACTATTGTGCTTCTTTATTTTATTCGTATGGCAAAAGGGGCATCCCAACTTTATCTCATCCTTGTTTGTTTAGGGCAACCGACATGAGTGCTGCCTTTTTATTAAGTAGAGGAAAATTTTATGTACTGAGAAATCTTATTCTTGTTCAAAAAACGGGGAAAACAACTTCTAACCGTTGAAGAATTAGGTCTTGAGGTTGCAAAAATGCAAATAGGGAAAGCTACTTTTGGCTCATTACAAGGATGACACGTAGCTGGGCAAAACTGCAGAATCCACATGAAGCGGCTGTCTGATTCATCATCGGTGAAGTCTTTCTGCTGACGCCATCGAACAAATGGATCCGTTGAGCCATCGGAAGGGTTTCTGGTCCAGACAGGACATTCTTTCAGCTGATCGTACATTGTTTCTTGCAGTTCATCCAAAACTTGGGATCATGCATGTATAATACATTTTATTGTGTTGGTTGCTGAAGAATCTTAGTTCCAATCTAACTATGCCTCTTGTCCCCTCTTTAACCAGGACTACGGTGAAGAATCGGAGGGCCTAAACATAGTGCAGGAATACATCAAGTTGCACTAGGGACCGCCTTCCAGTATCCGGATCTTTTCAAGATGCTATTAGCCTTATCTAAATCGTGTTCAGTTATGGAACTTGTTAGGTTATGAGAATTACAATGTGTGGTTTTGTCAACCGAGAGTTTTGTTTGTGGTGCTGGAACATTATGGCTTAATTGTCAGAGATGCAAATCTGTATAATTATTTGCTGTCTGGTACCCTGAAAGATGTAACCGAGAGTTTTGTTATGTTCATTCTTCTCATGTTGCTGTCTGGTACCCTGAATTATGTGTTGTGTTAATGTGGATTGTGGTCGCTACATTGCTAAATTGCTATGCTGACTGAACATTTGCCCAGTTTTGTATGGTGCGTTCTGGAGTTCACTTGGAAGCATGTCCAGACCGAACTGAATTTGTTCTGAAATGAATTTTTTAAAATGTTTCAAAACATTCAAAAAGAAATACGTGGATGTAGCCAATCATATGCACTACCATTCTGGAAATTTACAACACAAAATACATTATATTTTTCGCTCAGCAAAAAAGACAAATCAAAGCGATCTGTGCACTGCGGGCCTGGCGGGCTGATGCGGGCCGCCGCTCTCTCCCACGTTAGTTGCAGAGGATTGTGGCATTCGGCCCGCGAACTCCCGCTGGCGGAAAGCAGCCCGCCAACGGAGCTAGCGACTAGCCACGGCCTGTCCCGCTTGAAACCTGACATGTATTCATGTCACGACCGATGTCTCATAGAAGCGGCCGCACACACACACGTCGCTGTTATCCCGAAACCAACAATTTGTAGGCACGCACCGTATTTCATGGTATCCCATTGTGTGAGTATGACGAATACAGTTATACAGGGCGTCTCATGGGTGCAGCTGTTAGAGCATCTCTAGCAGAGCCTGCAAAACGCGAACCCGCAAAACAGTTTTGCGGGTCGCGGAACGCGTGTTTTATGGCTCGAAACGAGGCGCGACGGAGCAGAAACCGTAAACTCAACCCTTAAAACAGAATATTCCCGAATATTTCTCTCGTTTTTTTTTATCTTTTTCCCCATCTTCTTCCTCACAACACCACTGTACTAGATAAGCTAGAATCGATCAATCGATTCATTGATTAGCTAGCTCGTACCAGTAGAGGCCCTCCTGTGCGTGCTTGGGCCAAAACGAGGCGCACCTCCGCCGCTCCTCGCGGTCGTCGCCGCCGCGGGCTGCTCCTCACCGCCGCCGCTGCTCCTCCTCGCGGAGGCCGCCCTGGCACCCAACGACGGAGGCCCCCCGGGGCGCCGCCGGCGTGGAGCCTCCCCGACATCCAGCTACGGAGGCCCAGGGGCGCGGCCGGCGGCGCGCGCGGTAGCCGGCGCACGGAGCCGCCCCCGGCGTTCAGCGCAGAGGCCACCTGGGCGCGGCCACGGAGCCGACGAAGTCCCCCGACGGTCAAGTTCGGCCCGCCGCAACGAGCAGGCTGCTGTCCGCTCCAGTTTGGTGCGATTCCGGCAAGTTTAGCGGAAGTTTGCCAGATTCCGGCGAGGTCCAGCACGGCGGAAGGTCACCGGAGGCTCATGAATATTCAGCCCGCCAACGTCTCGGGCGGATACAGGCCGCGAACCTCAAACGGCACAAAAACTGCGCTTTCACGGTTTCGAGGGCTGATACGTCTCAAACGTATCTATAATTTTTGATGTTCCATGCTGTTATTATATCAATTGCTACATGTTTTGGCTACACTTTATATCATTTTTATGCATTTTCTGGGACTAACCTATTAACAAGATGCCACAGTGCCAGTTCCCTGTTTTCTGCTGTTTTTTGTTTCAGAAAACCTATTAAGGAAATATTCTCGGAATTGGACGAAACAAAAGATATCGTCAATAATATCACGAGGAGATCACGGAGTCCAAATGGGGAGTCGGAGCAGACCCACCAGGGGGCCACGCCACACTAGGGCGCGGCCCAGGGTGGGCCCGCGCCCCCTATGGCGTGGTGACCCCCCTCGGCCACCGACGCCGCCTCTTCGCCTATATATTCTCCGCGACGCGAAAACCCTATTACGGTCGATCATATTCCACGAAAAGTTCCGTCGCGGCCGTCATCGTCAATCTCAGATCGGAGGAGTTCTGAAGCTCTTCCCGGCACCCTGCCGGAGGGGAGATCATCACCGGAGGGCTCTACATCACCATACCTGCCTCCGAGTGATGCGTGAGTAGTCCACCCCTGGACTACGGGTCCATAGCAGTAGCTAGATGGTTGTCGCTCTACCTTGTGCCTCCATGTTTAGATCTTGTGAGCTGCCTAACATGATCAAGATCATCTTATTGTAATGCTAGATGTTGTGTTTGCTGGGATCCGATGAATATTGATACCATGTTTATTCAAGTTGTTTATCTATGTGCTCTTGATCTTGCATGCTCTCCGTTGCTAGTAGATGCTTTGGCCAAGTAGATGCTTGTGACTCCAAGAGGGGGTATTTATGCTCGATAGTGGGTTCAGTCTCTAGATATCTGGATCAGTGACAGAAAGGTCTAAGATGGTAGATGTGCTGTTGCTACTAGGGATAAAACATTGGTGCAGTGTCCAAGGGCACTTGTATTGATTAAATTACACACTTTACTTCATGCAATAATCTGTTGTTAGCAACTTAATACTGAATAGGATGCGGATGCTACCTTGAAGGTGGATTATTTAGTCATAGATGCGGTTGGAATAACGGTCTATGTACTTTGTTGTAATGCCCAACTAGATTTCATAGTAGACATCTTGGCATGTATTGCATTGTTATGCCCTCTCTATTTGTCAATTGCCCAGCTGTAATTTGTTTACCTAACATGCTAGTTATCTGTTCTGAGAGAGACACCACTAGTGAACTGTGGACCCTGGTCCAATTTCCTCATACTGTTTACACAACCTGCTGCAATCATCTGTTTCCTGTTACTTGCTGTTTTTCCTGCTGTTTTCCACACCATACGTTTAACTCTTTGTTTCCGCAAGACCGGAGAGATTGACAACCTCTCTGTTTCGTGTTGGGCAAAGTTCTGGTTTGTGTCTGTGCAGATTCCACGTTGGTGCGAGCTCCCTAGCGCCAGGGGAGTCAACATCAACAACCTTCCGATAGATCGTCAAGTCCTACTGGTCCAATTAAACCTTGGGTAGATTATTCAAGGGAAAACTTCTGCTGTCTACATCATAACCTTCCTCTTGGGGTTCACCAACACGTAGCCATCAAGCTGTTTTCTGGCGCCGTTGCCGGGGACTTGGAGGCTATTGGAAAGGAAATGGGAGCATCACACTTGGAAGAGGATTATTGAGGCAATTGGGAGCTGTCATTGACATGGGTGAAGCTACTCTGAAATTTAAACCTCCATATTGTTTGCATCATTTTCCTAATGCCCTAAAGCCAAGGCTAAGAAAAAGAATAAGAGGTCTAAAGGTAACACTATTGGTACCTTTGGTCTTAACAATACTTGATGCATCTCTTCATGCCTAGCTCAAAGGCATTAAGAAAAGCACTTCTGGGAGATAACCCCTGTTTTTATTTGCTGTTATTTTTGCTTTTTCTTGAGTCAAGGATGTTTGTTTACCTCTGTAGCAACTCCTTTGTATCTTTTATTTGCTGTTTTGTTGTGCCAAGGAGAGTTACTAATGCAAAGTTGGTTTTTATTTTCGGGACTGCATTGGGACAGATTGCTGTTCGTCACCGTTTAATTCAGTAGAAAATCAGAAAAAATCGAAAAATGCTGAAACTTTTTGTGCATGTTTCTGATGATGTTACGCAACTTTCATTATTTCAAAAGTTCTTCATCTGAGCATCGTAAGTGCCTCGAAAAAATTCGTCATTACAGACTGTTCTGGTTTGACAGATTATGTCTTTTATTTTGCATTCTCTCTCTTACAAGTTTTTAAGTGGTTTCTTTTCGTGTAAAAGTGCCCACTTGAGCCTAGTAACAGTGGCTAATGTTTAAAATAGTTGGCTTGTGAGTTTTGTCTTTGCTAGAACTTTGAAGTATTATCTTTTAGTGCACTAACCTGCTAATGAGAAAAGCTGTTAAGTTTTGGTGTGAAGGCAGTTTTCAAGTGTTGATAGAGGAGAATGATATTACATGATCAAGAAGAGTGAAGAGCTTAAGCTTGGGGAGGCTTACCTCCCCAGCATATTTCAAGAAGACTCAAGCATCTAAGCTTGGGGGTGCCCAAGGCATCCCCTTCTTCATCTACAAATTATCAGGTCATCTCTAATGGTGCTATATTTTTATTGCTTCATGCTAGTGTACTCTTCCTTGTAGCGTCAGTGTGTTTTTGTTTTCAGTTTGTTTTGTTTGCTGTGCTATACTTGTTGGATCGTAGTATTCATGTTAGGGAGAGAGACACGCTCCACTTTTTCATTAGAATACTCTTGTGTTTCACTTATACTTGTTGAGTATTCCTGTCTAGTTGCTGTTATTAATGTTAGCTCTTAGTTTTTCATGTATCTCTTGTTAGAGCTTTCAGTTTCTTTTGAAGAAAGTACTCTCTTGCTTCACTTATATCTGTTTGGAGAGTTGTCAAATAAGTTGATTGGTGTTTGGTTGGACCAGAAAAATGCTATGCATGTGGTAGTGGTATAAAATGCTTACATGAATCTTTTTAGATCGTTGTCTGAGTAATTTGACGTTTGCCAATTGTTTTGAGCTGTCAAGTAATTAATGTTTAAGCTTGTGCATCATGTAAGTAATGGCTGTTAATGAAGAACTACTATAAGGATTTTCTGCTATAATAATCTGTTGCATAATTGGAAGTCCATAGTAGTCTAGATAATTTTTGGATGAAGGCTATGTGTTAACAAGGAAGACAGTGGGAGTCTATGGTTCGTCAAACCTTGTGTTTTATGTACACTCTTGCTATTCCAGTTGATAATGATGTTTGCTTATAATAACCTTGCTAGCCTAAACTCTGTACTAAGAGGGAATGCTTCTTGTACATCCAAAACCTTGAGCCAAATCCATGCCACCTGTGTCCACCATACCTACCTATTATGTGGTGTTTTCACCATTCCAAGTAAATTTCTTCATGTGCTATCTACTAACTACTCAAAACAATTATCCCTTTTTGTGTCACTACTTGAAAAGCTCATAAGGACGTAATAGTGAGATTTGTCATCTTCCATGCTAATTAATTTACAAGGATTGGCAGCTTCATCTGCTTCTCCACCTTTTATTTTGCATTAAAGACCTGGTTAGTCCACCCTATAAATAAATAAATAGACACTCCTCCATGGTGAATGTTGGTGGGCACCCGAGGATTCGGTTAGCCATGGTTTGTGGAAAGTAAATGGTTGGGAGGAGTGTCACCAATAAGTGCTTGTTACAAGTGCAGTCCTAAAAACTCTCGGAACCGCTCTAAAAGTTAGTTAGCCATGGAAGATGACAAGTACCTGCTATTTGATTTGTTGACATCTGTATACACCATTACCTTACAAAACAATATTTTATGCTCTCTATATGCCTTCGGGAACTACAGCTCTAGCACATGATGTTAATCCCTGCTTCCCTCTGCGAAGGGCCTTTCTTTTACTTTTATGTTGAGTCAGTTTTCCCACTTCTTTCTGTCTCCTTAAGCAAACATCATTGTCAACTCCAGTATAACAATTTTTACATAACTTTGTGTTTGGTTGATAATATTCTTTGCATTGACATTATCTATATGATATACATGTTGAAAGTTGAAGCAAAAGCTGAAGCTATTATCTTCCTTTGTGTTGATACAAACACTTTCATGTTGAGAATTATTGCTGCTGTGAACTAACTATTATGTTAGACTATTATATCTCTAAATGTTTTATAGTATTATTCATGAAAGTTTGCACTTGTGTGATTGATGACCCACAAGTATAGGGGGTGTATCGTAGTACTTTCGATAAATAAGAGTGTCGAACCCAACGAGGAGCAGAAGGTGTTGACAAGCGGTTTTGATGAAGGATTCACTGTAAATGCTCACAGACAAGTTTTTAGGAGTTTTTGATATGACAGATAAATAAAGTACAAGTAAATAAAATGCAGTAATAATAGTTGCAGCGAGTGGCCCAATCCTTTCTACAGCAAAGGACAAGCCGGTTGTTGTACTTATAATGACCAAACGTTCTTGAGGACACACGGGAATATTGTCAAGTGCTTTCGCTTCATATAGTTGATTAATCTTCATTGTTTTGATAAGTGTTGTGTGGGTGAACCTATGCTAATGCACCGCCCTTCCTAGGACTAATACATACTTGTGATTATACCCCTTGCAAGCATCCGCAAATACAAGAAAGTAATTAAGATAAACTAACCACAGCCTTAAACTTTGAGATCCTGCTATCCCTCATGCATCGATATACCAACGGGTGTTCAGGTTTCTGTCACTCCGGCAACCCCACAATTGGCAAACGAATACACAATGCATTCCCCTAGGCCCATAAAGGTGAAGTATCATGTAGTCGACGTTCACATGACACCACTAGAAGAATAACACCACAACTTAAGCATCAAACCATTAAATATTACTCAACATAGTTCACTACTAACATCAAGACTTCTCCCATGTCCTCAAGAACTAAACGAACTACTCACAAGACATCATACGGAACATGATCAGAGGTGATATGATGATGAATAACAATCTGAACATAAACCTTAGTCCAATGGTTTCACCCAATAGCATCAATAACAAGAGTAATCAACACCGGGAGAGTTTCCCCTATGAAATAGACAAGATTCAGCCCTAGATGTTACAGCGGAGACGGGGTGCAGCGGCGGTGATGATGGTGTTGGCGGTGGAGATGATGATGATGATGATCCCGATGAAGTCCAGCTCGATGACGGTGATGATGGCGACGATTTCCCCCTCCGGGAGGGAATTTCCCCCGGCAGATTTCTTCCTGCAGGGGAGCTTTTCGCTCTCTGGTGTTTTCCGCCTCGTGGAGGCGGCGGAATATTTCGATGGCCTCCTGTGTGTTAGGGTTCCGAGGGGGTCAAGTACGCGAAGGGGGAACGGCTGAGGTGGGCCAGGGCCCCCAAACCACCTGCGGCGCGGCTGGGGGCCCCCGCGCCAGGGTGAGGAGGGCCCACCTGGCCCTTCTCAGCCTCCCCTTTTGGCCTCCTCCATCTTCTGGTAAAATAGGAACTTCCATATGTCTCCTTCGATTTATTGATCTTCAGAAATAGTGCATCTCGACGGTGCTTTTTCCAGCAGAATCCTGACTCCGGTGTCCAATTCTCCATTATTCATCAAACATGCAAAATAGGTAAAATAACATAAGTAACACTTCTAAATATGAAATATATCGATGAATAGCAGTAAATTATGATATAAAATAGTGATGCAAAATGGACGTATCAACCCCCCCAAGCTTAGACCTCGCTTGTCCCCAAGCGAAAACTGAGCTCAGTAAACATGACCACAAGTTTATGGAGCAAAGTGTCGATAAATAAAATACGGACAAGAAGCATCACATTCATTGATACACAAGTCATTCTAGACAGCAACTTCCCTTCATATAATCTAACTTGAAATAAGTAAAGGGAACCACGATGAAGTGCATAAAGAGAACCATGATTGGTGAAGGCAAACTTAAACTCTTGGTCAGAGAACAATTAACAGATCATACTTATCTTTCGAGAAGAGTCTTTATATCAGAGCTTATATAGCAGAACTTACATGCCTTAATCATAACAGTCTCCTTACAGTCATTGATAACTTTCAAAGTTATATTCATTCGGATAAAAGCTATTGTGCGAAACAAGGAAATGAGAGATATGATTAGAAGTATCAACACATATAACTAATTGGATCTCAACAACTCAAATGCTTGCTTGAGATAGAGAGGAATGGGTTTACTGACTCAACAATAATGTAAAAGATAGGCCCTTCGCAGAGGGAAGCAGGGATTAAATCATGTGCTAGAGCTTTTAAGTTTTGCAAAGCATATAGAGAGTATGAAAATAGTTGTTTGAGCTATGTATGTCGTTGTCAACGAATCGTAGTAAAGTGAACACTAACCCCTTGTCAACCAGACTTTCAAGAGCGGCTCCCATGAAGGACGTTATCTCTACCAGCAAGGTAGATCATCCCTCTTCTCTTTTGTTTACACATGTATTTTAGTTTCTTTATAGTTGACACTCCTCCCAACCTTTTGCTTACACAAGCCATGGCTAACCGAATCCTCGGGTGCCTTCCAACATTCACATACCATGGAGGAGTGTCTATTTGCAAATTAAGTTGCTTACTGATAAATCAGGGCAAAACATGTGAAGAGAATTATTAATGAAAGTTGTAGTTAATTGGGACTGGGCACCCCATTTGCCAGCTCTTTTTGCAAATTGTTGGATAAGCGGTGTATATGCCACTAGTCCATTGGTGAAAGTCTGTTTGACAAAAGTGCTAGAGAAACTCTACAGAACCCTCATGAGCTAATAAACAGTGACACAAAACTAGGAGTAATAAGTTTTGAATAATTTAAAGGTAGCACATGAAGTATTTACTTGGAATGGCGCAAAATACCATATAGTAGGAAGTTATGGTGGACTCGAATGGCAATGGTTTGGCTCAAGGTTTGGATGTATGAGAAGCATTCCCTCTCGATACAGGTCTTTGGCTAGCAAGGTTATGTAGCAAGCATAAGAGTTGAGGGATACAAACAATTATACAAGTGATAAGAATAATCATGCAATCTTCCTTAGAAGCACAAATAGTTTAACTTAAGAATACTAAGCTTATGAGCTACAAAGAAAGAAAGATCATGGAATAATATATTTGCATGCACTCCCTCTCTCTACTTAAGTCTCAAAGTATTGTCTACTACTGACCAATGCTAAGTTTGCCAAAACCAAAAAGATTAACTTGGTGCTCTAAAAAGTGATCCCTATACTAACAACAAGGTTATCAATATGAAAGAGAATTGCAAGCTAAAATAAAGTATGCAGAAAGTAAATGATAAAACTTCTCATTAATATTTCATAACGGCAACTCACACCAAGGGATACATAGATAACCAACTAAAAGAGAGATACTTCCACATTGCAAACCATCATATAAGATAACTTCCCTACTCACGATATGACTTTATGGAAAAGTAAAAGGTAAAGATAATGATGTGATACCGCGGCACTCCCCCAAGCTTGGAACAAACCAAGGGGATGCCAATACTTATGATGAATTACTCCTTCGGTGGTGGTGGTGAATTGTCCTCATCATCAGACTTCCAGGGAAGGGGTTTCCCATCAACAAAGGACGACTTGGTTTCGATTATCCTGAAACTAGCAGCAGCGCTTATGTTTTTAAACCGAGTTTCATACTCACAGTTTTGATTCTGGACGTCATAGAGTTGCGCCTGCAGTTTGTTGGTGGTGTTGATGAGGTGAAATATGTCTTCCCAGAGTTGTGCAGTCTCCTTCTTATGTTCAGCGACCAGCGCGGACACCATTGAGTGGAAGACTCCCACTTCACGTTCCGCCAGCTTTTTGTATGTGAAGACCTCTTGCTCCAGCTTCTCCATCCTGGCTTCCAGGCTCCCTTCTCCTTTGGGTCCTCGCACGTCTTCCGTCGCAGCTTTCCATCAACCATCTGCGACTCCTTGGGATGCATCTTCAGCTCATCCATGTATGGGGTGACGACGTTCACAAAGAAACTGTCCTTTGGAGGCTTCGATGAAGACATGGCAGCTCTAGATCTGAAAACAATATCTGGACAGAAACAGCTCGAAACGAAACACGATGAAAAGGCGAGATACGAACCTCGGGGGTTCGGGTGAGTTATATAGCAAAAAGTTTTACAACATAAGGAAGGTACAGGAGGAAACCTGATCGGAGACGAGCTCCGGGGTGCTCAAACCACCAGGCGGCGCGGCTGGGGGGCCCACCGCGCCGACCTATGGTTTGGGCACCACGGGTGCCGTCTCCCATCCGGTTCGGTCTCTTATTTTTCCATATTTAATAAAAACGACGAAAATATCTTCTAGAAAGTTATTCGCGAAACTTTTCTTACCGAAACTGTTACCTATTCGAATCGAATTCTGCAGTCCCAGAAAAATGTTCTTCAATGAAAGTTTCCGGAGTCACCACTTTAATTGTATCAACCTCTTCATTAATAGAATCTCCAGAAATATAATGCTTGAGTCTTTGACCATTTACCACTTGTGTAGAGTTATCTTTCAATGAAGCAATTTTTATTGCACCTGAACGATACACCTCCACAATAACAAATGGTCCTTCCCATTTTGAGAGTAACTTTCCTGCAAAAAATCTGAGACGAGACCTATACAATAGAACTTTCTCACCAACATTAAATTCTCTTTTAAGAATTCTCCTATCATGCCATCTCTTAACTTTTTCTTTAAAGAGTCTAGCATTTTCATAAGCCTCACTTCTCCATTCATCTAAAGAACTTAATGCAACAACCTTTTCTCACCGGCAAGTTTAAAATCTCTATTAAGTTCTCTCACTGCCCAATAAGCTTTGTGTTCTAATTCTAAAGGCAAGTGACAAGCTTTACCATAAACCATTTTATAAGGAGACATGCCCATGGGGTTCTTATAAGCAGTTCTATAAGCCCATAAAGCATCATTTAACTTACTAGCCCAATTTTTTCTAGATTTATTAACAGTCTTTTGCAAGATAGATTTAATCTCCCTATTTGACAATTCTACTTGTCCACTAGTTTGAGGATGATAGGCTGAAGCAATTCTATGATTAACACCATATTTAGCAAGAGTCTTTCTAAAACCACCATGGATAAAATGAGAACCTCCATCAGTCATAAGATATCTAGGTACACCAAACCTAGGAAAAATGACATCTTGAAGCATTTTTAAAGAGGTCTCACCATCAGCACTTTTAGTAGGTATAGCTTCTACCCATTTAGTGACATAATCAACAGCAACAAGTATATGAGTATTACCTTGTGAAGAAGGAAAAGGACCCATGAAGTCGAATCCCCAACAATCAAATGGTTCAATAACAAGAGAATAACTCATAGGCATTTCATTGCGTCTAGAGATATTACCAACCCTTTGACATTCATCACAAGATAAAATAAACTTTCTTGCATCCTTAAAGAGGGTAGGCCAATAAAAACCTGATTGTAGAACTTTCTGCGCAGTTCTATCTCCAGCGTGATGCCCTCCATAAGCACTTCCATGGCATTTCCTCAGTATTTCCTGTTGTTCATATTCAGGAACACATCTTCGCATAATACCATCGACTCCTTCTTTATATAAGTGTGGGTCATCCCAAAAGTAATGCCGCAAGTCATAAAAGAATTTCCTTCTTTGCTGAGCTGAAAAGGTTGGAGGCAAGTACTTGGAAACAATAAAGTTAGCATAATCAGCATACCAAGGACTATCTCGCGAACTTACACTTATTGCAGCCAATTGTTCATTTGGAAAGCTATCATTAACAGGAATAGGATCATAAGGAATGCTTTCCAATCTAGACAAATTATCAGCAACAGGATTTTCAGCACCTTTTCTATCTATGATATGCAAATCAAATTCTTGCAAAAGAAGTACCCATCTAATAAGCCTTGGCTTAGCATCTTTCTTTTCCATAAGGTATCTAATTGCAGCATGATCAGTATGAATAGTGACTTTCGAATCAACTATGTAGGGTCGAAATTTGTCACAAGCAAAAACTACAGCTAGAAATTCTTTTTCAGTAGTGGCATAATTCTTTTGAGCAGAATCAAGAGTTTTACTAGCATAATGAATAACATTTAACTTTTTATCTACTCGCTGCCCAAGAACAGCGCCTACAGCATAATCACTAGCATCACACATAATTTCAAAAGGTAAATTCCAATCAGGTGGTTCAACTACAGGAGCGGTGATTAAAGCCTTTTTCAAAGTTTCAAAAGCTTCCTTACAATCATCATCAAAAACAAATGGTACATCTTTTTGAAGAAGATTAGTAAGAGGCTTGGAAATTTTAGAGAAATCTTTAATAAACCTCCTATAAAAACCAGCATGACCAAGAATACTACGAATACCTTTAACATCTTTGGGACAAGGCATCTTTTCAATTGCCTCCACTTTAGCTCGATCAACTTCAATACCTCTTTCAGAAATTTTATGTCCAAGAACAATTCCTTCATTAACCATAAAGTGGCATTTCTCCCAATTAAGAACAAGGCTAGTTTCTTCACATCTCTGCAAAACTTTGTCAAGGTTGTGCAAACAATTATCAAAGGAAGTTCCATAGACGGAGAAATCGTCCATGAAGACTTCCACAATTTCCTCACAAAAGCCATGAAAAATAGCAGACATGCATCTTTGAAAAGTAGCAGGAGCATTACATAAACCAAAAGGCATACGTCTATAAGCATAAGTTCCATAAGGACAAGTAAAAGTAGTTTTCTCTTGATCTTGCGCTCTCACAGCAATTTGAGAAAACCCAGAATACCCATCAAGGAAACAAAAGTGAGTTTTCTTGGACAACCTCTCAAGCATTTGATCAATAAAAGGCAAAGGATAATGATCTTTCTTAGTTACTTTGTTAACCTTTCTAAAATCAATGCACATCCTATAACCAACTACTACTCTTTGAGGAATTAGTTCATCATTTTCATTAGGAACAACGGTAATTCCTCCTTTCTTAGGAACACAATGCACAGGACTTACCCATCTACTATCAGCAATAGGATAAATAATACCAGCTTCAAGAAGTTTTAATACCTCATTTCTTACCACTTCTTTCATCTTGGGTATTAAACGACGCTGATGCTCAACAACAGGCTTTGCATCAGGTTCCATGTTGATGGCGTGCTGACATATAGTAGGAGAAATTCCCTTCAGGTCATCAAGAGTATATCCCATAGCTCCGCGGTGTTTCTCAACACTCCCAATAACCTTTCCTCCTCTGTACCTGAAAGTTTAGAGCTGATAATAACAGGATATATTTTCTTATCATCAATATAAGCATATTTAAGATTATCAGGCAGAGGTTTCAAATCAAAAACAGGATCCTCCTTGGGTGGCATTGTGGTACCCAAATCTTCCACAGGTAAATTGTGTTTGAGCATAGGTTGACGAAGGAATACTTCATCAAGCTCATTCCTTTCTTCCCTGAAGTTCTCACTTTCATGATTCTCCATATGTTGCTGCAAAGCATTGTTAGGAGCAAGAACAATAGATGCAAGTTGAGCAATTTCAAAATCCTCACTAGGCAATTCAGTTTCATAAGGTGCTTTAGCAAATTTAGAGAAATTGAATTCATAAGATTCACCAGCAAATTTAGTAAAGATTTTCTCTTTCTTACAGTCTATAACAGCACCACAAGTATTCAGAAAAGGTCTACCAAAAATAATAGGACAACTATCATTGGCAGCCGACCCAAGTACAAGAAAATCAGCAGGGTATTTAGTCTTACCACAAAGGACTTCGACATCTCTAATGATACCAATTGGAGAGATAGTTTCCCTATTAGCAAGCTGAATAACCACATCAATCTCTTCAAGTTTACAAGGAGCAATTTCGTGCATAATTTCCCTGTAAAGCTCATAAGGAATAGCACTAGAACTTGCACCAATATCACATAAACCATAATAGCAATGATCACCTATCCAACAGAAAGCACAGGAACACTAGACTTCCTAGAACTTTTAGGATGTGAGACAATATTAGAAGCATCCTCACAAAAGATAATGTGTCTATCTTCTAAATTTTCAGTGACAAGATCTTTAACCAATGCTACAACAGGTTCAACAGTTATTTGCTCATCAGGTTTGGTAGTTTTCTTATTACTTTTACTAACAACACCAGTTATGATAGTATGTTCCTTAATCTTATTAGGAAAAGGAACTTTTTCAATATAAGGTTCTGGAATAATGCGATCACAACATTAACCTCAACACCTTTAGATATATGAGAAACAGATTCATCTTTATATGGTTCATGATAATTTTTAAAACCCTCCTTCGGCAAACCGAAATAGGAAGCAAAGGCTTTATAAAAGTTTGCAACAATTTGAGAGTCAAGACCATAAGTAGTGCTAATTTTGCGATAATCATCAGTATCCATAAATTTTTAACACACTCAAAGTCATAGTTTATACCTGACTCCCTACCTTTGTCATTCTCCCATCCTTCAGTGTTCTCCTGAATCCGATCAAGAAGGTCCCACTTAAACTCTTCTTTATTACGAGTGAACGATCCAGCACAAGTGGTATCCAATAGAGTTTTATCTTGAAAGGAGAGTCTTGCATAAAAGTTATCAATAACAATATTACCAGGAAGCTCATGAATGGGACATTTGAGCATTAATGCCTTCAATCTCCCCCACGCTTGAGCGATACTCTCTCCATCATAGGGCCAGAAGTTATATATGAGGTTCCGATCCTTATGAATCTCACTTGGAGGATAGAATTTGGAGTAAAAGAGAGGTACAATTTCCTCCCATCCAAGAGAATACCCATTCTTCAGCAGTTTATACCAATGTGCAGCTTTACCAGACAGTGATAGAGAGAATAATTTCTTCTTAACTTCTCCCATCGAGATACCTGCACACTTAAATAACTCGCACAATTCATGCAGAAATAACAAATGATCTCCAGGATGGACAGTTCCATCTCCTGCATAGCGGTTATTTGTGACACGTTCAACAATTTTCATAGGAATTTTGAACGGTATTACCTGCTCATCTGGCGCCTCCTCTACTACCTTAGCAGTGGTAGTTGTTTTCCCAAATAGGAATTCAAGAGAAGACCCCTCCATAATGAGATATAGCAGCAGGCAAAAATAAAAACAGCACGTACAATAAATGTTTCCCTTACCAATTCCACTTACCAATAGCGCTACACTCCCCGGCAACGGCGCCAGAAAATAGTCTTGATGACCCACAAGTATAGGGGGTGTATCGTAGTACTTTCGATAAATAAGAGTGTCGAACCCAACGAGGAGCAGAAGGTGTTGACAAGCGGTTTTGATGAAGGATTCACTGTAAATGCTCAGACAAGTTTTTAGGAGTTTTTGATATGACAGATAAATAAAGTACAAGTAAATAAAATGCAGTAATAATAGTTGCAGCGAGTGGCCCAATCCTTTCTACAGCAAAGGACAAGCCGGTTGTTGTACTTATAATGACCAAACGTTCTTGAGGACACACGGGAATATTGTCAAGTGCTTTCGCTTCATATAGTTGATTAATCTTCATTGTTTTGATAAGTGTTGTGTGGGTGAACCTATGCTAATGCACCGCCCTTCCTAGGACTAATACATACTTGTGATTATACCCCTTGCAAGCATCCGCAAATACAAGAAAGTAATTAAGATAAACTAACCACAGCCTTAAACTTTGAGATCCTGCTATCCCTCATGCATCGATATACCAACGGGTGTTCAGGTTTCTGTCACTCCGGCAACCCCACAATTGGCAAACGAATACACAATGCATTCCCCTAGGCCCATAAAGGTGAAGTATCATGTAGTCGACGTTCACATGACACCACTAGAAGAATAACACCACAACTTAAGCATCAAACCATTAAATATTACTCAACATAGTTCACTACTAACATCAAGACTTCTCCCATGTCCTCAAGAACTAAACGAACTACTCACAAGACATCATACGGAACATGATCAGAGGTGATATGATGATGAATAACAATCTGAACATAAACCTTAGTCCAATGGTTTCACCCAATAGCATCAATAACAAGAGTAATCAACACCGGGAGAGTTTCCCCTATGAAATAGACAAGATTCAGCCCTAGATGTTACAGCGGAGACGGGGTGCAGCGGCGGTGATGATGGTGTTGGCGGTGGAGATGATGATGATGATGATCCCGATGAAGTCCAGCTCGATGACGGTGATGATGGCGACGATTTCCCCCTCCGGGAGGGAATTTCCCCCGGCAGATTTCTTCCTGCAGGGGAGCTTTTCGCTCTCTGGTGTTTTCCGCCTCGTGGAGGCGGCGGAATATTTCGATGGCCTCCTCTGTGTGTTAGGGTTCCGAGGGGGTCAAGTACGCGAAGGGGGAACGGCTGAGGTGGGCCAGGGCCCCCAAACCACCTGGCGGCGCGGCTGGTGGGCCCGCCGCGCCAGGTGAGGAGGGCCCACCTTGGCCCTTCTCAGCCTCCCCTTTTGGCCTCCTCCATCTTCTGGTAAAATAGGGACTTCCATATGTCTCCTTCGATTTATTGATCTTCAGAAATAGTGCATCTCGACGGTGCTTTTTCCAGCAGAATCCTGACTCCGGTGTCCAATTCTCCATTATTCATCAAACATGCAAAATAGGTAAAATAACATAAGTAACACTTCTAAATATGAAATATATCGATGAATAGCAGTAAATTATGATATAAAATAGTGATGCAAAATGGACGTATCGGTGATCACTTATGTTTACTCTTTATTTACTTGCTTGCAAACTATAGACCATTGGCTTGGATCACTTCATTCAGATCATGTGCATTACATTGTTATTTGATCAAAGATTGTGTTGGTAGCATGTCACTTCAAAAATTATCTGTTTTTATCGTTTACCTACTCGAGGACGAGCAGGAACTAAGCTTGGGGATGCTTGATACGTCTCAAACGTATCTATAATTTTTGATGTTCCATGCTGTTATTATATCAATTGCTACATGTTTTGGCTACACTTTATATCATTTTTATGCATTTTCTGGGACTAACCTATTAACAAGATGCCACAGTGCCAGTTCCATGTTTTCTGCTGTTTTTGGTTTCAGAAAATCTATTAAGGAAATATTCTCGGAATTGGACGAAACAAAAGACATCGTCAATAATATCACGAGGAGATCACGGAGTCCAAAGGGGAGTCGGAGCAGACCCACCAGGGGGCCACGCCACACTAGGGCGCGGCCCAGGGTGGGCCCGCGCCCCCCATGGCGTGGTGGCCCCCTCGGCCACCGACGCCGCCTCTTCGCCTATATATTCTCCGCGACGCGAAAACCCTATTACGGTCGATCATATTCCACGAAAAGTTCCGTCGCGGCCGTCATCGTCAATCTCAGATCGGAGGAGTTCTGAAGCCGGCACCCTGCCGGAGGGGAGATCATCACCGGAGGGCTCTACATCACCATGCCTACCTCCGGAGTGATGCGTGAGTAGTCCACCCTGGACTACGGGTCCATAGCAGTAGCTAGATGGTTGTCTCTCTACCTTGTGCATCCATGTTTAGATCTTGTGAGCTGCCTAACATGATCAAGATCATCTTATTGTAATGCTAGATGTTGTGTTTGCTGGGATCCGATGAATATTGATACCATGTTTATTCAAGTTGTTTATCTATGTGCTCTTGATCTTGCATGCTCTCCGTTGCTAGTAGATGCTTTGGCCAAGTAGATGCTTGTGACTCCAAGAGGGGGTATTTATGCTCGATAGTGGGTTCAGTCTCTAGATATCTGGATCAGTGACAGAAAGGTCTAAGATGGTAGATGTGCTGTTGCTACTAGGGATAAAACATTGGTGCAGTGTCCAAGGGCACTTGTATTGATTAAATTACACACTTTACTTCATGCAATAATCTGTTGTTAGCAACTTAATACTGAATAGGATGCGGATGCTGCCTTGAAGGTGGATTATTTAGGCATAGATGCGGTTGGAATAACGGTCTATGTACTTTGTTGTAATGCCCAACTAGATTTCATAGTAGACATCTTGGCATGTATTGCATTGTTATGCCCTCTCTATTTGTCAATTGCCCAGCTGTAATTTGTTTACCTAACATGCTAGTTATCTGTTCTGAGAGAGACACCACTAGTGAACTGTGGACCCTGGTCCAATTTTCTCATACTGTTTACACAACCTGCTGCAATCATCTGTTTCCTGTTACTTGCTGTTTTTCCTGCTGTTTTCCACACCATACGTTTAACTCTTTGTTTCTGCAAGACCGGAGAGATTGACAACCTCTCTGTTTTGTGTTGGCCAAAGTTCTGGTTTGTGTCTGTGCAGATTCCACGTTGGTGCGAACTCCCTAGCGCCAGGGGGAGTCAACATCAACAACCTTCCGATAGATCGTCAAGTCCTACTGGTCCGATTAAACCTTGGGTAGATTATTCAAGGGAAAACTTCTGCTGTCTACATCATAACCTTCCTCTTGGGGTTCACCAACACGTAGCCATCAAGGGCCGAATTCACGGGCCCCCGCAAAATCGTTTGCGGGTCGGTGAGTTTTGAGGGTTCTGCTCTTAGCGTTTTTGCGGTTTTGAACCCGTATCGGACGGTTATTTTGCGGATTTGACACTTTTGCGGGCACTGCTAGAGATGCTCTTATGGATAAGTTTTGGCTCGCTCCCTGACGCATACGATCGAGCAAAGGTAGGCATGAGGAGCCAGGAGAGGAAGCCATAGGCCATAGCCATGAGCCACCTCACAGATTTGTCTAGGCGTAGTGCAGCTGAAAATAGGCTCACGTCTTGGGTTCCCACGCTACGACGGCTCTATGAGGCAGAGCCGTTGTCTAGCGGAGGTCTGGGTGGCGACCTGGATGAAGACTGCGCGGGCAGAGGGTTCGTCGACCTGACTGGATCACCTTCGGGCAACGCGAAGGTTGATTTGGTTGCTATACCGGGGCGGCGGCCCCGGAACATGGTGGTTTTGGTGGCAACCTGGATGAAGACTGCGTGGGCAGAGGGTTCGTCGACCATGACTGGATCGCTTCCGGGCAATGCGGAGGTCGATCTGGTTGCTACGCCGGAGCGACGGCTCCGGAGCGGGTGGTGTGTGTTTGTGGCTGATACGTCTCAAACATATCTATAATTTTTTATGTTCCATGCTTGTTTTATACCAATTGCTACATGCTTGGCATTTATGTTTTGCTCCACAATTAAGGGCAAGCGAGATACCACTCTATCATGCTTTATTATGGTCATTACAATCTTGTTGATGTTTATAAATTTCATGTTATAATCTCTTAGTTCGTTGATACTTTTCATTAGGTAACATGATTGCTAAGTTTTATTATCCATACATCATGCAATTGTTAAAGACCTGATCATAGCATTTACAATCAAAAATTATTTTGTTATCATTTACCTACTCGAGGACGAGCAGGAATTAAGCTTGGGGATGTTGATACGTCCAAAACGTATCTATAATTTTTGATTGTTTCATGCCATTTTTATGCTTTTAGCACTTGTTTTATATTAATTTTATTATTTATTTGGACTAACCTATTAATAGTTGCAAAAGTGCACAATGTTCTTGTTTTACTCTTTGATGTGTAGAAATTATCAAGAATACAAGAGGAAACCTTATTAGAGTCGAATTGGAACTTTCCTGAAATCTGTCTGAGAACTTTTTACGACGATTGCCAGTTTGACCCTCGAAGATGACGTTATATGGAGACCTGGCTGGTACGAAAGTTGTCACAATTTTCCATACGAAGATTTTAAGCCCGAGATCAGCCCAATCGGAGTTCGGACGCGGCCTGTAGGCCCGTTTTGGTGGAACCCTAAAAGGGGGTGACAGAAATCCGAGAAGATATATAAAGGGAGGAAACCTAATTCGTGGAGGACTCCTGCACCCACGAATTTCAGCCACCAAAAGCCACGTTTTTGCCTCCCCCATGGATCCCATCTCCATGGGGGAGGGCTCCCAAGAAGCCATGAAGGAGGGAGGCTAAGGGGCGGCGCCCCCATGATGCCGGCGGCGGGGAAGGAGTTCCCCGCGCCGCCGGCGTCGCCGCCGCCGCCCTGCGCTCCTCGCTGCCCTCTCCGCCGTCTTCACCGCCATCTCCATCACCATCTCCTCCTTGTATTCAGTGGTTCATCCTCCCATAAACCTCTGTACCGTCCTATGTAAACATGGTGTTTGATGCTATAATATTTATCCTATGATTTACATCATGTTTCCGTAGTTTATTTGTCTTTTGATTGCTTAGTTGAATGCATGAGTTTCATTAGAGTTGTATGTCTATATGGTACTGTCCTTTGGTGTCCATTATATTTGTGCGTGCATGGATCAAACACCATATGGTTGGTAGTATTTGTAAACGAAGCGGGGGAAGTTCTGCCGGAGTGACAGAAACCTGAGAACCCATGAACTTAAAGCTATGGTTGGGGAAACCTTAATGTATTGCTAGTATTTGCGGATGCCTGCTAACAATCCAATCATATAGTACTTGTAATCCCAAGTAGTGGAGTGCATGTATATTTAGCCTCTCCCACATAGAAAACTGCATCGAAGACAATGAACCAAGTACCTTCACTAATTAATCTTGGACAAAGCCATCACAATTACCACCACTTTTCCACACTCATGGTACTGTTATTTTAATGTTACTTAGTGTATTTTATTGCTGCAGCACTAACTTTTACTTTCTTGTATTTATTATCTCGCAAAGCTATCTCTCATACCCGTATTGTAGTCTAGTATTATTTCCTTGATAAAGTAAACGTTTGGTGTGCGTAGAGTTGTATCAGTGGTTGATAGAACTTGAGAGAATACTTATCCTACCTTTAGCTCCTCGTTGGTTTCAACACTCTTACTTATCGAAAAGGCTACACGCGATCCCCTATACTTGTGGGTTATCAAGACCTTTTCTGGCGCCGTTGCCGGGGAGCCATAGCGTAGGTTAATGTTCTTGTGTGCACTTGTTTGCTTTATCTCTAAAGTAGTTTTTATTTTCAGTATCAAGTTGTTCTTTATCTTACTATGGATAGGGAATGCGAATTACAAAAAAAATTAGGTGTAGTTGTTATCTAAAAACGTTTTCAAAAAGAAAAGTGATTGGAAAGATGAGTAATGGTTAAATGGGGGTCGACCTTGAACACTTGTGTTCATGCCTATGAAACCAAAACAAATCTTTCCATGGAAGCTTTTCATTAAAAACATGTAAATATTGTAAATATTGTGTATATACCTCTGTACATAAAAATAAAATGCTAATTATAGTCTTTAGTTAATTGAAAGTTGATAGTTTTACTTTGCTGTCCAGAAACAGATTTTCTATGCTCCACCGTATTAAATGTTTAAAATCAGCAGAACGTGATCTTGATCTGAAATTTCTTGAGTGCAAAGTGATGCTTATTAGCTTTCTTTCATTAGACTAACTTTTTCTGATTTAAGGTACGTAGATAGGTCGAAAAATTCGATCTTTACTGACTGTTCTGTTTAGACAGATTTTGTGCTTCTCTGTAAATAAAATCGTGATAAATCTCAGAATAGTATTTTTACTTGAAATTTTTTTTGCATAAACCTGAGATTATTATTTTTCTTTCATTAGACTAAAGTTTTTCGATTTGAGCTACTTAACTGTCTCGTTGAATGCCGTCTTTACGGACTGTTCAGTTTTGACAGATTTCTTTGTTTATTCAATATTGTACTTGGTGTTGTTAGTTTCATTAATTTTTCGACGGACAACGGAAATCATGAACACCTTAGTATATACAGTG
This sequence comes from Poa pratensis, assembly GCA_947311845.1. Lineage (NCBI taxonomy): Eukaryota > Viridiplantae > Streptophyta > Magnoliopsida > Poales > Poaceae > Poa > Poa pratensis. The sequence goes on from CAMZMU010000056.1 coordinate 42,029,911, forward strand.
GCTAATTTTGAGTAAAAATTATAAAACTTGTCAATGCTTGAACATGAGTGAATTTTATTTAATGAGTACTAACCCTACTAATGAGTTTTGTGAAGTTTTATGTGGATGTAGCTTACAAGATCTAATCAATATGATGATATGAGATGAATAAGAAGACGCAAGTGTTCAAGCTTGGGGATGTGTAGGTGCATCCCAAGAACATATTCAACAAGATACAATCATCTAAGCTTGGGGATGCCCGTGTCATCCCCCTATTCATCAACTAACATGAGGTTGTCTCGTTCATACTCTATATTACCCGTCCACATGATATGTATTGTCTTAACTTGTATTATAATTGCTTTTATATGTCTTGGTTTTACCTTCTTTAGTTTTATTAGGCTCCTTATTTGGTTTCGATTGCTTCTTTACTTTCACTTATAAATTTAAAATAACAAAAATATTTTCTTTTGTTTTGCTTCTTTGATTGGTTCTTTATTTTAATTTTATTTGGGTTTTACTTTTCATTTTTATTTAGAGTTTTCCTTGCTATAGCTAGCATGTTTAGGTCTTGCTTAGCCTCTGGTTTCTTAGTTTATCAAAAATAAAGTACCTAGTTTTATCCATTTAGCTTAGTTGATACATATGTGAAAAGTGATTTTCTGTTTTCGGTATCTACTGCTTATTGCGCGATTTTTCATATTTTACTGGAAGCTCTAAAAATCACGAAAAAATTACTGATGTTGTAGCACCTAATCCTATGCATGTACAAAAATTGGATAAAATTTCGGGCATGTTTAAGTGCAACTAAAAATTGCGTTTTCCAGCTGCTGTTTTTCTGGACAGATTCTGACTTTTATTGCAAGAGTGGCCTCTTTTCGTTTTCATTTGATTCTTAATGGTTCTTACCTTTCATTTATAAGTTGGCCATTTAAGCAACCTTTCTGTAACTTAAAAACAAAATTTTATTTGGTTTAATAGTAGCACTTGGGAAATATTATCTATTGTACTAATGTCTAACCGCAGAAAAGAATGGGAAAGTTTTTGTGTTGAAGTTTTTTCACAGAGAATGAAGGAACACCAAACTATGGAATATTGAAGAATTACCAAAGTCATAAGCTTGGGGATGTCCCCGCATCCCTCTTCATCAATAACCCCACGGTTTGCAAACCTTTAAACTTTGTTTTTTGAGCAACATAGGAACTTAACTAAACTTGAAGCGGCTGTATTTTATTATCTATTTATCTTAGCATCAAACACCAGTTACATTAATAAGTGGATCGTCACATATTTTATTTATCCTCTGTTTTCAATGTTTACTTGGTTAATGGATTACTTGTTGAAACTTAAAATGATGTGTGAATAATACTGTTTAGTAGTTTATGTTTTCTTATGGTTAGTCTCAACTAGCTAATAGTGCATATTATGTTATTTTGATATCAACATGCATTGTCCTGTTCATAAGATGGTATGGTATTGTGGTATCCTCCTCTGAATCATTCACTTGAATCGACTTGGCACATGCTCACACATGTTATGACTGAAAAATAAAAGTCAATTAAGCCTTGATGATCTATTTTGCCTCAGAGTTTTAGTATCGTTTTTATGCCTCTGTTAATTTTATTTTGTCGCAAGCATGATTATGACCGTTATCGCTCTCGTGGTTGTCGCTTCCCAGTCTATTGCTAGCCTTCACTTGTACTGAGCGGGAATGCTGCTCGTGCATCCAAATCCTTAAAACCAAGTTATGCCAAAGAGTCCACCAAAATTCCTATGCATGGTATTTCAAGCCATTCCAAGTAAATTTGCATGTGCTACCTTTAAAACCTTCAAAATATTTCTCTTTTGTATCCATGTTTACTAGCTCATGAGGAATTAGTGTGGTTATTCTTTATTCTATTTGTCAAATGGACTTTTACACCTGGACTAGTGGCATATACATCCGCTTATCCAATAATTTTGCAAAAAGAGCTGGCAACGGGGTGCCCAGTACCAATTAATTACAACTTTAACCAATTAATTCTCTTCACACTTTTGCCCTGATTCATCAGTAAGCAATGACAAACAGTGAAATACCTGAATGTGTGTAAACCAAAGAGAAAGAGGGATGATCTGCTTTGCTGTTAGAAATAACGTCCTTCATGGGAGCCGCTCTTAAAAGTCCGTTTGATAGGTAGAATACTGTTCTCACCCGCTACCATTCGTTGACAATTAACAAACACCTCTCAAAACTTTTTACCTCTGTTTTTAAATAAAAAAGCTCTAGCACATGTTAATCCCTGCTTCCCTCTGCGAAGGGCCAATCTTTTATTTTTATGTTGAGTCACCATCCTTTCTTTGAGCACTTCTTCGAGAGCATAACTGTCGTTCTTAGTGTAATGTGCTTGTCCCAGGATACGATTAATTGAGGCATAACTATGATACTCTTATCTTTGATATTTTTATATCTTGTCTTCACTTGAATCTCAGAGGTGCCTTGGCATTTATGTTTTGCTCCACAATTAAGGGCAAGCGAGATACCACTCTATCATGCTTTATTATGGTCATTACAATCTTGTTGATGTTTATAAATTTCATGTTATAATCTCTTAGTTCGTTGATACTTTTCATTAGGTAACATGATTGCTAAGTTTTATTATCCATACATCATGCAATTGTTAAAGACCTGATCATAGCATTTACAATCAAAAATTATTTTGTTATCATTTACCTACTCGAGGACGAGCAGGAATTAAGCTTGGGGATGTTGATACGTCCAAAACGTATCTATAATTTTTGATTGTTTCATGCCATTTTTATGCTTTTATCACTTGTTTTATATTAATTTTATTATTTATTTGGACTAACCTACTAATAGTTGCAAAAGTGCACAATGTTCTTGTTTTACTCTTTGATGTGTAGAAATTATCAAGAATACAAGAGGAAACCTTGTTGGAGTCGAATTGGGACTTTCCTGAAATCCGTCTGAGAACTTTTTACGACGATTGCCAGTTTGACCCTTGAAGATGACGTTATATGGAGACCTGGCTGTTACGAAAGTTGTCACAATTTTCCATACGAAGATTTTAAGCCCGAGATCAGCCCAATCGGAGTTCGGACGCGGCCTGTAGGCCCGTTTTGGTGGAACCCTAAAAGGGGGTGACGGAAATCCGAGAAGATATATAAAGGGAGGAAACCTAATTCGTGGAGGACTCCTGCACCCACGAATTTCAGCCACCAAAAGCCACATTTTTGCCTCCCCCATGGATCCCATCTCCATGGGGGAGGGCTCCCAAGAAGCCATGAAGGAGGGAGGCTAAGGGGCGGCGCTCCCCATGATGTCGGCGGCGGGGAAGGAGTTCCCCGCGCCGCCGCGCGCCGCCGCCGCCCTGCGCTCCTCGCTGCCCTCTCCGCCGTCTTCACCGCCATCTCCATCACCATCTCCTCCTTGTATTCAGTGGTTCATCCTCCCATAAACCTCTGTACCGTCCTATGTAAACATGTGTTTGATGCTATAATATTTATCCTATGATTTACATCATGTTTCCGTAGTTTATTTGTCTTTTGATTGCTTAGTTGAATGCATGAGGTTCATTAGAGTTGTATGTCTATATGGTACTGTTCTTTGGTGTCCATTATATTTGTGCGCGCATGGATCAAACACCATAGGGTTGGTAGTATTTGTAAACGAAGCGGGGGAAGTTCTGCCGGAGTGACAGAAACCTGAGAACCCACGAACTTAAAGCTATGGTTGGGGAAACCTTAATGCATTGTTAGTATTTGCGGATGCCTGCTAACAATCCAATCATATAGTACTTGTAATCCCAAGTAGTGGAGTGCATGTATATTTAGCCTCTCCCACATAGAAAACTGCATCGAAGACAATGAACTAAGTACCTTCACTAATTAATCTTGGACAAAGCCATCACAATTACCACCACTTTTCCACACTCATGGTACTGTTATTTTAATGTTACTTAGTGTATTTTATTGCTGCAGCACTAACTTTTACTTTCTTGTATTTATTATCTCGCAAAGCTATCTCTCATACCCGTATTGTAGTCTAGTATTATTTCCTAGATAAAGTAAACGTTTGGTGTGCGTAGAGTTGTATCAGTGGTTGATAGAACTTGAGAGAATACTTATCCTACCTTTAGCTCCTCGTTGGATTCGACACTCTTACTTATCGAAAAGGCTACACGCGATCCCCTATACTTGTGGGTTATCAATCACTTTTATACATTTTTTGGGACTAACCTATTAACAAGATGCCGAAGTGTCAGTTCCTGTTTTCTGCTGTTTTTGTATTCCAGAAAAGCTAGTCTGGAAATATTCTCGGAATTGGACGAAACTACACGGGGGTGCCTATTTTTCCAGAACACGCCTGACGGAGCGAAGGAGCATCAGAGGAGGGCCACCAGGAGGCCACACGCCACCAGGGTGCGGTTCCCCCCTCTGCCGCGCCCTGGGGTGGTGTGGGCCCCTCGGGGTCCGCAGCCGCCGCCCTTTCGCCTACTTATTCCCCCCGACGCGAAAACCCTAAGTACCTGAGCAAATATCCACGAAAAGTTCCAAAGACGCCGCCGTCGTCAACCCTAGCTCGGGAGGGTTCAGAACCTCTTCCCGGCACCTGCCGGAGAGGGGAATCGTCACCGGAGGCTTCTACATCGCCATGCCTGCCTCCGGAGTGATGCGTGAGTAGTTCATCCTTGGACTACGGGTCCATAGCAGTAGCTAGATGGTTGTCTCTCCACTTTGTGCCATCATGTTTAGATCTTGTGAGCTGCCCTACATGATCAAGATCATATTATTGTAATGCTACATGTTGTGTTTGCTGGGATCCGATGAATATTGAATATTATGTCAAGTTGATTATCAATCTATCTTATATGTTATTTAAGATCTTGCATGCTTTCCGTTACTCGTAGATGCTTTAGCCAAGTAGATGCTTGTAACTCCAAGAGAGAGTATTTATGCTAGATAGTGGGTTCATGTCTCCGTTTAACCTGGGACAGTGACAGAAAGTTCTAAGGTTGTGGATGTGCTGTTGGCACTAGGGATAACCTAACGATGCTATGTCCACGGACATATGTGTTTGTTTACATTACGCACTTTACTTAATGCAATTATCCGTTGCTTGCAACTTAATACCAACGGGGGACTCGGATGACAACCCGGCGGTGGATTATTAGTCATAGATGCTGTTGGATAACGATCTATGTATTATGTCGTAATGCCCAATTAAATATCATAGTAGTCAACATGTCATATATATGCATTGTCATGCGCTCACTATTCGTCAATTGCCCAGCTGTAATTTGTTCACCCAACATGTTAGTTATCTTTTATAGAGAGACACAACTAGTGAACTGTGGACTCCGGTCCATTCTTTTATACTGATTAAACAAACACAAACTGCAAACTGTTCCTTTTTCATTCTCTGCAATTTAATACTCATTTTTCACACCATACGTTTAATCGTTTGTTTTCAGCAAGCCAGTGAGATTGACAACCTCACTGTTTCGTTGGGGCAAAGTAGTTTGATTGTGTTGTGTGCAGATTCCACGTCAACAGTCCAGACTCCCTGCGAAAGCTATTTTCTGGCGCCGTTGACAACCTTCTGAAGAGTTGCTGCTCCTACTGGTTCGATAACCTTGGTTTCTTTCTGAGGGAAAACTTGCTGCTGACTACATCATACCTTCCTCTTGGGGTCTCCCAACGAACGTGTGTTTCACGTCATCAGTAGCGTCTGTCCGGCTTGTGTCGTGTGGGCGACGGGTCGCTTCGTCTGTGTGTTCTTTTGTACAGCTTGTATGGTTTTTGGACCCGGTTTTGCTTATAAACTGGGTCAATTCTTTCTATCTAATCGAGCGGTGGTACGACCACCTTGTCCTAAAAAAAAAAAAATAGGCTCACGTCGTCGCATCTCTAACGTTAACGGAGGCGAAGCTGGACGCGGATTTGACCAGTATGCCCGCGAGTCCAAAAAAGGTGTTCTTCAAATCGCTTCAAAAAAGCTGTTTCATGGGGCTTGAACAATGAAACAAGTCAATCAAATGGTTCTGTTTGCAGTCTCGCAGGAACGGCTGAGAGCGGTGATATGTAGCTCTGGCTACACATACCTCTTTATTTTGCAAAATTGGAAATTATATTTTGGAGTTTCAAAAAATCTGAAAAAAATCCTAAATGTATATTATGTTGTCTTCGACCAACTTGTAAAAAGTCAAACTGAAATATGTTTTATTTTGGTCTGTGCAAAAAATAACAAAATCCGAATACGAAAGTAGTGAACCGTGCAAAAATTAAACTCCCCAAAATATGTCAGATTTTTTATTTTTGTGTAACTGGGAATATGAATTATTTTGAGTTGAGATGCCGCACATTACTATCTTGTCGAAGGCATCGTCGTGCAACTCTTGTCTCCTCGCTCGAGCTGCTCTGGGGGAAACCCTAGATCTGGTCTCCGGATCGGACGGACGACGCCCGACGTCGTTCTTCCTCCTGAGGGCATCGTTTTTTGAGCAGATGTTGGCTGGCGGGGTCTAGAGGTGGAGCGGCGTGCCATCTACCATGTCGACGACGGCAAGTCTCGGTGGCGTGGCACTGCGAGGTCTTGGCGCTGGACGTGTCATGATGAACGCGCGCAGGACGGTGGCGCTGTCTGGCTTCGTGGCGGCGCCGACGGCAGGCTTGACAAGGTCATTGCATTGATCTCATCTGAAAATGGGTTGGCGGAAGACGGCGGCAACAGCTTCTGAGTGTGTGCATATGGTGGGCGCTGAGGGTCTGCTGGACCGGTTTGTGCTCCCAGCTCGCTGTTGGGCCGCTAGGTTGAAGCCTCCGATGTGCGTACGTGTGTGAGGTTAGGGCATTTGGCACCGATCAGGTCCACCCCTTCATCAAGCTTGTAGGTATAGCGACAGTTGTTGCTATTAAGGTGTGGCTTCCGGTTGATCGATGTATTCTTTTATAAGGCTTGATGGTTTTGTTTTTAGTAATAAGTAAAAACGGTTGTGTGCATCGTTATGCAGAGGCTGGGGTGGTTCAACCTCCATTTCGAAAAAACATATCAGTCACTATACTAAATAGCATGGGCGATAGAGGACCACCTTATCTTAATCTTTTTTTAAGAAGTACGGACCAACGTCATCATTTACTTTGATGGCTACACTACCTCCTGTCATAAAATTGGGAATCATAGCACGCCACTCTTTTGAGAAATCGTTCATTCTCAGAGTTTGCTCAAGAAAAAGGACATTGTCATACTGAAAATGTAAAATCACCCCATTTAACCTTTTCCGGTGTAGCTCGTGGACCGTTGCATGTAAGATTCTGGGAGGCGAATTACATGATTTCTTGTTTCTACTATTACATGATTATCTTCTATCTTTCTCCCAAATAACATGAGGTCATCATTTCTTGGTGGTGAAACGGTACGAGGCGTAGGAGATGCACGCGTTGGTCCAACTGTGGTGGATCAGCTCCGCCCTGGACTCGTCCCCAGCAGCGCCGAGCGCGACGTGCAGCGGGTAGAAATGATCCGGCGAAGGATGTGCCACCTCGCCGTAGGGCGCCTTCTCCTCATACCGCTTCACATCGTCGTATCTGCGACACCGCGATCGAGAACAATTCAAATGGTAATTCGAAAATGAAAACGTCACAGCATGATCGAGACATCGCGATCGGCTTTGCAATTAACTTCCTCCTAACCATGGTCAGTCTTACCTCCCGTCCAGGAGCGAATCCTTAAGCCAGGCGTCAAACTCGGAGGCCCACTGCCACTGCGGCACCGGCACATCGTGAGCCGGCCCCATCTTCATCTTGCTGAGGTTGTGCGTGGCGGTGCCGGAGCCGAGGACGAGAACGCCTTCGTCCTTGAGGGGCGCCAGCGCCTTGCCGAGGTTGTAGTGGTAGGTACCGTCGCGGCCGCTCTGCACGGAGAGCTGGCATACCGGGATGTCCGCCTCCGGGTACATGAGCATCAGCGGCACCCAGGCGCCGTGGTCGAGCCCGCGGCCGTGGTCCTCGCTCACCGGCCCGAATCCGGCGTCCTCCAGCAGCTTCTTGGTCCTCTCGGCCACGTCAGGCGCACCCGGCGCAGGGTATTTCAGCTGTTACGTGCGACTGAACCATGTCAACTTGCAGCCAATCAGTAAATGGATGTGTTTATGTGGAACTAAGGCGACCTTGTACATAGCCGCGGGGAAGCCTTCGAAGTCGTAGATGGTGTCGTTGGTGCCGTGGACGACGTTGACGGTCGGAGTGCCCGTATCCCAGTGGCCGGACACGATGAGGATAGCGCGCGGCGCCTGCGTGCCCGCCATGGCCGCCGGCAGCCACGACGTGAAAAAGCTCCGCACCGGGATCCTCTCGTCGACGGAGACTGTGACCGGTCCATGCGACAGGAAGAAGGTGTCCATGGTTACCTCCGACGGGCGACGGTAGTGTCTGCAGGGTGCCGTCTTGTTTGGGCTTTTGGCTTGGTTCTGCACATCGCCATCAGCAGACAGCAGCGGCACTACTTATTGGCATGCGCGAGCGTGGTCGTTGATGGGGCTTGGTGCTGACTTCTGGCTCGTGCCAGCAATTTTTGTTTTGACATTCTCGTGTGTCGTGTTGGATTGGATCAGTCTAAGAAAAACGTATTCGCTATGTCCTGTTCTCATTCGATCTTCAATTGATCCATCGAAGAAAAATATGTACTAGCGGAAAAAAATAATCACCAAATTCAATATGTGAGTTTAAAAAGAGGAGCACCGAGAAAAATGTAATAAACTAATCATTCAAGAGTTGAACCTTCTATGGTGTACGTAATCCATTGAAGAAAGTATCAATGGAAATAATCACTAGATTAACCAACCGTTCACATTATAGCTTGCGGCACTGAATTCCGGCTCACCACGGCATATGGGCCCTCTCTACGGACCCACAAGAGCCTGCTTTCCTCGGCGGGCTAAGAGATGCCAACCGAACCACCGAGATGGGATTGCTCATCCACTAAAAGGAAAAATGAGATGGCTCATTGTGGGTGATTTGAACATGATTTATCAAACAGCAGATAAAAACAATCTCAACTAGACCTGTGGCACATGAGTTTATTTCGTGGAGCTCTTGACGATTGCTCCGTCACGGAAATTCATCTTCCGAACGGAAGGTTCACTTGGAGTAACGAGCGAGATGACCCAACTTGGGTGAGGCTGCATCGAGCTTTCCGCAACTCGGCTTGGGACCTATCCTTTGGAAACCACACGCTCAACACCATTTCATTATCCCCCTCGGATCGCTGCCCCTTGTTGTTGACGAATACTTCTAGTTCCCCAAGCCAAGCTTCTTCTGGTTTGAAAACTTCTAGATTTCCATGCCTCATTTCAAGGAGATTGTTGCCATGGCCTGGGCTGAGCCTCCACTCACACTCAATCTGTCCATATCCTTTGTCACAAGCTCGTGATCACCGCTAAGAGGCTGCGTGCCTAGAGTCGTTCCATATGTTCCTATGCCAAGTTGCATCTCCAGTGGGTAATCTTCGCTAGCCAAAGTAGCGAAGGAATCATGCTCGAAAAGGAAGTGGTTGCCCGATTTTTCGTGACGCTCGAAAAGGATAGTGGATTCTGACCAATGTAAGGGCTGTTAAGGACAGTATTCTCACGGTCATAAGGAGAGGAGAAAACGATATATAAGAGGGACACCCTTTTCGGGCCACATTCATCCAGACAGCGTTTGTGGATGGTAGGGGCAAGGGAGGCGGGGTGGGGGGGGGGGGGGGGGTGGGGGGGCTTGGGGGGTGGTGGAGATAAGCGAATGCGAGGTTGTCGAAGTGGGGCATGTGGACAAAAGGCATGTACACATCTATAGAATCAGGGTGTTGGGGAGGATCAAGATCCTCCGCGTGAGCAAGGTACTCCTATGGAAGGACATGAGTTTGGAGGTATTCGTCGGCGTCGAGGATGGGAATGTACCCATCGAAGTCAGGAGGCAGAGAGAGGGTCTGGTTAGTGTCGCTGCTGACCTCGAAAACTCGTTCCTCTGGGTCCTCCTCGTCTTCTTCACCGAGAGGGGCCACAAGGATGTCCGAAGCCGGTGGGGGTGCAGGGGAAACCTCCAGAACAACATTCTCAGCCACCGGCGGTAAGCGTCGCGATGCAATGTTGAGAGCTCGAGTGAATTTCTCGTCATATTTGTAATACTTGTTCCCTTTCTCGTGAATTTGATCACGCATGTTGCATGTCACGATGTATTATCGCCGTCAAGTGTGACGCGGTAGCACCACCCAAGACTGGAAGCGTATCCGTGAAACAATCTGCCGTGTGATTTTGAGATCCGTATCCCCGCTCGCACGGGAGGCGTGTCTGACAGGGCTCAGAGCAGCCATGGGCTGTCCTATGTCAATTCGCTCCCAGTCTCATGGATATCTAAATGTTTCGGTCAAAAATGGACCGTTCCATTCCTTTTTGGGCATTAGACTAACTCTGACCGAGATGACGCCAAAAGCAAACTTGCCCGTCTTGAAAAGACGTAGAACTTACATGCTGATCACTTCTTCATCCAGAACCATCTTGAGAGCTTATTTCCAAGCACGCGGGCGCTATACATGAACAAATGCCCGGAGCTAAACAGTGGGAAATGTTAAATTGGTTTTCACGTCTCGTTTCTCTCGAAACGCGAGTATGTGCTATGATCCTCAAGACACCTCAAAATCGTTAAAAAAATATGGTTTATAGGTAGGCCTGAGAATGGTGCGGTTAAAAATGGGCCTAATGGTGCGGGTTTTGCTTTGGCGTCATTTGGTTTGGTCTGAAACGGGTGCTAAAGAAAAACGGTTTGGATTGGGGCAGGTTGAACAGGATTGTGGACTGGTGCGGTGCGGGTTTGGACTCAGGCCCCAAATTCAGAAACGTGGCGTAACACATGGGTTCGACCCGCATGACCAGCTCGGGGCGAAGCAAATCTCTTTCCTCGAGTCCTTTCCCGTGGCCGCCGTCTAGATTCCCCATCCTCCTCTGCCGGCTGCCGCTGCCCGGCGCCGCCTACACCACCGCCCAGGGGGCCAACGCTGCCACCCTGCTCGGTTCGTGAAGCAAGGAGGGGAAGCGATGCAGAAATTCGACGGCGGCGTCTTCTTGATCGCCGCCCCGCGCCGGCGGCCGTCCGCGTTGAATCTGCTGTCCTGGCATCCCAGCCATCCATGCTTGTCATCGCTGTCGAGGCCCGCCTCCCCGTTCTCATGGACCCCGCCGCCGGTGACGCCCTCTCCATCCTCAGCAAGCTGCAGTTCCTCGGTTTCTGCGCTGACCTCAAGATCCCCAACGCCGCATCCGCGGCCCCCTCCGAGGTGTTCGACACCGTCCTCGCCACGTTCCTGCGCGAGGCCTACCCCGCCAGCGCGACGCGCGCTCGCTCCCGACGGCCCTCGGTGATGGTCGCCTCGTGGACCTCCTCCGCCTCTTCGCTGCCGTCCGCGTCGCCGACCTCCACCGCCGACGAATCCGCCGGGAGGCTGAAGAGGAAGTGTGAGGACATGGCCGGGATGCTGGACTGGGTGAGGGGGCTCGCCGAGAGTGTCTCGGAGGAGGGCGCCATGGCCGCCGGATTGGCAGACGGATGCTTCTCTGTGTTGTTGGAGTACTACTTGGTTGACCGTGCGGGCGTGGGGTGTGAAACGGTTCCAAACCGCAAATAGCAGATGGATTGGTGCGGTTTGGGGCATAGAGGATTGCGGGGTGGTGCGGGTTGGTTGCCAGCGCTTAATTAGTGGGGTGGTTTGGGGCGGCGGTGCGGTAATTTTGATGGTGGACTGGGGTGGGTTTGGTGCGGTTTACTTCCCATTCCCAGCCTGATTTATAGGACAAAACTTTTTATTTATTAGTCATGATTCAACATTACAACACTAAAGATATCATCTCATACCCTCAGCATCTGCGACATACATAACCAATTTATTACAACCCAAATAACTTACTAAAAGTTAAACTTGAGGACGTGAGGTCATCATTTCTTGGCGGTGAAACGGTACGAGGCATAGGAGATGCTTGCGTTGGTCCAACTGTGGTGGATCTGCTCCGCCCTGGATTCGTCCCCAGCAGCTCCGAGCGCGACGAGCAGCGGGTAGAAATGATCCGGCGAAGGGTGTGCCACCTTGCCGTAGGGCGCCTTCTCCTCATGCTGCTTCACGTCGTCGTATCTGGGCATGCCAATAACAAATGACAATTCGAAAATAAAAACCTCACAGCACGGTGCAGTTAACTTACTCGTAACCTGGTCAGTCTCTTACCTCCCGTCCAAGAGCGAATTCTTGAGCCAGGCGTCAAACTCGGAGGCCCACTGGGGCACCGGCGCATCGTGAGGCCCCATCTTGCTGAGGTTGTGCGTGGCGGTGCCGGTGCCGAGGACGAGGACGCCTTCGTGCCTGAGGGGCGCCAGCGCCTTGCCGAGGTTGTAGTGGTAGGTGCCGTCGCGGTCGCTCTGCACGGAGAGCTGGCACACCGGGATGTCGGCGTCCGGGTACATGAGCATCAGCGGCACCCAGGCGCCGTGGTCGAGCCCGCGACCGTCGTCCTCGCTGACCGGCCCGAATCCGGCGTCCTCCAGCAGCTTCTTGGTCCTTCCGGCCACGTCAGGCGCACCCGGCGCAGGGTATTTCAGCTGCATATATATACGTGGGACTGAACCATGTCACCTTGTGTTCGTGGCATACTTGCGTTGAGCAAATACAGATGCTGATGTGAAGATTAAGGAGACCTTGTACATGGCCTCCGGGAAGCCGTGGAAGTCGTAGATGGTGTCGTTGGTGCCGTGGACGACGTTGACGGTCGGCGTGGCCGTATCCCAGTGGGCGGACACGATGAGGATAGCGCGTGGCGGCTGCGTGCCCGCGATGGCCGCCGGCAGCCATGACTTGAGGAAGCTCCGCGCCGGGACCGTCTCGTCGACGGACATCGTGACCGCCCCATGCGACAGGAAGGTGTCCATGGCTGCGTCTGACGGTGGTGTTTGCAAGGTGCCGCGTCTGGTTTGGGCCTCATCAGCAACGGCACTACTTATAGGCATGCGTGAGCGTGGTCGTTGATGGGGCTTACTTCTAACTTCTGGCTCGTCCCAGCACTTTTTGTTTTGGAGCATACCTGAGAAAAAAGTCCTTTTTCTGATTCGATCTTCACGTGATCCATCGAAGACAAATTTGTTCCAAGGGGAAGAAATGTTTTACTAGATTCGTTATGTGAGCTATAAAGAAAAATATTAAAAAATAAGAACACTGAAAAGTGTAATAAAGTAACCATTCAAGAGTTCAACCTCGTACCAACTATCAAACGTCTATACCCTTCCCCGTCCAAGAAGAGAAGGGCGACTTTTGGACCTACAGCTCGCGCCACCTCCCTCGCCGTCGATCCGCTTGATTCCCCGTCCTCCGGCGGCCGCTCCGGCGGCGGGAGGGCGGGGAATCGACGGATCCGTGTTTATAGGTAGTGTAGGTGTGAGTTGTGTGGCTGCTGGCGGCGTCATGGCGGAGGAGGCGCGGCCGGTGAAGCTTTTGCAGGTGGGGGTCCTTCCCCTCGGCGGTGGCGCTCTGAGGAGCTCCGGCGTCGACCCTCCGCCTCCGTCGAGTCCGCAGTTCTTCGGAGCTGCCAGGCTCGGCTATCCCCTCACCAGATTCCGCGGGACGGCGGATCTGGATCGAGATCGACTGGAAGGTGCAGAAGCGCAGCGGCGCGACGACGACGGCGACATCCGGCGTAGATTCTTCGGGATCGGTGATCGGCGACTTCCCGCTGGCTTGGGGGGGCTCCAGATCCAAGGCTTGTGGAGTTTGAGCAGCGGCGCGCCACCGACAGCGTCTTCGTCTCCGGCGTGGTTGACTTGCAGAAGGGCGGAATTGTACTTTCTTTTCTTATCTGGACCTTTCTGTAATTTGCCGTTGTAATTCTGTGTCTTTCCCCGCAAAAAAAGAGTTCAACCTCGTATGTTATACGTAATCTATTGAAAAAAGTATAAGCGAAAAGAATCACTAGATTGACTATGTGGGTTAAAAAATTAGGCCTTCTATGAAGATTTCCTAATAGATCTTGCGACCTCTTCGTTACTTGGTCGAGAAGAATTCACCAGCCAACCTAAAGGGACATACATCGCAAGGGAAAAAAAAGGCTCAACGGGGACCATGCATGGTGACAAACGGGAAGCATAATCTATAAACACAAGGATAGATTGGTTTGCCGTGCTTCAACATAGCAGGCCTCTCCTCTATTTATATTGAACAAACTGCTGGATACAAACAGACACAAGACCCTTGGTCTGGAGCTAGCTAATTACGTACAGGAGATGTACAGACTAGAAACTGAAAAACAACTAATGTCTAGATATTAATGGAACATGACGTTCCATCTTCATCTTCTAGATACCTTGCTAGCTACTCCAAGATCGACAGCTGATCCGTTAGGATCCTGCTCCCTTGTACACGCCAACACTTTCCGATCCTTGTCAGTATGGTTGTTTAACATCCCCCCTTGATCACAACGGGTAGAGTACAAGTTGAGATCATACTTCAACCGAACAAAAGCATCACGAGGCAAGGCCTTGGTAAAAATGTCAGCAATCTGGTCTGCTGACGATATGAACCGAACCTGTAGTGCACCAGCCGCAACCTTTTCACGAACAAAATGAAAATCGATCTCGATGTGTTTTGTCCGTGCGTGGAACACCGGATTGGCAGTGAGAAAGGTTGCTCCAAGGTTATCGCACCACAGTGTAGGAGCTGTTCTCTGAACTACACCGAGCTCCTTTAACAGTGACTGAATCCAAGTCACTTCGGCCGTTGCATTTGCAATGGCTTTATATTCAGCTTCGGTACTTGACCGAGAAACCGTGGGTTGTTTCCGTGCACTCCATGACACCAAATTATTCCCAAGATATACAGCAAACCCACCGGTTGAACGACGATCATCGGGGCATCCTGCCCAGTCGGCATCAGAGTATGCACTCATATCCACTGAATCTGATCGACGAATGGTGATGCCCAACTGTAGTGTGCCCTGTATGTACCGAAGTACACGTTTAACTGCTGCCCAGTGTACATCAGTCGGATGTTGCAGAAACTGACAGGTTTTGTTAACTGCAAATGCTAAATCAGGCCGAGTCAAACACAAATATTGCAGGGCCCCAACTGTGCTTCGATACCTGAAGGCATCTTCATCATTGAGAGGAGTACCACTCTCCTTACTGAGTCGTTCTGTGCTGGACATAGGCGTTGGTGTAGGCTTGCATGCATGCATATTTACCCGATGCAGCAGATCTGCTGCATATTTGGACTGCGTGAGTGCTAATCCATCCCGTGTAGGCGTCACTTCAACTCCAAGAAAATAAGTGAGAGTGCCTAAATCCTTGACTGCAAATGCATCCCGTAGCTGAGCAATCAACCGATCAGTGGCTTGAGCACAAGAGCTTGCAATGATTATGTCATCAACGTAGATGAGCATGTAGATGGTAACTTTGCCACGCCTAAACAGAAACAATGACGTATCTGCTCTAGAACGATGAAACCCGAGTGCTTGCACCTTCTGACTCAGAGTGGAATACCACGCTCTTGGAGCCTGCTTCAAACCGTACAATGATTTTTGCAGTTTGCACACAAAATTGGGATGAGACTTGTTCACAAATCCAGGAGGCTGATGCATATATACTTCTTCCTGTAGCTCCCCGTGCAGAAAGGCGTTCTGGATGTCAACTTGCCGAAGACTCCAATTACGAGAAACTGCAAGAGCAAGAATGATGCGTACAGTGGTAGGTTTCACAACTGGGCTGAATGTGTCAGCGTAGTCGACACCGTAGCGCTGGGAGAATCCTTGAGCCACAAGACGTGCTTTATATCGATCAACTGTGCCATCCGGTTTCTGTTTGATTTTGTAAATCCATTTGCTTCCAACAATGTTGTGGCCGGCTGGAGGAGCAACAAGACGCCACGTTTCATTTTTCAGAAGGGCAGCATATTCATCATTCATGGCAGAGCGCCACTCGGGGGTCGCCAATGCATCGGCGAGGCTGGATGGCTCTGTGGTGGCATGGAAAGCACGCTTGGAGGGATCGTAGCGGATGATCCCTTCAAATAATTGGACAGGACGAACCACGCCGGCACGATGACGCGTACGCATATGATGTCGCGGGCCAGGTTGTGGCCCATCTTGACGACCAGAAGGTGGCCCATCAGCGGAAGCTTCAGGCTCGGGCGTGAGCAGCTCATGACTGAGCGGAGTCGAGCTGGGAGAAGCTGGTGGAGTTGCAGCTGCCGAGGGCGTGCCAGGCGAGGTGGGTGGTGAGGCCGACTCAGACGCCGGCGCCGGGGCAGCGCGAGCCCCGTGGTTGCATGGTGCAGCCGGATGCACATCGTGGGATCCACCTGCATGCACAAGACTTCGATCTGTGTGGTCCATGTTAGCAGCAAGATTAGGTGAAATATCAACACAATTTGGCTGCACATTTCCTGGTTCAGGTGTAGAAGGAAGAAGAACGGCTTCCTCACTATAAGGATTAAGAGATGAAGTTGGACCATCAGAAAAAGGGAAGACTGTTTCATCAAAAACAACGTCACGGGACAGGTAGACACGACCACTTGATCGATCTAAGCACTTGTAGCCATGATGAATAGGCGAGTAACCGAGAAACACACACTGTCGAGAACGAAACTCGAGTTTATGGGCGTTGTATGGGCGCAAGTTAGGCCAACACGCACAACCAAAGGTGCGTAGAAATTGATAATCAGGTTTGTGTTTGGTGAGAAGTTCGAGAGGTGTGGAGTTGTGTATGACACGACTAGGCATTCTGTTAATAAGATAGGCAGCAGAAAGAATGGCTTCATCCCAAAACCGTTTCGGCATAGAGGCATGAGCGAGAAGGCTAAGGGCAGTCTCAACGAGATGACGGTGTTTACGCTCGATGGCACCGTTTTGCTGGTGGGTGTGTGGACATGACACTCGGTGTTCTATGCCAACTTGCTTAAAAAATTGGTGCAATTTATGGTACTCGCCTCCCCAATCTGTTTGGATAGAACGAATTTTGGTGCCAAATTGCCTTTCAACACGGTTTTGGAATTGATAGAAAATTTTCTCAACATCGGATTTGTGTTTAAGCAAAAAAACCCACACAAACTTGCTGTAGTCATCCAAAAAACTCACATAGTAATGAAAACGACTCGAAGATTTTATTGCTGGCCCCCATACATCAGAGTGCACGAGAGCTAAAGGTTCAGTCGACACACGATTGGAAATCTCAAAAGGTAATTGACGCGCCTTGGCCTGTTGACATGCATCACAGACATGGGGCTCTCCTAATGAAATTGAGGAAGACTGCAATTTATTTGAACGAAGAATCGAAGCCACGACTTGCGAGGACGGATGGCCCAATCTTCTATGCCAGACTTCACGTGATGGTTTGGTGGTGTGGAAGGCTTGAGATCGACATGGAATGGCTGGGACAGGGTAGAGGCCATCGCGACATTTACCTTCCAGAAGTGTTGCCCTCGTTGTTCGATCCTTAATAAAAAAGGAGTACGGATGAATCTCAATGAAAGCATCATTGTCAAGAGTCAGCTTATGCGTAGAAAGAAGGCTTTTGCTAAGATTTGGTACACGAAGAACATTTTTAAGATGAATTGAACGAGAGGAACCAGGAATCATAGCTTTGCCAATATGTGAGATATTCAAACCTGATCCATTTGCGACGTGGACCTGATCGTTGCCCTTGTAGCGATCATGCGTGGAGAGGCGCTCGAGATCGGCAGTCATATGGTCGGTAGCGCCCGAATCCATGTACCAGTTGGGGTCGACAGAGTAGTACTCGGAGGAAGACGATGACGCGTGTGCTGCCGAGCGCGTCGTAGGCTGGATGGTGTTGTCGAAGCGAGAGTAGCACCTGAGCGCATCATGCCCGTATATGCCACAGATTTGACAGGTGGACTTCTCTCGGCCACCACGTCCCCCGCCGTTGCCTCCTCCACCATTACCACGACCAGCTCCGTTGCCGCGGTATCCACCATAGCCGCCGTCACGGCCGCCGTAGCCACCGTTGCCTCCATGGCCGTTGTCACGGCCGCCGTAGCCGCCATAGCCGCCGTGCTGGCCACGTCCACGGCCACGGCCACCACGCTGGAAGCCGCCGCGCCCGCCACGCACGACGTTGTTGCTGGAGTAGGAGATCTCTTGGACCGGTTGCACCGGACCGTTCCTGGTCTCGTAGCTGACCAGTTGCGCGTACAGATCGTCGAGGGTGAGGTTGTCGTGGACGGTGATCGACGTGACCAGGGAGTCGTACCGCTCGCCCAGTCCAGCAAGGATGTAGGAGGCCGTCTCCTCCTCACCAAGTGGATAGCCGATTGAGGCCATCGTGTCCGCCATGGTCTTCATTAAGTGGAAGTACTCGCTCATTGTCTTCTCCCTTTTCTTGGTGTTGCCAAGCGATGTGCGGAGCTGCACCATGCGTGCCTTGGAACGTGAGGCAAACATGTTGGCAAGGGTGGTCCATACCTGTATTGCCGACTGCAGGAACAGGACCTGGCCGATGGTCTCGGGCGTCAGAGATGCAAGCAGAGCGCTGAGCACCAGTTGGTCGCGGCGGAACCACTCCGCATATGCCGGGTTCGGCACAGGTTCCGCGTCAGCCGTGGCGGCAGGGATCATCTTCGAGGGAGCAGTGCAAGTACCGTCGATGTAGCCGATCAGCTCGAAGCTGTGCAGAGTTGGGACGACCTGTGCTTTCCAGAGCAGGTAGTTTTCCCGATCAAGACGAACGGTGATGGCAGCGCAGAGAGCTGATAGTGAGGGGTTTGATGCAGAAGAGGTGGAGCTGCTTGATGCGGACATGGTGGAGCTCTGCGTTGAGGAAGTCATGGTTGGCTAGGAGCAGCGATGCTCTGATACCATATAAACACAAGGATAGATTGGTTTGCCGTGCTTCAACATAGCAGGCCTCTCCTCTATTTATATTGAACAAACTGCTGGATACAAACAGACACAAGACCCTTGGTCTGGAGCTAGCTAATTACGTACAGGAGATGTACAGACTAGAAACTGAAAAACAACTAATGTCTAGATATTAATGGAACATGACGTTCCATCTTCATCTTCTAGATACCTTGCTAGCTACTCCAAGATCGACAGCTGATCCGTTAGGATCCTGCTCCCTTGTACACGCCAACACTTTCCGATCCTTGTCAGTATGGTTGTTTAACATAATCATCTTTGTCAAATTAGTTTACCAGCTTACATCGTGCATGACTAATATAGTTACTTCTATTTACTTTAAAAAATAGTTACTTTTATTTACTTTAGGGAATCTTCTTGGAAATCCACCCCAATTGCGTGTTTGCATCCTCGAATAGACGTTAAACATGAAGGGTTTTTCACCAGTGTGGTGTGGTTGGATTGTAAAATTTGTTCAAGGAGGAAGTGTGTGTGAAATAAAGTTAATAATGACATTGTGCACTACTTCGAAAATACAAAGGGTATGAACCAAGGAGATCATATGTACCTGATCGTTTTTAATCTAGTACTCTCTTCGTACCAAAATATAAGATGTTTTAGACAATTCAATATGGAATACATACATGGCGAATGAGTGAATCTACACACTAATATGTGTCTAGATACGGTCTGAAAAGTGCTAAGACATCTTATATTTTGGTACGGAGGTAGTAGTTTTTTTTTTTTGACAATCAATACCATGATATATTTATTGTAGCAAATAGTACATGGTAGAGATACATAAACTGACTACATCGATTACAAAATAAAGTTTAAAAGAAACTTGCAAATCTTTAAACTCTTTTTTCTTTCATGACATAATTTTATGCTTTTCTGAAGGCAGCCGTAGGAAATTGAATAAAATACCGAACCATAGACCTGTAAATAACAACGAGTGTTCTCCAATAATTTTGCGCCGCAGTGCCAAAGCTACATGCACGCACGCAACCATTAAAGTAATCAACCAACATCAGTAAGAGTACCAACACCGATATTTTAGGGAAAAACAACCGAACAGCCTGGTCAACATCGCCGGGAGCCGATAGTACGAATCACCATTGTCGAGGACGAAGCAGTCGGGATAGATATTGCGAGAACAATCCTCCTCGCGGCGGCAACCATGAGAAAAAAAAATCCAAAATCGATCTGGCGAAGCAAGATATGAAGGACCATACCTAGACAAACTTAATCTTTCAAAACCACCATTGACGCCGGGAAGAAGATCTCGCCGTCGAACGAAGGCCGGAAGATTGCTTATTGTAGACGATGTCATCTCCATTGATGAAGAATCGAAACCCTAACCAATCTACTGAAACACTACTTGCATTAAGAATTCCACTCATAGATCGGGTTCCCCCACCCCTCTCGACGCCGGCAGGACCGGCCGGAGGAGGGGGAACCGATATGCTATTCATCCTTATAGTACGTGCCAAAGATTATGGACAAGTCAGCGGGCTCATACCCATACCGCATTTGGTCGATTGAGTAGTCTCTATTTTTCAACATGCGGATGAAACCATCATTTTCATGGAACGTGACATGGAAAGGGAGATAAATATGAAGATAATTCTATGCAATTTTGAGCAATTATCTACCCTACAATTTTTTTTCATAAGAGTGAGTTTTTTGTATTGGTAAAGCAAAAGAAGAGGATGAGAGGTTTGGGTGTTCCAATTAACTATAGTAAGATTACGAGTAAGGAACGAGAGGAAATGGAAGATCGTTTTTAGTGTAAATTGGGTAGTTGGAAGAGCAAGCGTATGTCCTATGGGGCTGACTTGTACTTACCAACATTGTACATGATCACTAGTGGTGCGATGTTTATGTTGCCCTTCCTTTAGGTTCCCAAAGGGGTTAATAAAGAATAGATTATCACATGCACAAATTTTTATGGAAATTTTATCACGTATCAGTTGACTAACTGGAGAGAACTTGGGGTTGAGAACCTCAAGATAAATAACGAATATTTACTCAACATGTGGTTCTTTCAAGTTTTGAATGGCGGATTGTGTAGAGTATCGCTAATCACCGCTGATAGTCTAAATGATGAAATCAACGGCACTAGTAAGATACTCCCTCCGTCCGGAGAGGAGATTTCGTGCTCCCGATCTCGGATGTAGCCAATGGTGTATTCCACAAACGTGAAAAAAATCAATTTCAAATACTTTATATTATGGGCTACACAAAAATAACAAAAATGTGGATCTGAATATGCATATTTTTAAATCTCTAAATTTATCAGATATTGTATTTTTTTGTAGTTTAGAATAAAAAGTATTTGAAATTGTTTTTTTGCACGCTTGTGGGATACATCATTGGGTACCTCTGGGAATTATTTTTTTTACATTTTTTTGAAACTTGTAAAAAGACCAGGTTCACTGGTGCTCAGGAGCATAATACACTTTCCGCTCCGTTCACTCTTACATTGTGTGCTAGATTAGTCAAACTCAAACTACATGAAATTTAACCAAATATATATGAAAACGTGAACGCCTATATAATATAAATTTAATATATTACGGTCATCATAAAATATATTTTCATATTATGTACATTTGATATTATAGATGTTGATGTGTTTTCGTATATACTTGGTAAAACTTTCAAAATTATGTGAAACACGGAATGTATGAGTTAATATCGGCAACAAAAACTATTGAAAATTTACCACGAGTTTTCTAATACGCATGGACAGAATTAAGAAATGTCAGGAGCCTCGCCCCAACTCAAAAGCAAGTTACTTTGACAACACAAGCCACGACCCACGACAATGAAAACAATATGCTAGTACAAGCAAGTACACGGCCGCGCGAGTCTCAAGCAGCTGCAAGCCGGCAACCACCGAGGATCAGTCGACCGACACAGTCCGATCGAGGCCGTCAGTTCTTCGGGGTGAAACGGTACGAGGCGTAGGAGAGGGTTGCGTTGGACCAGCTATGGTGGATCTGCTCCGCCTTGGACTCATCCCCGGCGGCGCCGAGCGCGACGTGCAGCGGGTAGAAATGGTCCGGCCGCGGGTGAGCCATCTTGCCGTAGGGCGCCTTCTCCTCGAAGTGGTTCACGTCGTCGTACCTGGCCATGGCAAGAACGAAAAAGAACAAACGATTCTGAGATAGAAGAAAAAATGGTAGGAGCATCCTCGAGATGAGGCCCTGGCTTTGAACGTCTCGTAGTAACCGTGGTTAACATTACCTCCCGGCGAGAAGCGAGTCCTTGAGCCAGGTGTCGAACTCGGAGGCCCACTGCGACGGCGGCGAGTTGGTAGACCCCATCTTGCGGAGGTTGTGCGTGGCGCTGCCGGAGCCGATGATGAGGAAGCCTTCGTTCCTGAGCGGCGCCAGCGCTTTGCCGAGGTTGTAGTGGTAGGTGCCGTCGCGGTCGGTCTGCACGGAGAGCTGGCACACCGGGATGTCGGCGTCCGGGTACATGAGCATCAGCGGCACCCACGCGCCGTGGTCGAGGCCGCGGCTGCGGTCCTCCTTGACAGGACCGAACCCGCCTTGCTCCAGGAGCTCTTTCGTCCTCTTGGCCAGATCAGGGGCGCCGGATGCAGGATACTTCAGCTGCATGGCTCAGAGTAGTACAGTTCAGTTAATTCAAGAAGAGAGCACTGATGAAATCTTAAGGTGTTTCATGCTAAATGAGCAGACAACAGATGTACTCATGTGTACTGTTACCGAAGAACAATGCCACTGCAATAAACCTGTGAGGGAAATGTAATACCCGCATCTTCTATTCTACCTAGAGGATTTAGACAAAATTCTATGAGATATAGAACCGCAACCCGATACCATTCACTCAATTCAATATGATCATATTGCTTTCATATCTTCTGCTTCCTTTTGCGAGGGAACATGGAAATGTTTCTGACATGCATAGGGAAGTCCGTGCTGGCACAAATTCGTCAACTGAATTCATTTCAGACCATGTTTAATTTACCATTTTTGTAAAGAGATCATGTTTGACAATTGTGTGGCCAGAACAAACAAATTACAGGGATCTTTCTGCAGGAAGGTTGGCAATAGCCGCTGAATCTCAGCTGCTAAAGGCATCAAAGCGCAGAAGCATAATCACAAACAGCTGATTATGATCTCCTGACTAGTTCCTTTCAACGAAATGGGCGAGTAAAGACATGGACTTCCCAACTAAGACTGCTCACACGCCAGCTACTTTACTGGAGGATGTCAATTAGCTGAGACTAGACCAATCACCTAAATACCTTGTAAAATGGATCACTTACTCACAAATGCATTTATCCACGCACATTATCAAAGCCAATCCAAGACAGAATTCAGACTTAACAAGTAGTAGGTGGGGGACATTCTTGCCTACTCAATCGACCACAACTGTCGTCGAACTTCCACAGAATTATCCTATGTAGTGGTTCCAAAAATGGGAAGTCAAAAGACACACCTCTCAGAGCAAGACTGTGCAGAAGCAGCAAAGCGATGCTCGTGTCATGGGAGATTTGGAAGGAAAGGAATGCCCGAGTCTTTCGGAACAAATCAATGACCGCCACCATGATTGTGGAGAAGATTAAAGAGGAGGCGACAATGTGGGTTTTAGCCGGGGCAAAGGTTCTTGGTATTTTAATGCCGCGAGAGTAGACTATCATGTCGCGTGACCTTTGTTGGTCACTTTGGTTTGTAGAACTCTAAAAAGGAAAATATTCAAGAAGAGAGCACTGAAATCTCAAGCTGTTTCATGCTGAATGAGCAGACAGCAGATGTGCTCATGTGTGTACTGTTATCAAAGAACAATACCACTGCACTAAACCTGTGGGGGAAATGTAATATCCACATCTTCTATATTTTAGCTAAAGAGTTCAGATAAACATTCTATGAGGTATAGAACTACAACCCCATACCAATCACTCATTCAGTATGAGCATGTTGCTTTCATATCTTCTGCTTCCTTTTGCGAGGGAGCCATGAAATGTTTCTGACACGCATAGGGAAGTCAGTGCTGGCACAAATTCGTCGAAGAATTTATTTCAGACCATGTTTAATTAGCAATTTCTTTTGAAAGAGATCATGTTTGACAACTGTCTGGCCGACACAAACAAATTACAGGATCTTTCTGCATGAAGATTGGCAATAGCCGCTGAATCTCAATTGCTAAAGGCCTCAAACTGCAGAAGCATAATCACAAACAGCTGATTACGATCTCCTGACTAGTTCCTGTAAACGAAAATGGCAAGTAAACTAAACCGAGTCCATCGAGACACAGACTGCCCAACAAAGACTGTGCTCACACGCCAGCTACTTTATTGGATAGTGGCCTTACAACGGGAGGATGTCAATTAGCTAAAAGTAGACCAATCACCTAAATAACTTCTAAACTGGATTACTTAATCAGAAATGCATTTATCCACGCACATTATCAAAGCCAATCCAAGGCAGAATTCAGACCTAACAAGTAGTAGGTGGGGGACATTCTTGCCTACTCAATCGACCACAACTGCTGTATGGAGTGGTTCTCAAAACGGAAAGTCAATAGACACAGCTATAAGAACAAAATTGCGTAGAAGCAGCAATACCATACAAGGATCATGCTATTGATCAATCATGAAAATGAGAGTGACAAGCCCACCTTGTCTACACCTTCTTCTAGCGGGCAGACGCAGTCAATGGGACATGGGCACATGGCCACATGGGGACACGGGGTTGGCGATAATCGGATTTGGTAGGTGTTGCATACTACTCCATTTTGCTGCGACAGGCTACCAATCGATCAATCTCAGGTGTCAGTACATGCCGATGCCGGGCACTTTTCAACCAGTTACTGCATTTGCAGGTAGTCTGTCATAAGGTGGTGTTCTCATATCTTTGTATTCGCACGGATCACGATCCTAAACATAGGAGGGTTGTTTGCGTCGACTTAGAAACAGTCTGCTAAGTGCAGACGAGAGCGCATGCTGTCAATGTGCCATGTACACCAAAACTCGGCATTGGACAATTTTAGCATCAAACCATGTTGTAGTACTACCTCCGATTCATATTAGTGGGCACAACTTTGTCTAGATACACATGTATCTAGTCTAAATACTTAACTAGATACATATGAATTTAGACAAAGCTATGCCCACTAATATGGATCGGAGGGAGTACGAAATTCAAGTAATCGAGCCAAAAAGTTTCCTTGAGCAAGTTCTGGGAAGCAAAGAAAGTACTGCCATCCTGTTTTTGTGTCTGCCCATGAACGGCAATCAATAACTCACAGCATAAACCAGACAACGGCGCAATCCTGACATTTGGGGATAAAAGACAGCGAACCCGCACAAAGGCCCAACTCTGACGGACCAAACCAGCTACGACCACATCTCAATCGAACCAAAACGGAAAGGGGATTTTCGACAGGATCGCATGATACATGGATTCATGAAAGGAAAAACGAGACCGACCTGGTACATGGATTTGGGAAAGCCGTAGAAGTCGTAGATGGTGTCGTTGGTGCCGCGGATGACGTTGACTTCCGGCGTGGCCGTCTCCCAGTGGCCGGACACCATGAGGATGGCGCGCGGCGGCTCCGTGCCGGCGACGGCCGCGGGCAGCCAGGACTTGAAGAAGTTCCGCGCCGGGAGGGTCTCGTCGATGGAGAGCGTGGGCGAGCCGTGCGACAGGAAGAAGGTGTCCATGGCGGCGGCCGTGGTCGGTGGGCGCCTCGCTGTGGTGGTGGGTTCTGGCTTCTCGTGCTCGTCGCCGCGCGGCTGATGCGTCGCCTGTCTAGCGTGCGATTTAGCCTTGCCTTGGGTCTGCCCCATCGATGGCAGGGCGGGGCCTCTCCTTATGGGCGCGGGCGGCGATCGTGGTTGGTGTCACCGGTGACGCAGTTCAGAGCTCTGGTGTCGTCGGCCTTATTTTAGACAGCAAGCTTGTATCGTGTACCGCGTGGGGCGGGAGCAGAGGATATGCCATATGTGATTGGGCGTGTGGAGTTGGTGGATTGCCCAAACGCGTAGTACTTCTCCTCGTCTTGCCTTCCCTGTTTTGGTCGCCGACGGCCGACCTAGGACGTCAGCAATGAGCCAATGTTGAAACAAAACAAAATCCATAACGATATTTTGAACCACATGTATTTGGAGAACTAGGAAGTAACTTAAAAAAAAAAACAATGGGCCTGTTCATTGACTTTTCCTTAGAGAAATCGCCACCATTTGTCTTACAAACAAATTAGGTGGGAAGGAAAGTAAGAGTGGAAGATGAAGGATTTGCCTCGTCGCGACATTTAGCTTAAGGTTTACAAGAAAATGCATCAATAATAAACACTTTGTTTCACACCTAAACGCACCTTATGCACCGCCATTCCTTCTTGCATATACCACCTAGCAATCACCATCTTCAACGTATTGATCCCTTTCTTCTTAGGCTTTGATCTTTCGCATGATCCTTCAGCTATGGAAGGTGATTACAAAGACTAAGAATCAAGTTAGCAACATCATCTCGGCATTTTGATGCTTAAAACCAATCAACTCCGGGCTTTTCACATAGTCCAATGCTGCACCACCATTGAGTACCATGTTGTGATTAAAAGAGAAGGAGTTAACCCCTCACCAAAATATGTCCTCTATACTTTGTGGCCATCTAAACCAAGAGTACAAATTTCTCTCAGAAGTCACTGCGTACCATTTACGTCTGGTCTTGGATGAGATTTTCAGGGAGATTGATTACACATAATGTTTTTATTGCATATAAAGTAATCAGTGCATGAGCCGGAAGATAAGGAAGATTGCTTTTTGTCCGGCTAAGTTGGATATGATAAAAGCGTATGATCATGTTGAATGGGTGTGTCTTGGAGGTATGCTAAGGAAATGGGATATTCAGAAATGTGGGTTTCTCTAATTATGAAGTGTGTGACTATGGTTAGTCTGGAGGTTAAAGTCAATGGTGAATTACTCCCCAATGCTTGTCTACTAGGGCGATTCGCCAAGGTAATTCGATCTCCCCCTACCTATTCGTTGATTTGTGGAGAGGGTTTATCATGTCTTTTCAAGTATTATGACTCGGGATGGGTAGACCGAGGTTAACGAGTCAACTATAAATCTCCTTGGATTTCTCACATGCTTTTTGTTGAAGATAGAATTGTGTTTCTTAAAGCTGATATTTGGAGTGCTAAGCGGATGGATGAGGTCTTGTCAATATATGCTTGTGGTTCTAGAAAATGTGTGAACAAACAAAAGAGTTCCACCTTTTTCGGTCCTAGTTGTCTCCTCCAAGTGCGCACGATGATCATAATGTGTTGGAGATTAGAAGTGACGCCCTTTCCGAGAAGTATTTGGGACTGCCAACTATTGATGGTCGTCTGAGCAGATTGATTTTGCATGTTCAAAACTTTGTCATGTTTTATATGTAATGAATCAGGTCATCTGGTCAAGGGGTGCAGTACTATTGTTTACTGCATCAATTGTGGAAAACTTAATGGGAGGTGCTCAATGCTTAGTAAGCCTTTCCCTATACTAAAGATTAGCGGGTTGTGGTGCAACTGGTTTACAGTTGCAAGTGGCAGAAACAGGAAAGAAAATGGAGCAAGATAATGATGGAGTTTCTCCCATCTTAGTGCAGATTTTGGATGGCCGGATCAATGAGGAGATGTTAGCTAAAGCCTTTGCAGCTCAGTTCAAATAGGGTGGGAAATGGAAGGTGAAAGAGTATGGCCATAGAGTGTTTCAGGTCAAATTTTAAGTCATTTTATCATTTGCAAGAGTTGTCATAATATCCTCAATTTATTTAAAGCTGACTAAAGTGGTAGTTAAAGTTGTACGGTGGCATTCGTCATCTCTGGCGAAATTCGAGCTTTTCTCTGTTTAGGTGAAGATTGCTAGTACGTGTTCCCCCATCCAAGTTAGACAGGGATGGGTTTTCCGAAGCTGCTTCGATACTACAAACAGTACAGGAAGTGGATATTGTGGGCCACAGGCAAACATACATTATATGAATGAAAGTAGGAGTCCTGAAGATGGAGTATTGATTGAAGATGTCGAGCATGGTTCAAGAACACGTGGAAAAAATAACAGAGAAATCTATAGAATGAAGAATTTCAATGTTGATGAAGTGCAAAAATCTGGTACTAAAAAGCTTTGGCTCCATCATCTGATAAAAAGAAATGTCATTCGACCTTGTTGTATGTCTTCTAGGTGTCAATATAAAACAGGACACATGCTTTGTTTACAAAAATGACACTAATGAACTATTTCATATAAGAGTACAATACCTTCAATGATATATCTATTTTTAGTGAAAGCAGTTTGAGTCTCAGAAATTACTTGTCAAGTGACCCAATCTATCTGCTAAAACATTTGTGATTATCTTTTAACTCATAACGGCATTCACTGTGAAGGTAACTAACCACGCCTTGCCCTAAGCGGAGCCAGCGCCTTGCCAAGGTTGTAGTATTTGAATATCTGAGACTCAGCTGTGAAGGTCCTTGGCCTCATCGGTAGCGTCGGGCCTTCAATTATACCGCGCCGCCTGTCGTGGTTGAAGCTGGTCAGGGTATTAATTTTTTGACTCATTTCACTCTCGTGCGTCGCGTGGGATGTGACCGTACGAGCAATGCAGGCCAATGAGTGATGTTCTGAGTTGTTCGATCACTTTGGTCGGTGGCCCGAACCCGCACGTCTATTCTTCGGTACTCCTGAATTGGTTGCAGTAGGTGTAGTGCAGGCACATCTCTGTGTGCGACGTCAGTATATGAACCTATAGATGGTATTGGTATCTTTCCCTTCCAGCCAGCCATCCTTTTATTCACTTTCTCTCCCTTCAGCCATCCTTTTCTCCCCTTTCTCTCCTGCTGGTTTCCATTGAGCATTACTCAATCCCTTAACATGAATGGTCATCTCCAAATAATAGAAATGTAAAGTACCATTGTTACATGTAAATATCTCATCGTCCTGGTCATCGTGCTGCACCGAGAGCTGGCACGTTCGCATCCGCGGGTACATGCGCATCAGCTGTTGATGTTGACGCCACGATGAGGACAACTTCCCCGGCTCGCGGGTGTGCCATGCCGGCAATGTGCCGTCAATGGAGATCAATCGTGGGTGAGCCCTGGAACATGAAGAACGTGTCCATGGGAGCATCCGTTCTGTTGCATTGCTGTTGGGTTGGTGTGTTCATCTCCCATCCTCGCCGTGCAATGCAGATCAGCTAAAAATAACAAAATCAACAAAACCTTGGAACAAGGTAATTATATCACAAACTTACATTCCAAGCCACATAGGTAAGCACCAGTAACGCTGCTTGTACGATTGAAACTCCGAATGTGCATTATAAAATGATGCCAGCTTTAGAAGACAAAAAAAATGACAAGCGATTATGAGTCACAGCACTACAGGAAGAACTGCAAATGACTGGCCTAAATTCAATCGTCGATCAAAACATTACAGGAACTCAAAATTACACCTGCATGGTGACTGCAAAATTCAAATACTAGAGATGCTTCCTCTTCTTGGTCTTTGCCCAACTGGAGACATGTTTCCTCAATCTGCCAAGTATCTTCCTCTCGCTCACCCGCAGCACCAGAGAATGATACCGATTCCTTTCGCTGACGGGAGAGCATGACCGCAGTTGTTCCTTGTCATCTTTTAAACTGTCGGAACCATAGAGGCTCTCCCTAATGTCAGCAAGGGATGCAATTGCAGTGCAAATGCTCTCACTATGGAGTAGCGTCTTCACATCAGGCAGTTTTTCAACCCCGTTAAGTTCTGAACTTTTGGCAGGTTTTAGTACTCTGACAATCTTAACAAAACTATTGATAGTATCCTCCTCCTCGTCCTGGTCATCATCGCCAATCAGATCATGAGCTACGCAGACCAACTTGTCGTAAGCATCAGGTTTCAAAGAGATGATGTAAAGGAGGATTAAGAGCTCAAGCTGGGGCTCTCCATCGAATGAGATCTCGAAGTAGTCAGCATCTTCACCGGTGCAGCCTGAATAGCCCAGCTTACGCCATAATGATACCCTTTCTCTTGCATATCGACGGGAGTACTTTGATGAGCACCACTTAGTAACCAGTGTTAAGTCGATGTTGATGATGTCATATGGATTGTCAGGTTCTGTAAAACCATATCGATGAAGCAAAGCCGCATTTCCCATGGTACCATACGTGTTATAAACCTGGAATGGAAAGTGAGAAGAACCAAAGTTGAATTATCATTATGAAGTTGTTTCTCCCCAAAAGATAACACTGATGGACAATGATATATATGAGCCTAACAGAGATCCAAAACAACAAAACAAGGCAACTGTAAGTTGGTAGCAGTGTATTACCTCCTCCCGTGGATTGGCATCTCTCACAATAATCATTTCCAAATCTTCATTGTTTTGTCCTTCACCTTAAGTTCAGACAATAATCATGAGCAAAACTCTCCATCAGTCAACAAGTCTTGATAAGTTATAGTCATGTATATGTTAATGAAAATAACCTGAAGGCTTGGTGGTGGAATTTTCTACAGTTGACTGTTTATCAGCAGAAACGTTGCTCTGATCCTCGTAATCTTCTTCTTGATCTGAGTCTGCATCGCTTTGATCATCATCATCTTCTTCTTCATCTGAGTCTGAGTCCTCTGACTTAGTGAAGTGAACATGTTCACCATCAGTCTTGTGGTTAAAACTGATGACCAAATAGGGTAAACGGTATATATCCATGTTAAGATCCACACCACTATATACTCAGCAGTCACCACTATGTAACAATAGCTGACCTAATAATGGTGCAGCATTTGCAAGATAAGCAAGTAACATGATCAAATCACATAAGTGGAATGTAGCTTACAGGTCAGCCAGGGGAACCATTCCAGATCCATGATATCTATCAATATGGAAGGACCTTGATGAAAGAAGACTCTTAGCAGCAAAGTATTTCTCCAGGTTAAAATCATCTGGCTCAACCCCCAGTTCTCCGGACGAAATGAGTGGCTCGATACATTCTTTCCAATCCTCAGAAAGGAATTCCCTGTCTTGCTTCACTGTCTGCCTAGAAATTTGCCGTTTTTAGAGAAATATATATGCTTAGTTGCTTACACAACAAGAGCAATATAAAACAGGATATGATGAAATTAGCTCAGATGATTCCACAGCCAGGTGGAATGCATTATTAGACATGGTCCATTTAGCTCATGTTACAAATAATTTGGGCGAACAGCCCCATTTTCTGGCAACTCAAACTAATCGAACAGTTGCAAGATAAATCATAGATCAATATACTCCCTAACATCAGATAGAATTTACTTCATAGAAACATCAATCATAGATTAAGATACCTACGCATCGCAAGCTCAGAACTTATTACAGGACAAGGTTTCACCTTATCGAGCTCGGTGCCGGCGAGGAGGCGGTCGGCCTCGTCGTCAGGCCAGACGAGCGGCACGGGCTCGCGGTCAGGGATCAGACGGAGGTAGCCGCTCCACGGCGATTCGGCGCCCCGCGCGCGCTCGTACATGACGGCGACAGCGAGCGCGAGGGTGCCGCCGAGCTGCGCGGCCTCGATGGCCGCCGCGGCTCCCGACGTGCGCGGCGTCAGGCACGCGCGGCGCGGGATGGTGGCCACGACGTCGCCCTCCCGGAGCGCGGCGACCGCGCGCACGTAGACGCCGCCGGCCTCGGAGGCGTCGAGGCAGAGCGCGTCGCTGCAAACGACGCCGTGCTTGCGCATCCAGCGCTGGAAGGCGAGGATGCGGCGGCTGCGCGGACAAGGGGGAACCGGAGTTAGGGGCGGTCATGGTCGTAGGCCCGGGGGGTGCCGGAGTAGAGCGAAGGAGCTTACCGTGCCGTGGCAACTTCCATGGCGGCGGCGACGGCGGCGCGGTGGTTTTGGTAGACAAGTGAGGGAGGCCGGTGGGTAACTGGGAACATGGGTAGTCCATGCTTAGGTTTTGCCGTTTTCTACTGTTCTATGAATTGTGAATATAAACATACCTGCATTAGTTCTGGCACGTAAGTCGATATGTCCGAGTGGTTAAGGAGACAGACTCGAAATCTGTTGGGCTTTGCCTGCGCAGGTTCGAATCCTGCTGTCGACGATTCCACATTTTCAACTTTTTGCCTATTGAAGAAAGATCGCACCTCTTTTTCTAGTGCGGCCAATCCCGATAAATTTGAAATCAGCTGCGCCTGGCATTCACTACACATAATATACTATATATTAAGTTCACGCGATTTCAGCTCTCCACAGCGAGCCAGCGAAGCGGTCACTGTGCCCCGCTACAGTGTAACAGTTCCCACCGGTTTATTTGCAAAAAAGCCCTCGAGTTTGCGTGAAATCACCGTTAGGTCCTCGCAATCAACAGCTCAACGAGAGGGAGGACCTATCTGCAATTGTATGAAAACTCAGGTTCTTTCCTGTAAGCGGTCCCAGCAGAAACGTGGACGACTCCTTTTCTTCCTCCTCCCCGTTGCTCTCCATCCTCTTCCTCTCTGGCCGATGCGCCGCCTTCCCCTCCCCAACTTCCTTCTCTTGATCCTCCGACTCCCACCATCCCTCTGGGGCCAGCGTGCCTTCTCCCCCTCCCCATCTCACCCATCCCCCATATTTTCGCTGCGCCGCCTCGGGCGACCGTCCATGGTCACCGGGATGGAGTGGGGTCAGGCCACTGCAGATATTGGGTTGGTGCCAGAGGGGAACGGGAAGGATCTTCTACCCCCACTCCCGCCTCCGCACCCTCCTCTCCATAGCCGTCGCCACCACCACTTCCTCTCTCACGTTTTCTCTTTTCCACAGGTTGGAGCGGCGGCGAGGTCTCCGAAGCTGGACAGGGTCCCAACGGCGGAGCTTGCGAACGGTTGGAGCGGCGGTTTATTTGCCGAAGTAGGACGGGTCCATCGGCGTCGGCTCATGGACCTCCTCTCTCATCCAATAGCAGGTGCAGCGACTCATAGACATCGGCATCCCCGGCGGCCCCGGTGGCTACCAGAGCAGGCAGCCGAAGAGGATGGAGACGGCCGCGACGTCAGGTCAGCTCGACCTCCGCTGTTGGATTTTCTTCTTCTTTGACGTGCTTTCCGTTTCCTGTTTATGTCAATTCTGGGGATTTTGGTTTACTGAATAGAGCTCTTCATTGTGCTGCTCCGTTCTGCCCGTCCTCCAGAATAATATGACGCTTCAACTGATCAAATATGGTCTGAACTTCTATTATTTTGTGTTTTTTGTTGTGTTAGATTTGGTGCAGTGACAGAGGAGCGTAACACTACCTAGGCCAAGGTGCTCATCGACTGGAAAAGGATATAATCAGAAGTACATATTCAGAGGTTATATTACGGCAATATAAATTCAGTCTTTTATTTACATCTGAGATTCCTCGGTTTCGTTTTTTTGACGCAACATTTGGAGGCTAACAGATAATTAAAATGTCTGGTTTTGCTATAATTTTCCTTTGGTTCATAAATGTTGTAACTAGACTTTCACTGCCACACCATATGCCCATATATGCAGGCTAACAGTTCCCCAATGCTTTACCATGTGCATATTTAAGATTGGACTTTCAATACTATGAGTGAAGCAACATACAATGTCACTGACAGAGCAAAGCACCGTCTTTCTGTCCGGCCAAAATGTTCATGGGTACGCACCTGTAATTTAAGAATCTGATTAAGGCTTTCAGACATGTGTCAACGCAACCTAATTTCTATATGATGCTTCAACAGGGCTATGAGTTCTGATGTGACAGCTATGCAGCACAATTCGTATATGATGCATGGACAGGGCAGCGAGTGCCGGCGTGACGGTGATGCGACTTAATTCGTATATGATGCGTGGATTTGTAGCGAGTGCCGGCGTGACAGTGCTGCACCAGATGTCAAACAGCCGACATTATACTCCCTTTATCTCTCAAATTCTTTTTGGCATGCTGCATTGACATTTCTTCTACGTGACATTATACTCCCTTTCTCTCTCAAATTCTTTTTGGCATGCTGCATTGACATTTCTTCTACGTGACGACACATAAGGTATTCTAAATGATTAGTAATGCATGTCCTGTGGAATTTGGAATATCCTTAACCAGCACAATACTTTTGTTGAGCTAATCTCTTGGAAGGGTAACACGAAAAACATGTTTAATCGTGTTA
Source organism: Poa pratensis (assembly GCA_947311845.1). Taxonomy (NCBI): domain Eukaryota; kingdom Viridiplantae; phylum Streptophyta; class Magnoliopsida; order Poales; family Poaceae; genus Poa; species Poa pratensis. The sequence continues at coordinate 42,063,929 of CAMZMU010000056.1, forward strand.
ATATCTGAGCTGCATGTTCGGGTCATTTGTGAGATCAGTATAGTCAGTCTCTTCCAATATTGAGAAGTTTGAGATGTGAAGAATTAGAATTTGTCTTCTCTGAACCGAGCTGTACACATTTGTTATGGTCCAAATATTGTTGCCTATATCTGTTTTCACAAAAAATAGTACATATACATTTCACTGTGTGTAGCAAAACATATTATGTATGATATTTCCTTTGCAGTTCTAGAGTTCAGATTTTATAAATGACACATATAGGAAACAGTACTAGAGATCCACATTTACAGAACCGAGTTGTATCTTAGAATGTGGCTATTTTCTAGGCTGTACTGAACCTACATTTCTTTCGAAGAGGGCTTCCTTTTTATGATAACTACCACAGTTTTGTGTAGCAGGACATGGCGGAAGCTGTAGAATGCCATTTTTTACGGTGCCTACGAAGTTTCTTTCTAGCTAAGCATGTATAATAAGCCTTACTTACTCTTACTTACTCCGCTACTGCCTTTACCATTTTAAGTGCATCAATACGAATTACAGTACTACACTCTCCAAACTAATTTAAGGCGAATCCAGAAACATAAAGGAAGTCCCAATTTAACAAAAGGTATGTTTGGTCCAATTAAACTGTATGAGTTCTTCCTTCAATTTGTTGTGTTCTTTGAAAAGGGCAGAAGCACATTTGCTTTAATAGCTGACATAAACTGACGACAAGATGTACCTAACCATATTAAGGTGATTTCTGTTACCACCAGATTATTTTGTTTTCATCTTCTGGCAACTGTTGGATCTCATTTTCCAATGAGTTAATATGGAAATCCATGTGTGTATGCGGACTCCAACTTATTGCCATTTTTACATCACTTTTATTAGGCAACCATGACTATGAAGTACTGGAGACAGCGAGTGGATGATTCACACAAAGCAGTAAAATCACAGGCAATGGTTAATGTGTCATCAAATGGTGATATATTAGAATATAACCATTTAGAGGTTGCATATGAGTACATTTCTATAGGTGTTACCTGTTCTCATCGTTTGTTATGCTTTTTCTTATGCTTTCTTTCTTTTTAGAGCCTCCTTCCATGCCGGCCAGGGATGAAAGCGGTCTCCGTTTCCCGTGAGGTCTCTCATGTGACTGTTTTTATCAAGGAGATTAATCCATGTAATATTCAGGCTTCCGATATTTAGTCAATATCTTCTTCTAACTCAAATTTATTTAGCTGCAATTGGCGATAACTTGCCTGTACATCACACTGTCCCTCTTAATTAGAAGTGGATACTTAAGTAGTGAGATAAGAAACTACTATGTTATTTTACTGTCCACAAATACTATATGTTCTTTAGGTTTATATCAAGAGGTAAATTTATTATTTGACTTTCGTATCTGGACTCACTTGCATGCTTCATCCCAAGATCATTATGGTATGACCTGATGCTAACTACCAAAATTTACCATTCAAAATTTACTCCCATTTTTCCCTGATTTCTCAGGAAGGGCGCGGCGTGTCGCCGCACCAAATTTACCTAGTAATTTCGATGGCATCCTCGCCAACCTCTATCCGGTAACCTACTAGTTTTGTCGATGTTGACGGAGCAATGGCAAAGGACTCGAACAAAGGTGGCGCAGGTGATCGCACCTCTTTTTCTAGTGCGGCCAATTTCGATAAATTTGAAATCAGCTGCGCCTGCCATTCACTACACATAATTTCGATGGCATCCTCGCCAACCTCTATCCGGTAACCTACTAGTTTTGTCGATGTTGACGAAGCCATGACAAAGGACTCGAACAAAGGTGGCGGAGGTGTGGTCGTGCGTGACCACGATGGTCGTTTCCTTGCAGGAGCGAGCCGTTTTTTTCCCTCCCTGCCTGATCCAGAGGATGCCGAGATGCGGCCATGCAAGGCTGTCGTCGAGATGACCAGGAGACTAAAGCACAAGAAGGTCATTCTGGAAACGGACAATGTCGTTGTGGCGACGAAATTGTCTAGCGGCGAGAAGGACAGGTCCATGCTGGGACCGATGGTGGAAGAGATCAAAGCGGCATTCAGAGCTGGATGACTGCTCGATCAAATGGGCATGGCGTACTGCCAATAGAGCTCCTCATACTTTGGCTAGGGAGGACTGCGGTTTAGAGATAAATAATGCTTGGTTTCTGGTTTATCCAGATTGTATTGAGAACATTCTGACCGAGGACATGTCCGGGATTTGAATAAGAATCGCAGCAACTTAATTTTTTTTAAAAATTGTCGATGACTAGAGCATCTCTAGCAGATCCGAAAAGGTACATTCCACAAAAACATTTATAGATGTCCTTTAAAATCGAAAAAAAATCTACTAGGCGCGTGAGCGAGCTCGCCTGGTTCACCAGCGCGTCTCTCGCTCCTCTCTTCTCTATTATCTTCCCCTCCATTCCCCTCTGTCCACCCTGAGCTGACGTCGATGACGCCAATGCGACCAGCAGTGAGTTGTGGCAAAGAAGGCGTCGGGCGAGGATGGAGCGAGGCGGCGCCGAGCAATGGACTTAACTGGGGGGAGGGTGCAGGGTGGTGCGCCGGAGCCAGAGAAGAAGGTGTGGGGGATTAAGGGGGATGGCCGGGGCGACGACGATTTCCCATTTTTTATCTTTTGCCAAGTGAAAAAAGAATCACACCTCTTTTTTTACCTTCGAATCACACCTCTTTTTCTAGTGCCACCAATCCCGAGAAATTTGAAATCAGCTGCGCTGCCATTCACTACACATAATTTCAATGGCATATCCTCTATCCGGTAACCGACCAGTTTTGTAAAAAACTAGAGCATCTCTAGCGGATCCGAAAAAGTATATTCCGCAAAAACATCTATAGATGTCCTTTAAAACTGAAAAGACTTTTCTACAGGCGCCCGAGCGTCTCTCACTGCTCTCTTCTCTATTATCTTCCCCTCTATTCCCCTCTGTCTACCCTGAGCCGACGTCGATGACGCCAATGCGACCATCAGTGAGCTGTGGCAAAGAAGGCGTCGAGCGAGTATGGAGCGAGGCGGCACCGAGCAATGGACTTAACTGGGGGGAGGGTGCGGGGTGGTGCGTCGGAGCCAGAGAAGAAGGTGTGGGGGATTAACGGGGATGGCTGGGGCGGCGACAGACCGGTGGAGGAATTGATTTGAGAAGAGTGAGACGAGTGCAGGCAGCAGCGGGCGGCGGCGGCAGACGGTCGTGGCGGGGGTGCGCTCATCTTCTTTCTCCCGACAAGTTTGTCATTTTGTTGTTAGAAACCACGCGAGTGCTTGCACGCGTAAACTATCCTCTCCCTTTTAAAACTGTGCTAAGATTTAGAAATGCAATTGGTTGAATATATACTGAGAAAATTCAAAATGTACTTTGCACTGGTTTTAAACCAAGATCATGGTGACAAACAACAAAATGGCAATGCATGCATACCTTATCGGTACTAATTTTGTCGATGATTTTTTTTTTTTGCAAAACACAGTTGAAAGGACAAGGATGTCGCCTAGAGGGGGGTGAATAGGCGATTTAAAACTTTTCTGGTTTAGGCTTGATAACTGCGGAATAAAACTAGGTGTTTAAATTAACAAGCCAACAACCTAAATATACTAGGCTCACCTATGTGTAACAACAACTTATGCTAAGCAAGACAAACAACAAAGTGATATCAATATATAATACTTCAAGCACGAAGACTATCACAATATAAAGTGCATAAGTAAAGAGCTCGGGTATAGAAATAACCGAGGCACGCGGAGACGACGATATATTCCCGAGTTCCTTCTTTTTAGGGGAGTATGTCTCGTTGGAGGGGTGTGAGTTTCAAACTCAAACGGCACAAATGGCCTCACCCTATTCTCCGATGAACCTTGCCCAAAAGCTCGGTTCATCTTCCACTATTGATTTCCCTTTTGGGCGGAAATCGAGTCCCTTACAACAATTTTGAGGCACAACTCACAAAAAGATTAGGAGCTCCCAAGTGGCCACAAAAGGCCTCAACCGCCACAAAAGGCGTCTAGGGTCCAAAGACCCAAGAGTAACAAGCTCGCGAACTTTCACTTCCACGAATCCTCGTGGAGAGAGCAAACCGATGCAACAAAATGCAATGGCAAGAACACAAGAAGTGCTCAAGTCCTTCACTCTCAAATTCCAACAAAGCAATAAATGTTTATGGGGGAATAAGAGAGGAAGAACAATGGAGGAGAAACACAAGAACTCCACGATCAAGATCTACTAGGTTCCCCTCACTTAGAGGAGAGATGGATTGGTGGAAATGTAGATCTAGATCTCCTCTCTCAAATTCCTCATAGATATGCAAGAATCATGGGAGGAATTGGGAGATGGGCAAGCTTTCCAAGATCAACAATGGAGGTGAGAGAGGGGGAAATCGTGCTTGGAAGAGCTGGCTCTTTGGGGAAGAAGGGAGCCTTTTTATAGGTCCCAGAAAAAGAGCCGTTGCAGGAAATTTACACCGGAGACTCCGGTCCAGGAGGGCCGAGACTCTAGCCTGGGCGGAGACTCCGGACCCGGAGGGGGCGGATACTCCGGTCTCAGGCGGAGACTCCGGGGTCCCTCCGGACCAACTCCGGACCCAAAACAGAGAGCGCCGTCTTGTTGCGCACTTCGCACCAAAACCTGATGGGCCGGAGACTCCGACCCCTGAGCACCCCTGAGGCCGGAGACTCCGGTTGAGGCACACCGGAAACTCCGGCCCTGGCACACCGGACACTCCGGCCAGGAAAAACAGCAGCAAATCAGCAAAACTGTAAACCTAATAACTTTCTCACTTGAACTCCAAATTAGGTGAAACCAATTTTGTTGGAAAGGTAATGACAAGAGCTTTGAAACCAATATTAGAAATAGAAGAAGACAACTTGGCAAGCTCACCATTCAATCTAGCATTTTCCTCAATAATATTAGCATGATCACATGAGGGAGTAGAGGAACTAGGCACATCATTTTTAGATAGTTGAGTTTGGAGTTGATCATGAGACTTGATAAGGAGAGAGTGTTCACTTTCTAAAGCCTTGTGAGCTTTGTCAAGTATCTTATGTCCTCAATTAATCTTGCATTGTCAACACCAAATTCAACTTTTTCCTTTTTAAGCACTTTATATTTAGCAATAGCATGATCTTTTTCCTTAATGATTTTAGCAAAAATAAGATCATTTGTTTCATCAAGAGATTCAAGTTTCTCCTCAATACACACTCGAAGCTCATGCTCTTCCTCAAGAGCATTTTCTAAGGATGCTTTTTCCATAGCATCCTCTCTTTCGATCCTTCCCTTTTTTTCAATGATTTCCTTGCACTTGATAGAAAAAGTCAAAATTTCACAGAAATAAGAGCAAGCTTTACTATCTTTAGGAAGAGCACCAAATATTATCTCACTCTTCTCCTTTAAGGAGTCAATATCATTCTCTTTTAAACCATAATATCCTCATCCTCATCATCACAAGATGTAGAGGGTTCCAAAGGTGGAGAAACCTTTGAATCCCTAGACATAAGACAAAAATGAGAAATGGACGATGATGATGAAGAATTACTTGAAGCACCATTGAGATCCATGTCTTGTTCCACCAAATGTTGGGTTTCCTCTACATTGTGAGACACACAAGTAATAGAGGATATGGAAGCATTGGTTTCATGGCAACAAGATATAGGAAGCATATCATCATGAGATTTAGTTAAGCAACTATTACATGATATGCAAGGACTAGCAACACTAGCATGTAAGACATTTGGAGTGCTAGAAGTGTTTAAGTCCAAAGATAGAACATTGCAATGAGATAGAGATGAAGTATAGTCAATAGAATATTCACCATCAACAAAGCAATTTCTGTCACCACTCACCATATCATTACCTTGTGACAAATCACATGTTGGTGAAGTGGAATAAGTTGTGAACTCATCACGGCCGGATGTGGAGGGAGAACAATCATCCTCAATAATGTTGGACACGTCATATTTATCTTGAAGTTTTGTCCAAAGCTCATGAGCATTCCGAAAAGGCATGATTGAAGCAAGAACTACATTGCTCAAAACACAAATAAGACCATTAGATACTTGACTATCAAGATAAGAGTTTTCCTTATCCTCTATAGATAATTCTTGGGAATCCGTTGGAGGAGAAAAACCCATATCTACAATACTCTTTATATAATTTGGACCCATGGCCCTAAAAAGATTAAGCATGCGAATTTTCCAAACATCATAATTTGTGCCATCGAATATAAAAGTGGGATCGTGCACTAATTCTCTAAACGACATATTTAGTCTCTAGGCGATAAAGCTCAAAAAGAGAGCCCAGGCTCTGATACCAATTGAAAGGACGAGGATGTCGCCTAGAGGGGAGGGTGAATAGGCGATTTAAAAACTTTTCCGGTTTAGGCTTGATAATTGCGGAATAAAACTTGGTGTTTAAATTAACAAGCCAACAACCTAAATATAATAGGCTCACATATGTGCACCAACAACTTATGCTAAGCAAGACAAGCAACAAGGTGATAGCAAGATGTAAAACTTCAAGCACGAAGACTATCACAATGTAAAGTGCATAAGTAAAGAGCTCGGGTATAGAAATAACCGAGGCACGCGGAGACGACGATGTATTCCCGAGTTCCTCCTTTTTAGGGGAGAACATCTCGTTGGAGGGGTGTGAGTTTAAAACTCAAGACGCCACAAATAGCCTCGCCCTATTCTCCGATAAACCTTGCCAAAAGCTCGGTTCACCTTCCACTATTGATTTCCTTTTGGGCGGAAATCGAGTCCCTTACAACAATTTTGAGGCACAACCCACAAAAGGATTGGGAGCTCCCAAGTGACCACAAAAGGTCTCAAACACCACAAAAGGCGTTTAGGGTCCAAAGATTCAAGAGTAACAAGCTCACAAACTTTCACTTCCACGGATCCTCGTGAAGAGCACAAACTGATGCACAAATGCAATGGCAAGAGCAGAAGTGCTCAAATCCTTCACTCTCAAATCCCACCAAAAGCAACTAATGCTTGTGGGGGGAGAAGAGAGGAAGAACAATTTAGAACACAACAAATGGAACTCCAAGAACAAGATCTACTAGGTTCCCCTCACTTAGAGGAGGAATGGATTGGTGGAAAATCACGACAAGCACCAAAACCCAACTAGGAGAAAAAACAAATAAGAACCAAGAAAGATGATGATGCCAAGAATGCAAAGGTTTGAGCTCTCCACAAAGATGAGATCAAGTTACTCACTTGAGAGTCCCTCTTGATAGTACGCCGTCTATCCTATAATCCGGTCTCCCACTAACACCATGAGACCGGTAAAATAGAAACCCTATCAAGATCATACCTTTGCCTTGTGCATTCCACTTGATCTATATGATGACGATCTTGATCTCTTCAAGTGGACCACCTTTCTTGATTGCGCTTTGCTTGGTGAAGACTCACATATCGCTCCCCCATACACCAATATGGGAGAGCCTCTCTTAGGCACATCTTCACTTGACCATTATCTCCAAATGGGTGACAAGCTTCAAGCATAGGATTTCTTCGAGATGCTTCTCTTGAACTTGCACTTCAACTTCTTCTCTTAATATATATGATGACTTGAATATTGCTTTGGTTGTCACTTTATCTTCTTCTTTCAATCTTGATACCAACACATGGTGTTCAATCATTGTCAATGGACAAGCCCTATAAGGTTAGCTCAATGCAACCATTAGTCCATAGAGATTGTCATTAATTACCAAAACCACACATGAGGGCTCATGCACTTTCAACAGTACAAACGCATACGCTCAAATACACGTGCACACACTCACCCCTATGAACGGACGTACGCACACCCTACCCCCTATGAGTACCTCCAAAACACTGAGCCGGCGGGTCGAGTTATGGATTGACGAAGTCACTAGAGGCGACTCGCTGTCGACGGAAACGTCACCTCCCACTGAAAAATATTTCGCCGAAATGAGAAACACCAGTGTCAAACATGGGTTTAAATTCTGGTGGGCTGGGGCACAACCACTCTCCTAACCATCCTACCATAAACAGGTTCTCAGTTTTGTCGATGATTAGAGCATCTCTAGCGAGTCCCTAAAAATTCCATTCCGCAAAAACATTTAGAGATATCCCTTAAAACTGTCTTAAAACCATGTTAATATTTGGAAATGCATTTGGTAGAACATATACCGAGAAAATACAAAATGTACTTCGCGCTGGGTTTTACACCAAGATCATGGTGACAAACAACAAATGGTGGTGCATACATACATATGATTGTTCATCAAACAACACAGCAAGCAATTCATAAATAGACGAGGATAGTTCAAACTCTAATCCTAAGCAAAAGCGGCTACCGGGATACTTCACCGGGCCTTACGACGCGGCGGCGCGGTGAGCTCACACGTCGAAGGAGGAGGAATCGACAAGGACGAATGGTTGGCGGCCCTGCGCGCCAGAACTGCTCCCAAGTGGTATTTAGAGGCCCCGTTGTAGCTGTCGGTGGTTGAAGGTCTCCACCGCCTCCTTGTCGTGTCGGCGGCGCTTCACCTCACGCTCTTCAGTGTGTCGTGACCATGCCCGCACGTGCTCCATCACCGCCTCCTATCGCGAGGTCGTCGTCAGGGAAGGAGTCGTCCTCAAAAGGAAGGGGGTTGTGTCGACCGACGACCAAGAACTGTCGAGCCCACGGTCGAGCCCGCGTCACGCGTAGGCATGTCGCGGCCGTGCAGCGGAGAGAGTTCCATAGTCAAGAGTGACCGAAGACCGCGCGGCGAGACAAAGCTCTTCCGGGACGGTTCGACACAGCGGCGCGATGTGATCCGAGGCCGGGACAGAGTCAACGGGTCGGTGTCGCTTCCTCGACGAGGGAGAGGTGGAGTAAGGTCTCGTGGATCAAGAATCGTTGGCGGTAGCCAGCCCGAGCACATAACGGCCTCGCGCAGAGCTCCTCGCCTCATCCAAATAGAGGAAAAATGGTGCGGTGGCGCGATAAAGTGGGGTACGGCTCAAATCTGAGATGGGAGGCGGCGGCCGCGGGAGGCTTTGCCCTAAAATTTCACGCGCGCCAAGCCCTTTCCTTCATATGAAAAGTAAATGGTGTGTCGTGTATTGATGATATGGCGCAGGGGGCTCGTTTCTTGATTCCGCCTAATAAAATTACGGGTCGGACATGTTTGTTGAATCTTCTTATGAAAGTTTTTCTACCCGAAACTGCAAAAAAATAAAAATGGTATTATGTGATTTCGGGCATTTTATGGGATCTGCTAGAATTGTTGCAAGCACAAGCACGCCGGCACAACAGCAACACGCTCACATATCAACACGTGCACCAGCCCTATTTCTTCGCGGCGACAAAGACCATTGGCCGTGAACGTTTACTTTAATTCGTAGGATAGGCAAAGTGTAGCAATAGAAAACTCACATGATCGGAATGACTTGTCTAATTGAATCTTATGGGAAGATAAAGTTCGTTTGATTGTGACGAAGGAACATTTCCATAAGGTTAGACCTCATGTTGTTTCCTATGAAGTTTGCACTACAAGATTCTTATGAAAAAAATCCTATAAAATATGATCCTATAATTTAAACGGATTCCGAAGGAAAAATTCCCGTAAGATTTCAATCCTATACAAATCCCTTATTTTGACCCAGAACTCCACAAATTGAGTGGCGCCATGGTGAAGTTTCCATCGATATCGACTTTTCTGATCCAAGCGTTACCATGCATGGCACTTGTGGCACTCAAAGAAAAAAATCTCTTGGACTCCACAAATATGGGAGGGGAAATATTTTCGGTTTCATTCCATCAAGCCATGGAGCCTCCCAAAAGGGATTTTTTTTTACCATCTTCCATTGTGATGGAAGTGGTGGCGTAGAAAACCTCCATATCTAACTTCGAACAAGGGTTGCTCGTACCCACCCAAATTTCCTTGGGGGTCCTTCACTCAAGCCAAGGCCCACGCAAACGGAGAGCTCTAGCAAATTTATCGATGTCAATCACCCAATCCCTCCAATGTTATTTGGCTATAAACCATTGTCCAATTAAGTTTACATTGACCTCTAAAGGTCTTTTCCAAAGCTGACCAAACAAAAGCTCATTCCACTCACAAATAATGACAAACTATACTAGTATTGCATTTGGAGAGAATCGAAAACAATTACCACAACTGGGGCAAAGGTGTCAAACACCTTCCATTTCATGCTATTTCTGGTGGTTTTTTCTACATGGTTGTTAATTTGCCCCAATTATGGGTTTTTTTTCAATTACTCATTGCATTTGACATGTGTTTTAATATGAGAGCTGTATTTACCTCCCGGCTCCATGCAACCCCCTATAAAATAAGATATAAAATTTGCCAAAAACAAACTGAAGCAGATACAATAGGGAAGACCCTCGCCTTGGAAAAAAATCGCAGGAAAGACCCCTCTCAGGTCATGAAGAGGAAAATATACAAATTACAAATGATCAAGCCACTTTTGCATGCCCTCCTTTAAACTAGGTTTGGTCTATGCCTGATCGGAGAAATATTATTACAGCATAGCAAACAATTTGTGTTAGTTGGGATCAAATCTATATCTCTTATAAAGCAAAACCCCAATAAGATGCATTAATTATTTTCTATCTCAACATGCAAGCTATCCATATCACCCACTATTTTTGCCAATCAATTGTCCATATTAGCTCCACTAACAATAATTTATAATAGTACATATTTCATGCAACCTATCCATGTCATCTTTTTTTCAGCTATATAATTGTCACGTCACAAATATTTCGTTCTCAAATAATCAACAATTTCACACGAATTAAATTTGGTGTCTTGACTGTTGTGATCAACTGAATCTTAACAATTGAATATTTCATGTGTCTTATACCCATTTCATTTACATAATAATTTTTTAACGAGATTCTCGCTGCAACGTCCGGGGTATTCTTCTAGTATAATATGATGTTTGTGGTTCCATACACTCTAGCACACTATCATAGAACTTCCTTGAAACAAACATTATTGTACATTCACTTCAATGAGCTCAATGATCGATAATAAATAAATTAAAGATATTTTTCCAACCGAGAGACAAATGTGTGTTATGTGCATATGATAATTTAGTTAAATAATCGTTCTTTGTAGTCTGCATAAAAATAATTTTCCAAAAGTTAAAAAAGTAATATACTTCAATTTGTCAATTTGTCTTTTTAGTAGACAGCCGCCAAATTTTTTTTGATGAAATTCATATATACATACCACACTTCTATTTGTACAAGCTTATTTCAGAATGATCCGAGGTCTCAAAATAATATTTTTGCTTATTTTTAAGGGCTCCGGGTAGCCTGGGCTCTATTTTTCAGTTGAAAGTTTCATGAAACAAATTAAGGATATGACTCTAATTTTCCCAGTGTTCCATGCATATAAACAACAAGAAATCGAAAGATACCTAGGAAATGCAATAGAACCTGCGGGTCTTGAGTCCACTTTTAGAAACATAAGTGAAAATCAACTTTTGTATGTTTGAAAAAATATGGAAAATTTATCACGTGTTCATGTATTTGGTAGAAAACAATATAACCATTTATGACCTCCACAAAAATGAAAAGGCTGCAAACATAATTTTTGTCTATTTATCTTCTTTTTATCTTTAGACATGTCGAAATGGTCATTATTTCACAGAAATACATGATAATCTATATGTAGTGCCCCTAAAAGGAGTTTCTACCCAATGCCTATATGCATGATTTTTTCGTAGTTTTTTGAAACGTAGAAATATGATTTTCAGTAAGTTTCACCGAAAGGGTTCAAATATATTGGCATTATGAAAATTCGCTCAATGAAGCTTTGACTAAATGAAAGCCTGGAACTGAATTAAACGAGGAGAGAAACAACAACTTGTGGGGACACGATGTTTTGGCTCGTAGGTATAGGCATACCCATTACAAAAAATAAATTTAAATATTTTTTAAAATGTAAAAAAAATCCAAATAAAAAATGTTGGGTGTACATCTGGACATTCTATATTCGTAACCAAAATTTTGTGAGAAAAGACACTTTTGTGGCCTGTGTAAAAAGGAAAAATAAAAGTTTTGTGAAAGTTCATTTTGGAGCATCAGAATTTGTCTTTTTTACATAGTACACAAGAATGTCATTTTTTTCACGAAACTTTTCATGCGAATACAGAATATCTGGGTGTACATCCGGAATTATTTTTTTGACATTTTGAAATGCAATTTTTGAGTAGTGGGTGCATATACACCATGAGGCAAAAATGATTTCTCCAACTTGTACCAGCTTCTTTGAGGGCAGCAGCTGAATTAAAGGACGAAAGCCGTGCATGTAGCCGCCCGTGGAGGCATTAACCATTCAAGACAAGAAGAGGACGCGCACTGGACAAGAGAAAGATATTTAAGGCTTTGAGCAAAGGGACGTACGCCACAATTCAGAACTACTAAAACGCAGTTACAATGAACTCAAGCACATGATTTTATTTGGCAATGAGAAGGCTCTGCACACGCGGAGAACGATTTCCGTCTTCGCCGTTATGCAGCCTTTCTTGTGTGGCCGTTATGTCACACGCAGTTTAAGTGACAACAACGAAAATTTCAAGCTCTGTTAGATCGTTGCATGGCAAGCACATTTGCATGCCGAGATCCACGAGGCATGTGGCACGACGTACATCTGGACATCTATCGAAGGGTAGACCAGCTATCGGCCGGCATCTCTATCTATCTATCTATTCATTCATCTATCTTTCCGTACGTAGCATTTACGCTTGATTAACTAGGGTTCATCACAGCACCCTGCAGCTGGGTAGCTAGCTACAGTCGTCGTCGTCGCAGTGCTCATGGTCAGGGATAAGAATAGTTGGCGTATCAGATGCCTAAACTCTCGAGTGGAACTCTTCTTCCGATGTTTAGGCAGGGCCTGCACGGAAGTAGCTCCAGGTTTCTGCGGCAGCAGTAAAGATGGAAGAGGCGGCCTGTTCTGTTCAGCAGCTGACATGCTCGAGGACAGCCCGCTGCAGAGGAGGCAGTGAGTAATGGACCAGCAACAGTAGGATGAACCATTTGGTTCTGGTTTTTAGTTTCGCAATCTTACAAGTACATAATGGAAAAAATGGAGTAAATAATAAAGGAGCAAGCTTATTAAATTTCTGAAGGGACAAAGTATTTTGTTTCTTCAGTTGAGCAAACACAAAAAAGAATAAGAATAAGAGATGTTCATGCATTGCAAAAATGGATGGTTCGCCTATGAATATTCTCGGTCAATCTATGCTTACACACACAAAAGAAGAGAGATATATGCATGGTTGGTCACTGAACTTGGTCGAGATGAGTACTTTGGTCACTGAACTTGCAAGATGTTGCCCGCGGGTCACTCAACTTGGCAGAGATGAGTAAACTGGTCACAATCGTGAAGTGGCATATTGACTGAGCCGTTGACCGCATACTTTGACCATTTTTTTTTGCTAAAACAACCCTATGAAGTCACAATCGTGAAGGGTCACTCAACAATAAGCGAGACAAACATAAAAATAAATAGGTTAATTTGATTTTGTGATTTCATAGGGTTGTTTTAGCAAAAAAAATGGTCAAAGTATGCGGTCAACGGCCCAATCAGTGTGCCACTTCACGATTGTGACCAGTTTACTCATCTCTGCCAAGTTGAGTGACCCGTGGGCAACATCTTGCAACTTCAGTGACCAAAGTACTCATCTCGACCAAGTTCAGTGACCAACCATGCATATATCTCAAAAGAAAATTACTAGCTATTCTAGGAAGCCTACGCTACGCCATGACTGCTTCCACTGTCCGCACATCTCATCAGTTCAATCCACAAGTCTGGCTCCATCACCATGTCATCTCTCCAATAAATTTCCCCTTACCTCTTCCAAAGCTTTCAATTTCCACGCAAAAGATGGCATCCAGCTCCAACCCTCATTTACACATCAGTACTAGTAGTACTACACCTATTGCTGGAAGGGGAGTTTTGGCTCTCGGGCACACTGCTGCCCTTTTATTGAAAATTTTGAAAATCGAACTTTTTTGCTTCAAAAAAATCTACATTTTTTTACACAACAAGATATACATGTTGTGTAGGTACGCAAGAAATTTCGTAAGAAAATAATAAATTTTATGGCCTACAGAAAATAGATAAATTTCTGACAGAAAATCCATACTATTGTCACTTGTTGCTGCTCCCGAAATTTCTTATTTTTCTGTAGCTCGTAATAAGATTTGTTTTTCACAAATAATCAGCACCGTACGTAGAGGACATGCATATACATCACCTAGTATTTTGTTTTGATTTTTTTGAAACTCGTTTAATTTTTTTCAAAATTTCAAAAAACGGGTGCACTGGCACCCGAGAGCCAAAAGGGATTTCCGCACCTATTGCCCACTAGATAAATGCAAAAGCCTCCATGAGTGAGGCTCTCCGTCCACAGAAAGCTCAAGAACACTTTGCACTACAGTAGCCGCATTGCATCCAGAGAAGATCATATTGGCATTATCATGAGCACTAGCTCGGAGGAGAGAATGTTTGAGATGGATGCTGAGCCACCATCGCCACCGGAGGCCATGCCTATGCAGCATCAAACTACTTGCCACATCATTGAGGTATGTGAATCAGATGGTCACTGCGTTGCTCTGCTATTCCTAGCTGCTGATTCAAATGCTGAATCTTTGTTGCTTTACTTACCTTCTTTTCTGCAAAATGTGTGTATCATTCATTCAGGGCATCCTTGGTAGGTGCACACAAGTTGAGATGGAGATACATGAGAGGGCCATGGAGTATGTGAGGGAGATGGGGGAGGAGAGGAAGACGAGCAGCTTGAAGAAGAGGCTCATGCTGCGGCTAAGGAAAGATGGCTATGATGCATCTCTCTGCAGGTCTTCTTGGGTTGCCACCACCCAGCATCCGGGAGGTAAAGTAGTCTCATAAATTCATAATCACCACTGTTGTGTCCCCTCCATTGTTGGCTACAAAGCAATTACTTGTATTCGGCAATGCATCTTTTTTTACCATTTCTGTGTGTGCTTCTTCTTCTGTCACCATCCGAAACTGGGAAAGTAACCATCCAAAACTGGGCTGGGTTGCCTGGATAAAATGCTGCCTTTGCAACAGCATATTTCTTCTTTTGGTATGGAAACAGTTCCCGAAATTACCATCTTTTGCATGAACTGCCATGTGATTTATCTGACTGACATCCTTATTTCACCCCAGTTTTTCAACAACAACCGAAATCTTCACTCTTTACTCTTGCCGGCATATGCTACAACAGTGCCACCAAGCATTGGTCCTCTTGATTTCCATTGCCACTATTGTCAGAACAAATGATTCATAGAAGCATTCACTTGCATACTGTTCCAGTAGTAGTAATACCAGTATTACTGATTAATCGTCATTGACATGCTAAAGAAGCATGTCCAAATCTGAATTAGCAACAAACCTGAACTTGCTCCCTCAGAAGAAACAACGAGCTGCCTGGGATATTTTTTAACCAGCTAGCCATGCCTCTTGCAGGTGACCACGAGTACATCGACGTCCACGTGGCAGGAGAAGGCGGGGCCACCCGGACCAGGCTAATAGTAGACATAGATTTCAGGTCCCATTTCCAGCTGGCTAGACCGGCGCCATGGTACGCCCACCTCTCGAGCCGGCTGCCGGCCGTGTTCGTTGGCCCACAGGATAAGCTGCGGAAGGCCGTGGCGCTGCTGTGCTCCGCCTCGCACAGGTCGCTCCGGGAGAGCGGCCTACACGTCCCGCCGTGGAGGCGGTCCAGCTACATGCAGGCCAAGTGGTTCGGCTGCCCCGCGGTGGCGCCGCCGGGCGGGGACGACGGCGCCGTGGCCCAGTGGTCGGTGGCCAAGGAGAGAGACGTCGGCGCCCGCATGTCGATCATTTCTGTGGAGCTGGACGACCTTGATGAATCCAAGTGGACGCAGTGACTCTTTTTATCCCTAGCTGATCTTTACTGTTTGGATAGGGTAGAGAGTTGTTCAGGCTCCAGCAGTTTAGGTTGAAGGTGGTGGTAGTCAAGTCAGTGGTCACTGCTTTGTAGGAGCAGTAACCCGTTGAAGGTCTGCTTACGCGATCAACAGTCGGCTCTGACAGCCCGGGCACCATATTTTGGGATCGATTTCCATGTTAGAAATGGAGCAGACTCCAGGTCACAACTTTAATTAATTATGGCAGTGAAGGCTATCAAAGTCACACTCGCATGTTTAAACTGTACTAACTCACATCGTCTCCGCCTCCACCGGTCTTCGATAGTTCTTCCCATCGGTTTAATTGGGGGTCGGCACGAAAATCACCTCTAGGGTGCTCACCATCGGCTCGAACGGGTTGGAAAACTGGCTACCCCTTATCCGCACCTAACTTTCGGGGTCGGCTTGGAGGTGCTGGACACGCCCGCCAAGTAGACTTCGATAGGTGGGCACCACATGTCAGCAACCCGATCATTTCCCTCCTCCCTTTCTCTATCATGCGTCCAATCTTCCTCTCTCTCCCCACCGAATCGCGCTGCCACCGCTTCATTTCGCCGTTGAGCGTTCGCCCGAAGTTTTCAGCGACCACGACATGCTAGAGCCCGTCGCCACTCCTGGTGTTGCGTTGCATCGTTGTTTGGTCTTCTGCTTCCTATGGCTCGTCAACCGGCCGACCGTGACTATCTCACTCTCGCCCTGCACGCAAGATGTTTGGCCACTTGCCCGAATAGTTTATTTTCTTCTATTTTTTCGTCTAGATAAATTTGATAGATAGTTAGTATTTTGATTGCTACATTGTTTGATTCATAGACTATGAATAGCGACGACGATTCATGTTCCATCAAATGATGGAAGAGGATGTCAGTGCCGTAGCGATGCTCATGAGCACCAGAAGTTTGGTGTGAAAGAAATTATCGCGTCTTCTGACATAAACATACGCCTTCTTTTATCATTTTTTATTCGATTAAGAGAGAGGCGAAACTTTGGATTACTGCGGGAGCAATTCCAAGAGAGTATCCCGTTTGTAATAATGCCTTTTACTTTCTTGTAAGGTCCTTCTTAATTAATAGGTTGGGCCAAAACTTTTGTCCCCTTTTTTTTAAAGATCCTCGCTTGTCTTATAGATTTGCAAGAGGAGGTGAATGTCTGTACCCCCCCAACCCCCTTCCTTCCCGAGAAGGAGGTTTGAAACCGGGGCGGCAAGCCAACAAGAACCATAAAAGGTTATGGGTCATATGATGCTATTCAAACACTATTTTGTGACAATCTAACACATGGTCTTTAGGATGAAGAAGGATGTGTTCATACACATTGTTTACTGTGTGAGCGATTGTGATGACTATTTCCAACTAAAGGAAGATTGCACGAGACTGATTGGTTTCTCATCTATTGAGAAATGTGCTGCTGCTATGCTTTACTTGCATATGAAATTTGTCACGATACCGTAGACGACTATCTTTATACGGATGAGACCACGTGTCTTGAGGCCATGTACAAGTTTTATGCAGTGGCCGTGTGAGTGTTTGGACCTACCTATTTGCGAATACCAAATGCAGTATACACATGTCGTCTCATGACACAAGGTGTGGTGAGAGGATTTCCTAAAATGTTTGAGAGTATCTATCGCATGTGTTGTGAATGTAAAAAATGTCCATTCACTTGGTAAGTGTTGTATATCAGTTATCGAACGTGGAGTATTGTACATAAATTTGTGCTAGATCATGACATGTGGATTTGTTACTCTTTTTTAGGCATGAAATTATCTCACAAGTATATCAACATGCTACAACGTTCTCCGGTGTTTACGAGACTTGTTCAAGCCCAAACTCTAGAATGCAACTATGAGATCAATTACCCCTAATACACCAACGGGTATAACCTAGCCTATGTCATCTATCCTTTGTGAGTGAAGACAATTCTCAATCCTGCATATAATAAACAAAATTAGTTTGATACACAACAAAAGAGTTGTAAAAATGATGTAGAGTGGTCATTTGGTTTGCTCCAGTCTCGTTTTGTATTGTTCGGCAACCTGCTAAAACATGCTCGCTAGATAAGATGTGGGAGGTCATCAATGCTTGTTTTATCAGGGACAACGTGTGAAGACTGAGCGCAATGTTGGGCTAGGGTTAACTATAAGGGCCATCTTCTCAATTCGCGTCACGACATCTCTGCCGAGTTTACTGAATTTCTTGCTATGCATCAATAAATTCGTGTTGACAAGATGATCTACTGAAACACTTGTGCATGCTAAAAAAAAGTTGACATATTGTTTCGTATAACTTGTCAAATTTGAATTTAAATTTTAACTATTGCATTAACTATATTATTTCTATGTTAAAAAATAGAATTATTATGTGTTAAAAATTAATATGTGTCTAGTTATGTCTTATTCAAAAATATGAACATATTGGTGTGAAAATAGCTTTAAAAAATATATAGTGCCAGATATTTGTAACGCGCCGCTCAGGTCGACACTCCGGTGACCTAGGTGGCAATGGGTACCCATTACCCACCCTATTAGGATAAGGGTATGGGATAAAATTTACCCATGGTTACATAAATTGGAAAATATCATACCCATCGGATATGGAGGGTACGGGTATGAGATCGTATAACCCATACCCATGTACACATATAATATTTGACAAGTGAGTCTGAACTTTCACGCATGGATGTATGAGAAGGGTCTATGCATGAGGCCGCGATCGCAATTCACAGATAGGGTATGTCGCGTAAATTACATAGGCAGGGATTGCTCGCTACACCCTCCGCGGATGGACCACCCGTGGTGACTGCCTCACTATACAGATATAGTTATCCCTAATATTGTATCTAATCTATCTGATTCACGTGACCACGTCTCGACTCCCGATAAAGTAAAACAACGAACAGATCTCTTCCGGATGTGATACATGTTGTTTTTACATCTATTTTCTGCTCAATCTGACATGTTTTAAACATGGATATTTTTACCCGTGGGTACCTATTTACCCTGTCGAGTGACTGGTATGGAAAAAAATGGTACCCGTTGATGGGTATAGCTACGGGTGACGGGTAAGCTCAGGATCCACTTGTTGGGTGTAGGGTGGCTCTACCCTTACCCATATCCTGCAGGTGTCATCCCTACTCGGGTCGCACACTGATCGGGTCAAGTTTCCGGACGTACTCAAAGCAGCCTCCATTTGGGTGTGCCGGATATATTTTCTCGGTGACGCCGGTAGAGAGATATTTTCACCGGCAATACATCTGTGAACAATTCCAAAATTCCAAAGGGCGATCAAACTTTGGAACGATACGCAAGGCCCCCATAATACTGTACCGGCGGTCCGTAGTCGTACGCCTATAGTTTTAGCGTGACGCTGGGTCACTGGTCGAACAGTGGCCTTCTTCAGGCGTCAGACGCCTGGACCTGTGCGGGCGATGGTTCAGCAAGGCCAAGAGCCCAAGACGTTCTTATCGTCTTACTCGGCGTAAATACGGAAGCAGCATGCCGTATTTGCCGCCGGTGCCATGGCGCCCCTAGACGCGTTGCTGCTCGAGATGGCTAGCTGTTGCGCGAGCAACTGCTCGCGCGGTCAGCGCACCGCGACGCGTGGGTGGGTCCCACCCACGTGGCTTCTCCTCCCCACCTTCTTCTTCCTCTCCTCTCCCCCAATTTCTCTCTCCCGCACGCACGGCTTCCACGCGATTTATTTCCTCTCACCAATTCGAACCGGAGCAGGTCGAGCCGGAGTCGCCGGAGCCGCGGCTGGCCGCGGCGGAGGCGAGGAGAAATCTTATCGTCGGGGGTGCGGGGTCGGGGGGAAATCGAAGGAAGCGCCGCCGCATCTTCTTCTCCGGCGATCGACGGCCAGGCCGAGCCGGAGTCGCCGAAGCCGCGGCTGGCCGCGGCGGAGGCGGCGACGGCGAGGAGAAATCTTATCGTCGGGGGTGCGGGGTCGGGGGAAAACCGAAGGAAGCGCCGCCGCATCTTCTTCTCCGGCGATCGACGGCCTGGCTGAGCCGGAGTCGTCGGAGCCGCGGCTGGCCGCGGCGGAGGCGGCGACGGCGAGGAGAAATCTTATCGTCGGGGTGCGGGGTCGGGGGAAAACCGAAGGAAGCGCCGCCGCATCTTCTTCTCCGGCGGAGGCGGCGACGGCGAGGATGGACTTATCGCGGTGGGGTGCGGGGTCGGGTGACCTCTTCTTCTCCGGCGCGACCTCATCTTCCTCCTCACGTCGCTGTCGGTGGGCCCACACGCGCGCATGCACGGCTGTCGGAAACCGAGCGAGCCGTCGTGCGCGCGCAAGCTAGCCCAGCCCGTTGCTGCTCGCGTCCCATCCGGGCGCACGGTGTTCCACTTCCACGGAGCATGGATGGATTCACTTTTGCGAGCTTGAACGAAGGGGGATCGCGAGCTGTACATCTCTGCAGCTTTTGTCCAGCTTTGTCCGCCTCCATCACTTCGACGTGCTGTTCGTGTCGTGTGTGATGGCTGATGAGTTTTGTGTCACTTCCGGAAGCGGTAGACAAGAGTCGAGAATCATACCTGAAGCAGATAAGGATTTTACAGTGACCGTCGACCACCAGAAGTGCATCATAGAGTTAGCCACTGATTACCGTAAACCCGAAGAAAAACTCACGGTCATTAAAGCATCTCCACCGGTGGCTATTGGAAACGACAACTAAAAAACACACCCCACCAACGGTTTCAATAGAAAATTATTGCCGGACACTACAAATATAACGTCCAGCAATCCTACTTCACTACCGGCACATAGCTAGGGAGCCAACTAGGAACACCGGTAACTGCGACAAAAAAAATCCACGAGGGGAACCGAAACCGTCTCTCACACCCACGGGTCAGTCTCCCAAATCCGGCGACGGGAGCAGAAAGAATTGCGACATGGCGTCAACATGGCGAGGCGTTCCGACCATGCGACGAGGACGACGACGGAAGCAGCTGCAATGGCCTCGTTGGTGCGAGGAGGCGCACGCGGTGTAGGAGTAGAAGGTCGCTCACGCGCCGCACGTCGTCAGCGGCAGCGGGTGGCTGCTGCTCCTTGACCGCCGGAGAGGTGCAGATGCAGCGTGGGCATGGTGCAGATGGTGGTGACGCGCGACACCACGGCATGTTCTGAATTTCTGAATATTATGTTCTGAATTTTCTCTAAATTTGTTCTAAAGCGACATGCTGTTCTGAATCTTCTGTTCCATGGTCTCGCCTGGTGGTGTTGTTCCAAATCTTCTTTTGTGAATTTGCTTCTTCTCAATTTGCTCCCCAATTTTTGTTTTAAATGTGCACGGTCCACGGTGTGTTGGGCTCTCTCGTGTCGTCGGCACTGAAGGGCGTCGCGATCGTGCATCCTCGACATGCAGCGGTGACATGGAGTTTGGGCGGTAGCAGCCTGCACAAAGTTGATAGAGCCATGAGAGGATGGGGGCGACGGGAGGTTGGGAGGAGGGGCCGACTGTCGTACTGGGGTTGATTTTGGGGAGTGCCGGTGGGGGAACGACCTCCCGCTTGTTCGGAAAGTGCCGTTGGCGCTCCCAATAGGTGTCTACCAAAGTTAGTGTCGGACACTCTATTGGGAGCACTGGTGGAGATGCTCTTATAGCAAACTATGGACGAGTCACAGTTGCAGGACCGTTGGCTTCCTTTCGCGACGGCAACGAGGGCTTCCGAGATGGAAGATGCACACAGATGGAGATGAGGCAGAGCGATTAGGGATCAAGGGAGGGGAACGGTGATGGGATGCGGAAACGAAGAAGCTGGTAGATTGGACTAGCAAGATCAGGATCACAGTTGCAAGACTTTGTACTGGATGGGAGTAGATAATGCAAGTTTTTTCGATCAAAAGCATAAGGCCCTACTTTTCAAAAAACAAATCAATAGTCATACAAAGCTGGGATACTACAAACAAGTTCAAGTTCACAAAAATAACTAATACCCGCTCACATACCAAAAACACCCATCCTTCCTCAGCAAGTTTGCAATTACAAGTTCTAAATAGCAAGGACGCAAACATGCATCATAACACTCCCTAAAAGACCAAAGGAGGCAGGTAACAACTTGATTTCAGTGAGTTGTGATCTTGAGCCCTGACACTATCTACGAGTGTAATCTGCCTATCCGTGCGAACTACTCTCGCCGAGCGATCCAATTTTTTCCTTAGCCGCTTTAGGTTTTTATTTTAGCAATCATGTGTTAGGGACGGATATGGTGGAATACATATTTGTATGTACGGTAAAATTTTGCAAAACATATTTAAATAGTTGTAGATCAAGTATTGCTCTACGGTGGTTCTTCTTGTAGTGATTTATATTAAACTGCTTTACTTCATAACCTTATTTTCTTGTTTTGCGACTAAATGGGAATTTCTTCTTATAGTGCATTTTACCCTAAAAAAGATCATGAATACCATCACATTACCCCAGAAAATTACTTTGTGCTTGATCTTTAATTTATTGTAGTGTGTTCATATCTCACTAGTATATATATTACAGTATGTTTTTGCGTCTAGAGGACTCGATCGAGTGTTTTAGAGTGCATGAATCTAGAAAATAGCTCAGCAAAAATTTCTAGAGCAAATCAGCTTGTCCTCTAATTCCCTTCAACCCTAGCACTCATTGGCAGTGCCCTCCCTTTGTTTAAAATTTTATTCCATTCTTGAACGGATCAATAGTATCCATAATCGCACATGTGGGCTATGTACCTGGTATCCGGATTCATATCAGTCTTAACATACACATGTATCTAAAACTCAAAATTTTGTAGGTTGCAATGTTATTAGTCGACCCATCTACATGTATGAAATCTCCAGGTGTTGCCACTCCTCAACGGCAGCACCCGGCACATGAAAATGCTGACCCGACGTTCATGAAGCCTTTTTGGCACCCAAGTACCCAACGCTGTACTCAGGGCCGTCTCTCGAAATTCGGGGCCCCGGTGCGGAATGTAAAATAAGGTCTCAATTTTTTCAAATATATTAACATAACTAAAGCATTATTAAGACATAAATGCAGAAACAAAACAATGATCCACAAAAGATTTGGTTTTCAAAATTCAGGAAATACAACTACTAAGAATGTGAAAAATATACAATAATATGTTTTTAGAAAGTACTAGCACCGCTCGTTGGAAATCACAGTACGAAAAAAGAAGCTTAGAGCATCTCCACCGGGGCCTCCAAGTGACCCTCCAAAGCCCAATTGGGGGTCCGGACGTGAAAATCGCCCACCAGCGGCACCTCCCAAAGGGTCGCCCGAGCGAAATCGTGTCCGGCACCCCGAAAGGGCCTCCAAGTTTGGAGGCCCTCTCGGGGGTGCCGGACATGGGGCGGACATGGCCTCCGATAGGGGTGGCCCGCCCGTCATAGGCACAGCGCGCCGCGCCCAATTCCCCTTCCTCTACATTGCCGCCCTCGGCGCCAAAATTCCCAATCTTCCCTCCATTTCCCAAACCCTTGCGCCGCCGCCGCGAGCTCCTCGCCTTCCGCCACCATGCCGCCAAAGGCCGTCGGCCTCTCGAAACCCAAGGAGGGTCGCAAGCCGCCGGTGTCGTCGCAGCCGAAGAAGAAGGCGATTAAGCGGGAGCCGCAGGAGCTTTCGGTGCCGGTGGCCAAGGTGCCGCTGAGCCAGGCCGACCTGCGCTCAGCCGCTTCCCACCTTAGGCAGATCAGGCGACTGAAGGCGAAGGACAAGGCGGCTGAGACCGCCAAGATGTTGATCATCATGAGCCAAAGCAGCTCTAGCCCATGGGGCGCCGGCGTCTTTTGTGGGTCGCCGTCTGCCCCGGCCTTCTTCGAGGACACCTCCGGCTACTAGACGCAAGAAGCCGGCGTCCTCGGGCAGCATCCAAGAGTCGTTGAAGCTCTACGTTGCCGAGTCGAGTGTCGAGAAGAAGAAGATACAAGCCGCATCCGACAAAAAGTGGGCGCTCTACTTCAAGATGCAAAAGACCAAGCTCAAGGCCCAGGAGAAGAAGGAGGAGCGTCTGCTAATGGCCACAAACACGAAAGATATGAGCCCCAACCAGAAGGCTTACTTCGTGGCCGAACGGAGGCGCATTCAGGCTGAGAAGGCGGCGGCCGAAGCGGCGGCGCTCGATGAATCTGAAGAGGAAGGCGAGGAGGAGGAAGCCGACGCATGATCGGCATGCACCATTGCGCCGGGGGCGCCCTTTTGATGGCTGGCATTGGAGACTAGTTCTCCGGCGCGGTCGAACCTTTTTTGATGGCCGGTGTTGGAGACTTGTTCTCCAGCGTGGTCGAAACTATGTTATGGCCGTGCTTTGGCACTTCTAATCCAGCGCGGCTCAACAGTTTGATTGCCGGAAACATTTGAGACTTTTATTAATGCATGAATCTACTTATTACATACAATTACAACTAGAAATTAAGAAAACTACTCCTCGTCATCGAAGTCAGCGTTGGGTGGCGGTGTTCCAGACCCGTCATCCGCCGGCGCCACGTCTAGAGTACCCGGCTGCCACTCCGGTGCCGCTGCCTGGGGGGGCGGCCTCTGCTGCATGTGCACCAGTCACACGGGACGGCCAAGGGGACCAAGCTTCCCACGGTGAGTACGCAGGGCGTGCCGGTGATGGAGTTGC
Source organism: Poa pratensis (assembly GCA_947311845.1). Classification (NCBI taxonomy): domain Eukaryota; kingdom Viridiplantae; phylum Streptophyta; class Magnoliopsida; order Poales; family Poaceae; genus Poa; species Poa pratensis. The sequence goes on from CAMZMU010000056.1 coordinate 42,088,468, forward strand.
AGGCTCGGCCTCCTGCTCCTGATCGGCCTCGGCGTCCTGCTCCTGATCGGTGGCATCCATGGCTTGCTGCTCCTGATCGGCCTCTTTGTCCTTGTCCTGCTCCTGTTCGGCCACCACAGCCTCCTTCTCAGGCGACGACATGGCGAGCGAGTTGTGAGCGGTGGTGGGCGGAGAGATTGTGAGCGTCGTGCGGCCGGCGAGGATGGTTATATTGCTCCGAAGCGACGCGAACGAAGCGATGCGGCGGCGGTTGCACCTTGCACGTCCACACCAAACCGCCGTGTTCCAAAGCGACGCGAAGGTGAACCGGCGGCGGTTGCTGCGGCCGCAAGGTGTTCGATCTCATGCTCAAAACTAGGGCCATTTGGTGGGTGGGCCTTTGGGGTGTGCCACTGTGGGCTGCAGCCCCCAATTGACCGGACACATGTCCGGCACCCCCCAATTGGGCGTCAACTGGGGGTGCCGGATACGAATTTGGAGGCCCCGGTGGAGATGCTCTTAGAAGTGCATGTGGTGTATTTATCGTGAACGGCAGCATTCTAGTGGTGCGGGCCGTGCTTACCTTTTTTTTAGACAATGGGCTTGTGCTCAACAAGTCTGATGGCCCTTATCAGTAAGCCCAGGCCCACCACCCCTATCTTCTTCTCACGTACACCTTTAACCTCAAGCACCTGAAAGCAAGCTCTGATTCCATATCCATGGCGGCTTGGCTCTCCCACTAGAGGCAAGGTAGAGAGTGGGGCGGAGTACCATGTTCTGCTACCGGAGACCTGGGTGGCCGCCGTCCCGACGCTTCACATCCCTAGGTCGTGTCTGCCGATTTGGAGGCCCCAAATTTTTGGGGGCCTTGTGCCGTCGCACAGCTCGCACGTCCTCGTCGACGGCCCTGTATTGTCCTATTCCCCTTTCTCGTTGCATCTAGCGTGGTGTAAACAAGCGATGGAGAATATAGAAATGGAAAACAAGCGAAGGAGAAAAAAGAAAGAAATGGAAACAAGCGAAGGAGAGAACAAGAAAAGGAAAGGGCCTTACGTTGCTGGGCTGGCCCACTTAACATCGTCCCTTGGCATCTCTACTGTTAGCTATGCAAAAGGCGTCAAATAGCATGGGCTGACGCGCACATAGCCCAAGCTATACAGTGAGCGGAAGTAATTCGGCCCTATTCTACTACCGCTACCGTGGTTGGTTCTGAACGGCAAAACCTATACATCGCCCTACGGCGACGCTAGACGCGCGCGTCGCCGTAAGGGATGCGGGATGCCGACGCTCCTGGGCCAGCCCGGTTCGGCGTTTTTTTTCGTTTTCTTTTTTTTCTCAGTTTTCTTTTTCTATTTTCTCAGTTTTCTTTTCATTTATTTTTAATTTATGAAAAATTATATATTTTCGATAAAGTGAATATTGTTTGTTTTTAAAAGAAAATTGGATTTGATTTTTGTTCGGATTTAAATTTTGTTCAGATTTTGAAATCTGTTCAGATTTTGATTTTTGTCGTTCGAATTTGAATTTTTGTTCAATTTTGAAATTTGTTCGCATTTGATTTTTGTTCGCATTTGATTTTTGTTCGGATTTAATTTTTGTTCAATTTTGAATTTTGTACGGTTTTCAAAATTTGTTCGGATTTCATTTTTGTCCGGATTTATTTTTTGTTCGGATTTGAATTTTGTTCAGATTTTGAAATCTGTTCAGATTTTTATTTGTTTGGATTTGATTTTTTGTTCGAATTTGAATTTTTGTTCAATTTTGAAATTTGTTCGTATTTGATTTTTGTTCAAAATAATTTTTTGTTCGGATTTGATTTTTGTTCGATTTTGATTTTTGTTCGGTTTTGAAATTTGTTCGGTTTTTAGAATTTGTCCGAATTTCATTTTTGTTCGGATATATTTTTTGTTCAGATTTGAATTTTTGTTCAAATTTAAAATCTGTTCAATTTTTTAAAAAAAAATCGATTTGAAATTTTGTTCAAATTTATAATTTATTCAGATTTAAAAACAGAAGGAAAAAGAATAAAAGTGAAAAAACAGTATCGTTTTGTACTGGGCCGATACAAATGCGGCCCATGAAGCAGCTTCCTTGAGGCGACGCTGCATTCCGCATCGTCCTAAGGCGACCTAAAGGAGGTCCCGTTCTGAACAAGCGCAAAGGTGCTGGGAGGCGTTGGACCTGGCGATTGATCTCCAGCTTGGCCCAATCCAGGTTGCTACCAATTGCCTGGAGGTGGTTCAAGCTCTAAAATCTCAATACATGGGAGTTTTTAGTTCTATATTGCATGAACTGAAGGAGAAGTCCATGAACATGCAAGCGATGATCTCTCACGAGGGAGAGAATGCAACAAAGAAGCCCATGCGTTGGCAAGGTTTGCTTCGACCTTGCAAGCGGGGCGCCATGTTTGGTTCCTTGGCCCGCCTGAGGGCTTAAATTTACATGTAAACATTCTTAATAGTTGAATAAAGGGCAGCATATTTTTCTCCAAAAAAAAGGTGATTTCTGAAATGGATCGAAGATACATTATGTACCAAATCAATAACGCACACCGAGACACGACGTACTGATACGGCCAAAATGTATCTACTTTCCCGAACACTTTTGCTATTGTTCCACCTCTAATTTGTGTGATTTGAATGTAACTAACACGTACTAACGCTGTTTTCAGCAGAATTAACCTGGTGTCTTATTTTTGTGCAGAAAGTCAACTTTCGAGAAAATCCCTGGAAATAATCACAAACATCCTATTTTACCAGAAGACCCACGGAGCCAGAAGGGGAGCCGGAGGCGACGCACCAGGCCACCACGCTAGGGCCCGGCGCGGCAGAGGTGGGCCCGCGCCCAGGGTTGGCGTGGCCACCTCGGTCGCCCCCCGACGCCGCCCTTTCGACTACTTATTCCCTTAGACCTAAAAACATCGGGGAGTCCGTCGTTCTTTCGCAAAACACATCCACGCTCCGCCGCCACCGAAAACCCTAATACGGGGATCAGAAATTCCGTTCTGGCACCCTGCCGGGACGGGGATTCGGAGGAGATCATCGCCATCGTCATCACCAACGCCTCTCCATCAACCATCCATGATCCCCCCATCGATGTGTGAGTAATTCCCGCTGTAGGCTGAAGGGGATGGTAGGGATTGGATGAGATTGTTCATGTAATAGATGTCAGATTGTTAGGGCATGGTGCCTAGTATCCATTGTTAGTGCTATTTATCGTTGTTGCAACTTGTTATGCTTAGTGCTTGACACTTAGGGCCCAAGTGCCATGATCTCAGATCTGAACATGTTATTGAATCATGAGTATAATTATGTTTTGGATCATATCTGCAAGTTGTATACACCTGTCGTTGTCCGGAACCCGAGGCCCCAAAGTGACAAGAATTGGGATAACCGGAGGGGATGGCTGTGACTTGAGGATCACGTGTGTTCACGGAGTGTTAATGCTTTGCTCCGGTACTTTATTAAAAGGAGTATCTTAATTACCAGTAGTTTCCCTAGAGGCCCCGCTGCAAACGGGCTGGCAGGACAGAAGATGTTGTGCAAGTTTCTCATTGCGAGTACGTACGACTAAATACGGAACACATGCCTATGTTTGACTAGTACTTGGATGCTTTATTATTATCTACCTGCAAATGCCCTGTGTTATGACTATTACATGAGCTATCTTATCCATGCAACGCCCGTACATCCGTCCCTATGCCTACAGTATTTTAATCCTGCTGTTTACCGAAATCACTACTGCTGTCTCCGTTACACTGTTGCTACTGTTACTTCAACACTGCTGCTGTTATATCACTGTTACTACTGATAAATTGTGTCGAGCAAGTTTACTTTCAGGTGCAGCTGAACTGACAATTCATCTGTTAAGTCTTATATTTATTCTTTGGCTCCCCTTGTGTCGAATCAATAAATTTGGATTTTACTTCCCTCAAAGACTGTTGCGATCCCCTATACTTGTGGGTCATCACGTACGATCATAGATCAGCGTGGTTGAGATGTGCAGCAGCAACACGCCGACGGTTTGGCGTGTCCGGGATATCGATCTGCACCCTCGAAGAAGGATCGATCTCTCTCTCCCATCGTATGTTCTGAACCAGTGTATCCGTCGCTTGCGCTACATAGAAAGGCCGCCCACCACGGCGGTGAAAAAGGGGACCTCCGATGGTCCGTGTGTGCTGTGCGGCCTGTGCCGACGCAAACAACATCAGGCTCAGGGCTGGGAGACATGGAGACTTTCCATTCCATGATTGGAGTACTACTGCTACTGATCAAGGAACCCCTGTGCCCAAATTTGGTTGCCTGAACATCAACGCGAGAGCTCCCGTCGCAATTTAGTGTTGCGAAGGGACTCGAGTGTGGTTCTCTACAAAGATTGGTCTTAAGAGCTACTGCTAGTTCAGAAGGTGGGTTAGGGCTTTCTAAGTGTGGTTTTCTACCTCTTTTTGGTTTGTTATCTATGCAGGTTCTCATTCTTACAGCGCTATCTATATGGTAAGATGTTGATGCAGAAATTTTTAGCTCTTTTTCATATGGATGATCTCTTTTTTCAAGTATGTGGTTTATTCACCATTCCTACTTTTTTTTTGAATTTTTGTGGTCATTTTTAGTTTGACACACAAAGTTTTCATTTCATAAGAAGTAATTAAGCAGTAAATTTGTTCCTTCCCCAATCATGTACTCTGAATATTTCCTAAGACAATTACATATTGTGTAGGAACTAAAAAGGGATACATCGTCTTCAAAGCCCATATGAATATATGCCTTTTTCTACAGGGAGCAGAAAACATGAGAAGACCCACGTTGTACTCTGAATATTTCCTAAGACAATTACATATTGTGTAGGAACTAAAAAGGGATACATCGTCTTCAAAGCCCATATGAATATATGCCTTTTTCTACAGGGAGCAGAAAACATGAGAAGACCCACGTTAGTGGTTTATTTGGTTTTGTGGGTCATGCTTTTGTCGAACAACCCGTCAAAATTTTGGATCCTGAAGAGAATCTATTGAACATTTGTACAACATTTAGGTTTTAGCGCTAGTCTGATTACACATATACATGTGGGAGCTAACTATTGGCGGAAAATAATGATTGTGCACGAAATAAAAAACAGACAGATGCAAGTTAGAGAATCCCTTTCGGAAAATGGATCGAAGACTTTATATTACCAAAGAGATGACGCATGTCAAAAGAAGGATATAGAGAAGAGGAAGGGTAAATCAAGAATATAGTCTGTTTATACTAAAAAATATACTTGTTATAAATTATCCCTTGATATACGATCTTACGAGTATTTTCTTTGTTAAATTAGAAAAACATATCACAAAAATTTTAGCTATATTGACATACAAGGTTTTTATTATATAATTTAATGTCGATTGTGGTAAAATGCATTTGCACGGAAGTTAAATTATAAGTAGCAAGCAAAGTGACATTATTATCTATTTTTGGGACACCGTATGCTAAATTACCCAAGCCGGGCAACATTAAATATGCTAACTGTAATGTATGTATTAACGGAATTACTTATCTCATTTAGATGGATTTTAAGTATTTGAAAGTGTCCACAGTCCTCGCGTATATTTCCTTTTTTTTAAATATCATGGCAGAAAGGTCTAAAGACGAAACAAGCTTCTAGAGCACATGATTGTCTTTTTAGGTGTAAGAGGGGTAATTACAAATGTACATATTAAATTTCAAAATTCTACAGTGTGTAGAATATTTTTTGAAAGGTTTGTCATGGAGAAGATAAAGCACAAAAAAAAAATTAAAACAATATCAATAGGAAAACCCAAAAAAAATCTGAAGAAAAGTGAGAGAGGAAAACTGGAATAGGCGAAGGAGAAAACAGAAAACAAGCGCAGAGAAATGCTACACACTAAGCGAAATTACTTCGGCCCAAATCTGCTACCTCCCTGTTACCGTCGTTGGCTTTGAACAAGCGCAGAGAAATGTTTATGTATTTATGGAGAATATAAAACACATAATGAAATAAGAAAGAAAAGGAATAAAAATTAAACACAATATCATAAGGAAACCCCGAAAAAAAGAGTGGTAAATGAAAACAGAAATCGAAACAAGTGATTTTTTTATGGGAATCGAAACAAGTGATGGAGAAAACAGAAAACAGAAAGGACCTTAACTTGCTCGGCTGGCCCACTCCATATCATTCCTGGGCGCCGCTCCTGTAAGCTATGTAAGAGGCGTCAAATAGCAGGAGCCCATGTGCACGTAGTCCACGCTACACATTGAGCAGAAATACTTTGGGTGTCACAACCAGATTGAAAGTGGGGAGCAGGAGAGAGAAAGGGACACCGGAGATGGGAGAGCAGTTTTTTGCCTTTTAGTTTTCAAAACCGAAACTTTAAAACGAAATATCTTGAGAACCGTTTATCCGAATTACGAACCGTTTTCACTTTTTAGCTCCTCGCGTCGAGATCTTCAAAACTAGATCCCATGTTGATAGGTTTCGACGAACTTTTTTTGTGCTCCCGGTTATGTATAGTTTATACATCCTGTTTCTGTTACTTTGTACAACCATTTTTGTGTAGTTCCTACTTTTTGTTCTGTGTACTTTTGTATGATGAGAGAGAAGGAATAGTGAGGTGGGAGGGCAGCTCTTTTTCCCTTTTATTTTTCTAAACCGAATTTTTGAAATGAAATATGTCGAGAACTGTTTATCCAAATTACGAACCGTTTTCATTTTTGAGCTCCTCGCGTCGAGATTTTTAAAACTAGATCCCATGTTGATAGGTTTCGACGAACTTTTTTTTTGTACTTCCGGTTATGCATAGTTGTACAACCTGTGTCTGTGTAGTTGTACAACATGTGTCTGTACAAACTGTGTATGCGTAGTTGTACAACATGTGTCTGTATAGTTGTACAACATGTGTCTGTACAACATGTGTCTGTCTAGTTATACAACATGTGTCTATGTAGTTTCACAACCTGTATCTGTGTAGTCGTACAACCTGTTAGTTCTGTACAAACTGTGTCTCTGTAGTTGTACAACGTGTATCTGTGTAGTTGTACAACATGTTAGTTGTACAATCTATGTCTTTTTAGTTGTACAACTTGTATCTGTGTAGTTGTACAGCCTGTTAGTGTTAGATGTACAACTATATTAACAGACATTTGTACATCCGTCGGGACAATCCAAAATACGTATGTTGTACCCTTTCTGTCGACTTACAGGGTGCTTCGTAGCCGCACACCAGGATGTACACGTGCAGGAGGCTTCCTACGGGCGGCATGTACATGAGCATCAACTTGTACTGTATGCTGCGCCTGCCGTGCGCGTGGGGCATCGTCCGCGCCGGCCGGAACGTACGCGGGGCACTTCGGCTCGTACAGTCATACGTTTCCTATGCGCGTACGCCGCGGGGCATCGCGTTGGAGCGACGTGACAATTGAATTTTGCCTCGTCGGGCGCGTTTGAGGGCCACCATGTGGCGGCAACTGAGTCTACGCGGACGCACGGAATCGACCTTCGCGAAGGGAATCCTCCAGGTAACGATGCCCTAGGGAGAGGGATCCCTTTGGGAAGGGAAATTGAGCGAGCTACAGCAACGCGCAGGTCGCCACGTGGTCGATATGTGAAGATGGAAAAAAATCAAAATTGGCTACTGCCACAACGAACGGCAGAGACAGGTACGTGCGATCCGCTGGCCTACAAAGCCTCACGTGCGGGTGTACGTGCATGCGATGCCCCTGCGTAGCGTGGTTGTAATATCCCAGCGTTTAGGAACTAACGAAGGGTAGAAATAGGAATTTGTGCATCTGAATGTATGCATTTGAAAAATCCGAACAAATTTTTCGCAAACTAAAAACCCTGGAGTGATCGGAGTTCATTCATCTTCTTGAATTAGGTTTAGTTCATTTTAGGTGAATGTAAGTAAATTTCGACATGACCTCTAGATAATTTACTTGTTGTGGGAAATTTTGAATTCAATTCGAATATTCAAATAAATTGAATTTGTAAAGTAATTTAAATTAAATCAATAAGATATATAGAAACAATAATTAAGTAAATAAAATTATAGTTGTTTGAATAATTTAAACCTTTACAACACATATTACAATTTATTGAATTCTTGAAAGACAAACAAATAAATTTATTGATAAAGTACATTAATACATTGTCATTACAAATATATTACAACAAATTGAATTACAAAAAGGAAAATTACAATTATTTCAAAAACTACAAAGTATTGTATATTCTTCTTCATTTGATCTCAGCTTCATAATTGTTTTCCTGCAAAACAAAAGAAACACAAAGACAGAAAATACAAAGAGGGTTTAGGGTTAGAATTACTCTCAGTTTAGCAATGTAATGCACTGCTAATCACATCATAGAGTTGTACTTAGGGCTAAGTGCAGTATCTGTTCTTCATCTACAAGTAACAGCCTCAGAGCAACATCACTGGCTGGGCAGCAGCAAAATCCACTTGGCAAGTAAAAAGAATGCATCACATAGGGATAAGACCAACCAGCCGAAGCACCAGGTTACTAGAACATGGTGAGGCACACAAGCTAGCAGCACAGTCACTTAGGCAGTCACCCTGCTGTCAACAGCACATCAACTTCACCGCAGAGGGATAAGAGCAAGGAAGGAGCCGTAGCAGCTAGCAAAATAGAACCACTTCACTCACACTAGTTTCCAGCTCGAGTTCATCATCCACAGCCTACAGATTATCACCAAAACCACAAATCCATCCATTTTTCACCACTCAATCTTTGCTAAGAGCAAGAACAAGATGGGATAGAAGGGACAAGAGCAATCTGGAGCAAGGACGGAAGGCCAGGAGCTAGAAGGTAGCAACCTAGAGCTGGAGGAGCAGGCCAGCAAGGTGAACAAGGAGGAGACCCACAAGATCTGTTGATCAAGGAAGCAGCAGATCCACAAGCACACCACACAGCCAACACCACTATCCATCAGAAGGTGAATAACCAATATTCTCTAGCAAATGAATTGCTAGATTTAAATAAGTGGTTTAGCTGTGTATTTCCCTCAGCTAGGCATAGAGATGCTATGTTATATCATCACAGGGAATTAAAATCACAAGCAAGCATCTGTTCTTATAAAGAAAAGGCCTCAGCCTGTGCATCATAGGCAGGGGATGTAAATCCACAAATCTGAGCAAAGGCATATAAGAAAGTCTTGCTAGGAATTACATTGGTAATAGCACATACCAGTATATGAATTGTTGGACACAAATCCATCAAGGAAAAGCACCTCAAACACAAATCACATACTAGCCATTTTGTTCACCAACATGAGCACATGAAAGCATAAAAAGATTTCCGGAGCTAAGTTTATTAGCTAGCTTCTGTGTAACTCAATTGGAGGCATCACAACATGCATAGTTAAGTTATTTAGCTAAAGAAATTATTCCCCACTTGCTCAGGGCTGAGCAACATCATAGCAACCGAACAGTTTAGCACCTAAACAGCAGAACAACCAAATTGTGGGTATTTGCTTAGCAACACAGAGCATGGCACTGAGGTCAGGGGTGAGAAGAAGTGAGGAGAGGAGAGCCAGCTTACCAACGCCCATGGCCGTAACTCCGCGGCGACGGGGAAGTGCCCGTGTGGCCGATGAAGGAGGACCACGGGAGGAGAGCGCACATCATCACCACTACCACCACAGCGGCACAGGGGTTCCAGCACTGCACCTTGCCATGGCGGAACACCTCGGGCGAGCAGGAGAACAGCGGAGCCACGCCGTCACTGAACCCTAACCCTAGGGTTTGGGTTGCGCACGGCCGCACAGAGCATGGAGCAACAAATCGAAGGGAAGGAGAGGGTGAAGCGGAGCAAGGGCTCTCGTTTGCGCCCTAGCATGGCGGCGGAGACCGCCGGAGCGCGCCGGAATCGGCCGGCGACGGCGAAGGCGATTGGGGAGCGAATCGAGCACGGGAGCGTGAGATGAGAGAGAGAGAAGGGAGAGCGGGTTGGGCTCGGTCGGTTGACCAGCCCGAGCCAAATCCTTGGGTTGGGTTCAACCCAGTTGACCAAAGGATATTTTAGTCATTTCTTAAATCAAAAATATAATTAGAAAAATTCTAATAATTTATATATTCACTAAAAATAGAAAATGACTATTAGAAAAATAGTTATAAATAAATCAAGATAACTTTATAAATATAGAAAAATTATGATTAATATTAACCTATTGTATCTTGATTTAAAAATATATCTTATATTTGAATAATTTGAATATATATATAAAATAAAATTACAAGGTTTCTTAAAAAGAACAAGGATGGTATTTTTGTAGAACCAGGAAGTCAGGAGCAACGCCCAGTATCCGACTCCACTACCTTTCAGTCACAAGGCAAGTTCATTACTTGCTCATATCCGTTGAAGTATCTGTTAAGAAACTATTTGCAAACTCCTTATATACTATCATCTCTACTCGAAAGAAAAAGCATAAAACCCTATCTTCACAATAATATGACTATTTGGTTGTCTACTTAAGTGTGGACACCCTATTATGGTTGCAGATGGAACCATGGAATGATGTGGTTGGTGGAGGTTCCATTTGCACGAAAAAGTACTATCTAGGACTTAATAACCAATGCCGTCAGTGTTCTTGCGCCGTAAATTATGCGTTAACCTTGAGACTTGGAATGGGACGGGGAAGTCATTTGTGACCTTTTCCCTTTCGCATGTCAACGGACAGCCAGTTCCGTAGGCTATAGATCTTGCGGGACTACATGCACATGGGTGGGATCCCTCAATTCCCACGGTTTCTGGTGTCTATGATGGATTGTAGGGTTGTCTGGAACAGTCTATCTGTTTGGTATAGGGGAGGACTTCGGTCCGGAACAGTCTACCAAAAGATATAGCGGAGGACAAACCTACAAAAGGGTGGGCATGCGGGGCTGTTGGAGAAGCACGGTGAATGGCTTGGATCATCAATCGGGCCCCACACCATAGGAAGTGTGGATAGGAAAGTACGCCTGGTTGTGCAACATGATCTTGATCTCTTATGGGTAAAGCAACGCACCTCTGCAGAGTGTAAAAAAGTGTGACATGTTACTCCCTGTTCCGGGAAGGAGCTGCGAACGCAGCAGGAAAGGTGGCTCCATGAAGCCCTAGCACCTGTGAATGGATGACGGGCATAGTTTTCAGAATAAAAGAAACCTCTTGAAGAAATGTTTTCAAACAACTTTGCATTTGCTTGAGACTCTTTAGAGTCTAAAGCTGTATATAGTGCATAAAACTTTCCACCATATACAGTGAACTTGTTGAGTAACGCTGGTTACTCAATCCTTCCCTTTTGAACCCCTGCTTAGACTGTGAAGAACTGGACGACACAACGCTGAATCTCATGGGAGGTCAGGAGGGCATCTACTATGAAGAACCAGACCTTTCAGACGGAGTTGAAGGAGTGGATTACGTCATCCGCTACGGAGCCGACAACAAGGAGGAGGAGTCCGAGTAGAGTTAGCTTGGACTAGTAACCAATACATAAGCACGGTCGAATCGAGCAGCTAGGATCTATACTAATAAGCTGTTGAGTTCCCATGTATGCACTAATTTGCTTCTTGTTCGCTGTTGTATAACACCAAGTATGAGGTGACCTCATGTTGGGATCATCTCCACGTTTGCACGACTTTGTTTTGTAATAAATGGTTGTATGATATTTGGACCCGCAATGTTTCTGTTGTACCACTCTGAGGGATGCAATATTTGCGGAACGGTGTTCTGTAAGTGTTATGTCAACGACTTGCGTACTACAACATGCGGTGGTATGCTGGGTCACCGCAGCTGGTATCAGAGCAATTGCTTTGACCTTAGGTTGGAAACCTAGTAAAGGGATAGAACCTGTTGGTATACGGGGCAACGGTAAAGAGTTCGCTAGAAGTATGATGAATATTCACTTGAGAATAACATTGTCATATCTTTAGTGTTATAATTCTTTATTATGATGCTATATTAATGTATATATTCTTATGAACAGTTGCGATGGCGCACGGGAAACCTGAAAGGATGGTTTGGGCGCAGCATGAGAGACTGAATGACTATGATGGGACGTTGACTGAGCAGTTGCGAGGGTTACTTCGAGCTTTTGACCGTGACCCTAAGGTTCCAGTCAATACGTATACTTACAAGGATGGGGATGTTGTAGTGAAGTATGAGGTGATTATCCTGATATCGAAGGAGTTGACGCCACATCTTACGATGCCTCGGGGCGAGGGTCGTAACCAGACAGTAGCATATCACCAGGCCTTAGTAGAAGCCATAGCTACCATCAGAGAGCATCAGGCGGACCAGCTGTCAGGTACAAGCTTTACCGCTATTCCCCATAACACCTTGACTTCGGAGTTGGCACTAGATCACTCCGCATTAGTCAAGAATAAGCCCGGATTGGCTACTAGTTTGTTGGATCGCTACCGTAAGTTGGTAGGATCACTGTATAACACACACAGGGTCATCGTGGAGGATAAGCATGAGATGCTTGAGGATCTCATGGATCCTCATAGAGCAAAGAAGTTAGGAAAGAAGATAGCCATGGAGGTAGGAGGAGCGCCTAGTTCACCAGGAGTGGGCACGTCTAGGCGGACACACCAGACAGGACCATCTAGATACTCACCGACTCCTGAGCCTATACACTATCCTATCACTGAGCCCAGTGATACGGAGCCCGATAACTCATATGGAGTTTCGGACGAGCCTAGTGTCCCGGAGCCAGATAGTTATTATGGAGCGTCGGACATAGATATGCCCATTGAGAACTCAGATGGATGGCAGTATTCCTGGTACCCTGGTACCAGTCAGCATCCGATTCCATGTTACGACACAGCTGATGATGAGTTTGAGTCCAGTCCGATTGGGGTAGCATCGTATGCCGCTGACGGTGTCAATGCTGTGGTCATTGATATATCGTCAGACGAGGAGGAGCCGATGGAGGCACAGCAGGCACAGTAGATACCCTTTGATCACTCTCAGTGCACCACTACTACTTGTTTTGGAGAGGCAGGACCTTCACAGCCTATGAGTGCTGAGGAGACGAGAGCTTATTTGGCAAGTTACCTTGGGCTGGCGGGACTGTTTCTGAGTGGCACTTCAGTCACAGAGACTTCAGACTCAGACTATATTCCATCCGGGAGGCCCTATGTTCCAGAGGCAGTGCGCAGGACTTCACGCCAGCACGGGTGGACTCCTGGCATGTTCCGCGAGTAGCGTTGCAGTGGAGCAACGGAGGACAGGACGAGAGGACTTCACTAGTGTGATAGTTTGGTAGTGTTCGATGTAAGAGTTGGGAGTATGTATCATAAATAAGGGTCGGAGAGTTTGTGAGACCCAGTTGTACTTTTATATGACCATATGGGTGTAACTCACCTTTGGTGAGGGTATTGTAATCAACTCTATAACGTTATGTATAATATGTTTAATATTTCTGGTTTTTATTTGGATTTGGATTTGATTTCTATTGTGTGACTAGTGCTGCACGTGAAGTGAGGCTCAGAAAGCATGGGCATGGTGTAATATGAGTTTGTTCGCTTCATGTGCAGGACTAGGGGGTAATGGACACGGGTAGAAATGGTGAGTCTGAGGAGGAGCGCAGGGAGCGCGAGAACAAAGAAAACGCAGACCAAGAGGCTAATGGAAGATTACCACCACCACCAGCTAGACTATTGTCGGAACAGAACTTCATGCAGTACCTGCAGTTTATGCAAGAAACGCAGAACAAGTTTATGCAAGAATTGCTCGGTCAGATGGGAACAGCGAGGGGTCCCGAGACCTGATCGGCAAGTTTATCTGACTTTCTGAATACCAAACCTTTACCTTTTGCTACTGCACCTGAACCTATGGATGCAGAGGATTGGTTAACAGACACTGAGAGGAAATTGAAGGCAGTTGGTGCTAATGACGAGGAAAGTGTGCGTTATGCAACACATCTTCTGACTGGACCGGCGGCGTTCTGGTGGGACAATGAGGTGGTTCTGCAGCCGCCGGAAAAAGGTATTTACTTGGGAGGAATTCAAAGAGAAGTTCAGGGAGTTCCATGTACCTGAAAGTATTATGGAATTAAAACGGAGAGAATTTGAAGATCTCCAACAAGGAAGTTATCCGATGAGGAAGTACATCGCAGAATTCAGCAGACTCTCTCGTTATGCGACTGACGAGGTGAGCACGAATGCTAAGAGAGTGAAAAGGTTCCTGAGGGGATTGGATCCTTATGCAGCAATGCAACTGAAGATGACCAAGCCCAAGAATTTCCAGGAACTGATGAACTCTGCAATCACTTGGGAGAATGATTACAAGTTGGTTCAATTGAGCAGGCAGAAAAGAGCAAAAACGGAGGCCATGAAGTTCCAACCAAGCAGGTCCGTACCAAACAGGAGTTTCAAGCCAAGGGTGCAGTCGGGAGGTGCCCCGACTAATCGTGGATCATTTAACCCAAGGAGCAGAATAATATGTAACAGCTATGGACTTCCTGGGCATTTCAAGAGTGAATGCAGGAAGCCCAAGATTATATGCTTTGGGTGTGGACAGGAAGGGCACATCAAACCTGAATGTCCTAACAAGCCAGTTGGAGGTGGGTTTAATAAAGGCGGAGGAAGACCTAGAGGAGGTGGTGGATTTTCAGCCGGAAGTGGAAGCAGTGGGAAGAACAACAATGGCAAGAGAGGAAGGACTTTTGGAAAACTCAACTGCACCTCTTTGGAGGAGGCTGACAACTCGGAGACGGCTGTGCTAGGTACGCTCAGTATTCTTACCCACCATGGCAAAGTTCTATTTGATACTGGTGCCACAACTTCATTCATTTCTAGCCATTTTGTGGAGAAATATGTGATAAGGTGTGCGCCGTTAGAACGAACCGTAACCGTTGTTACGGCAGGGGTACGTTATTAGTAACCCAAGTGAAACAAGAACAGATCATTACGATCTGTAATTACCCATACTACGCAGATCTTTTTGTGATTCCATTAAAGAATATAGAAGTTGTTCTGGGAATGGATTGGATGACAGAACACGGAGCTCAAATTGACTGTGAAGAGAAAACAGTGTCTATCAAGAAGCCAGGAGGTGGTAGAATCACATATCAAGCAGATAAGCATACCCATGTAGAGGTTGGAATACAACTCAACTCATTAAAAGAAGCTAAGCTGGAGGAAATACCAGTAGTAAATGAGTTTCCAGATGGGTTTCCCCAAGAATTACCTGGAATGCCACCTGATAGGGAGATAGAGTTTACCATTGACTTAATACCAGGTACTTCACCCATTCCTCAAGCACCTTATAAAATGGGTCCTAAAGAGTTAAAGGAACTCAAAGAGCAGCTTGATGAGCTAGAGAGCAAAGGATTCATTAGGGAAAGTGTATCACCGTGGGGATCACCAGTTATTTTTGTGGACAAGCGAGATGGTGGAAGAAGAATGTGTGGGGATTTCAGAAATCTGAACAATGTTACTATTAAGAATAAGTATCCACTGCCAAGAATTCAAGATTTATTTGATCAAATTCAAGGGGCAGGAGTATTCTCCAAGATTGATCTAAGGTCAGGTTATCACCAGATCAAAATCAAACCAGAAGATATTCCCAAGATAGCATTTGTATCAAGGTATGGACATCATGAATATGTGGTTGTTCCTTTTGGATTGAGCAATGCACCAGCTATTTTCATGAATTTGATGAACAAGATCTTCATCCCTATTTGGACAAGTTCGTGATAGTGTTCATAGATGATATTTGATTTACTCCAAGAACAAAGAGGATCATGCTAAGCATTTGAGGACAACATTACAAGTTCTGAGGGAACATCAACTTTATGCCAAGTTTAGCAAATGTGAGTTTTGGCTAGATCAAGTGGAATTCCTTGGACATGTCATTAGCAAGGATGGCATTGCAGTAAATCCTGCCAAGGTACAGTCAGTTCTGGACTGGAAATCACCAACAAATGTCAAGGAAATCAGAGGTTTCCTAGGAATGGCCGGATACTACCGAAGATTCATTGAGGGATTCTCTAGGATCGCAGGACCAATGACCAAGTTGTTAAGGAAAAATACTCCTTTTGAGTGTTTAGACAAGTGCGAAGCAAGTTTTCAGGAGTTGAAGACTCGGTTAACCACCGCACCAATCTTAGCAGTGCCGGAACCTGGCAAAGACTACACAGTATATTGTGACGCATCCAAGAATGGATTAGGTTGTGTACTCATGCAAGACCGGAAAGTGATAGCTTATGGTTCAAGATAGCTCAAACCTCATGAAGTTAACTACCCAACACATGATTTGGAGTTGGCAGCGGTAGTGTTTGCTTTGAAGAAATGGAGGCAATTTCTCTATGGATCCAAGTGTGAGCTCTACACAGACCATAAAAGTCTCAAATACTTCTTTACTCAGAAGGAGTTGAACATGAGACAAAGGAGGTGGCTAGAGTTGATCAAGGACTATGATCTTACAATCAATTATACTCCGGCAAAGGCCAATGTTGTAGCAGATGCTTTAAGCCGGAAGAGCACTGATAATCAACCAATACATCATGATTTGCCAAAGGAGTTGAAAAGAGATCTTGAAAGATTAGGAATTCAACTACTGGAAGCTAACCCTTCGGAGGCATTGAATACCGTGAGGGTAATGGAAGAAAGACAAAGTGACCTTCGGAATGAAATCATCCGTCGGCAAGAGGAAGATCCTTTCATAGCAGAAGAAATTCGTAGAATTGAGGAAGGAAGACCGTCAGAGTTCCGTTTGAATGAGTATGGCTCACTATGGTTTAACAAAAGAATATGTGTACCCGATATACCCGAAATCAAAGGGTTGATACTTCGGGAGGCACATGAAACACCGTATTCCATTCATCCTGGAAGTACTAAGATGTACATGGATCTCAAAGAGTTATTTTGGTGGAACAACAAGAAGAGAGATATTGCCAAGTATGTGTCTGAATGCCATACATGTCAAAGGGTGAAGGCAGAACACCAGAGTCCAGCAGGACCATTACGATCTTTAGAGATTCCAGAGTGGAAATGGGAAGAAATTGGCATGGACTACATTACCGGTTTACCAATGACCAAGAAGCATAAGGATATGATATGGGTAGTCGTGGATCGACTTACCAAGAGTGCACATTTCTTAGCAGTGAACCAGAAAGACAATGCTGAGAAACTGGTCGATATCTATGTGAAAGAGATTGTCAGTAAACATGGAGTACCTAAAAGAATAGTTTCAGATCGAGGATCTGTATTTACATCAGTATTCTGGAAGAAACTTCATGAAGCACTGGGATCACAATTGGATTTCAGTACGGCTTATCATCCACAAACAGGTGGGCAAACAGAAAGGACTAATCAGATCTTAGAAGACATGCTTCGGGCATGTGCTTTAGATTTTGGAGGTTCATGGGATGAACATCTACCACTGGCAGAGTTCTCCTATAACAATACTTATCAAAGCAGCCTGAAGGCAACACCATTTGAAGTACTCTATGGGCGCAAGTGTAGATCACCGATATGTTGGTACGAAGCAGGAGGCAGTACAGAGTTTGAACCAGATTATGTCAAGGAGAAGCAAAATATCATTGATATAATTTGAGACCGTCTGAACATAGCCCAAAGTCGTCAGAAAAGCTATGTTGACCAGAAGCGACGGACATGGGAACCTGAAGTAGGAGACATGGTGTATCTTAAGGTTAGTCCGATGAAAGGGGTTAAGAGATTCGGAGTGAAGGGAAAATTAAGTCCCAGATACATTGGACCTTTCAAGATTCTTGAACAGAACAGAAATGTAGCTTTTACACTAGAGCTACCAGAGAAGTTGAAACAAGTCCATAATGTTTTTCATGTATCACAACTCCGGAAGTGCTTAAAGGCGCCAGAAGATTCAGTCACTCATGAGGAACTGGAATTACAGGCAGACTTAACCTACGTCGAAGAACCAGCTCGGATCTTAGAGGAAAACTGGAAAAGACTCAGAAATAGAGCAATTAAGTATTGCAAAGTCCAATGGAAGCACCATCCTGAACGAGAAGCTACCTGGGAGAAAGAGGAGGACTTGAGACAAGCTTATCCTGGACTCTTCAGGTACACAAACCTTAACTTCGGGACGAAGTTTTTGTTAAGGGGGGAAGACTGTAATATCCCAGCGTTTAGGAACAAACGAAGGGTAGAAATAAAAATTTGTGCATCAGCATGCATGCATTTGAAAAATCCGAGAATTTTTTCGCAAACTAAAAACCCTGGAGTGATCGGAGTTCATTCATATTCTTGAATTAGGTTTAGTAAATTTTAGGTGAATGTAAGTAAATTTCGACATGACCTCTAGATAATTTACTTGTTGTGGGAAATTTTGAATTCAATTTGAATATTCAAATAAATTGAATTTGTAAAGTAATTTAAATTAAATCAATAAGATATATAGAAACAATAATTAAGTAAATAAAATTATAGTTGTTTGAATAATTTAAACCTTTACAACACATATTACAATTTATTGAATTCTTGAAAGACAAACAAATAACTTTATTGATAAAGTACATTAATACATTGTCATTACAAATATATTACAACAAATTGAATTACAAAAAGGAAAATTACAATTATTTCAAAAACTACAAAGTCTTGTATCTTCTTCTTCATTTGATCTCAGCTTCATAATTGTTTTCCTGCAAAACAAAAGAAACACAAAGACAGAAAATACAAAGAGGGGTTAGGGTTAGAATTACTCTCAGTTTAGCAATGTAATGCATTGCTAATCACATCATAGAGTTGTACTTAGGGGCTAAGTGCAGTATATGTTCTTCATCTACAAGTAACAGCCTCAGAGAAACATCACTGGCTGGGCAGCAGCAAATCTACTTGGCAAGTAAAAAGAAAGCATCACATAGGGATAAGACCAACCAGCCGAAGCACCAGGTTACTAGAACATGGTGAGGCACACATGCTAGCAGCACAGTCACTTAGGCAGTCACCCTGCTGTCAACAGCACAGCAACTTCACCGCAGAGGGATAAGAGCAAGGAAGGAGCCGTAGCAGCTAGCAAAATAGAACCACTTCACTCACACTAGTTTCCAGCTCGAGTTCAACATCCATAGCCTACAGATTATCACCAAAACCACAAATCCATCCATTTTTCACCACTCAATCTTTGCTAAGAGCAAGAACAAGATGGGATAGAAGGGACAAGAGCAATCTGGAGCAAGGAGGGAAGGCCAGGAGCTAGAAGGTAGCAACCTGGAGCTGGAGGAGCAGGCCAGCAAGGTTAACAAGGAGGAGACCCACAAGATCTGTTGATCAAGGAAGCAGCAGCTCCACAAGCACACCACACAGCCAACACCACTATCCATCAGAAGGTGAATAACCAATATTCTCTAGCAAATGAATTGCTAGATTTAAATAAGTGGTTTAGCTGTGTATTTCCCTCAGCTAGGCATAGAGATGCTATGCTATATCATCACAGGGAATTAAAATCACAAGCAAGCATATGTTCTTATAAAGAAAAGGCCTCAGCCTGTGCATCATAGGCAGGGGATGTAAATCCTCAAATCTGAGCAAAGGCATATAAGAAAGTCTTGCTAGGAATTACATTGGTAATAGCACAGACCAGTATATGAATTGCTAGACACAAATCCATCAAGGAAAAGCACCTCAAACACAAATCACATACTAGCCATTTTGTTCACCAACATGAGCACAGGAAAGCATAAAAAGATTTCCAGAGCTAAGTTTATTAGCTAGCTTCTGTGTAACTCAATTGGAGGCATCACAGCATGCATAGCTAAGTTATTTGGCTAAAGAAATTATTCCCCACTTGCTCAGGGCTGAGCAACATCATAGCAACCGAACAGTTTAGCACCTAAACAACAGAACAACCAAATTGTGGGTATTTGCTTAGCAACACAGAGCATGGCACTGAGGTCAGGGGTGAGAAGAAGTAAGGAGAGGAGAGGCAGCTTACCAACGCCCATGGCCGTAACTCCACGGCAACGGGGCAGTGCCCGTGTGGCCGATGAAGGAGGACCACGGGAGGAGAGCGCACATCATCACCACCACCACAGCGGCACAGGGGTTGCAGCACTGCACCTTGCCATGGCGGAACACCTCGGGCAAGCAGGAGCACAACGGAGACGCGCCGTCACTGAACCCTAACCCTAGGGTTTGGGTTGCGCACGGCCGCACGGAGCATGGACAAACAAATCGAAGGGAAGGAGAGGGTGAAGCGGAGCAAGGGCTCTCGTTTGCGCCCTAGCATGGCGGCGGAGACCGCCGGAGCGCGCCGGAATCGGCCGGCGACGGCGAAGACGATTAGGGAGCGAAACGAGCATAGGAGCGTGAGAGGAGAGAGAGAAGGGAGAGCGGGTTGGGCTCGGTCGGTTGACCAGCCCGAGCCAAATCCTTGGGTTGGGTTCAACCCAGTTGACCAAAGGATATTTTAGTCATTTCTTAAATCAAAAATATAATTAGAAAAATTCTAATAATTTATATATTGACGAGGGGTAGACTCATCAAGACCCATAGTCGAGGTCCCTAGGTTATGAATATAAGGGAGAGAACGTGGTAGAGCTGGAAGTATCGTTGGCTGACAAGCAGGGCAAAGATTTTACCCAGGTTCAGGGCCCTCGTGTGGAGGTAACACCCCTACGTCCTGCCTGTCTGTTATTGCTTTGTGAATATGATGGTTACAAGGGTCCCAGCGAGATGTCGATCTCGCTAGGGTTTTGGTGGCTCTGAAAGTACGTGGTCTGGTTCGATGGCCCTCCCAGTCCTTAAATAATAGGCTGGGTCTCGGGTGTTCGTAACCGACTCGATTTACAAGTAAGGAAACTCTAAACCGACTATTGTTTCGCCAAACTTGGAGGATACTCCATCTTCGTGGGCCTCCCTTCATGGGCTTCATGTAGGCTCTGATAGTTGGGCCTAGTCGATACGTGCACCAGGTACCCTCATGGTAGGGTACCCGATAGGCATACCCATGTCAGTAGCCCCCGAGTACTTGTCTGATTCGAAGAGTCGGGCATGGACTCATACATCATGCACGTTACATTTTGCATCTGTATTTAGAATTCTTATGAAATAGCACATGTTGGCTATGTCGAGTGTTTCATCGACTATGAGTTTTTGCTTATGATAGTCAAGGGATATTAGCTTAGCAGGCCCGGCACTCACGACGGATCGGGGCCAGTTAACTACCATTTGTGGCAAAACCATACTAGCTTTCAATCAAACTCGAGTCCCCGGACTCGAATCTGGAACAAACTGGACAGACTCGAAACGGCCGTTGAGGTCTTACGGAATCGAACTGCAGTATAATTTTGAATCAACCCAACGCGTCCGTCGGGGATTTTTCATCATGTCTGCTGACACGGAACATTTGAGGATAACGCTGCCGGAGCGGTCCCCAGCCCAACTCGACTGATCGGTGGGTCTTACCTTTGCACTATGCATGCAGCATCCAAGGATCGTCGGATCAACTTGGGAATATTTCGAGTGTGATTTTGCTTATGAACTGAGTCGAGTAGAGTGTCGACTGATACTTTGCCATTATTTTATCGGGTGCGCGACAGCGCTCCCGATGGGAGTAGCCCCCGAGATTGTGCTTTATTGCTTGCAATGGAGGATAATCTCAAAATCTTTTTACCCTGCACATACTAGTCAAAGAAATTTTTGATATGCTCCCGATGGGAGTATGATGTTGCAGTCGAAAGTCCTTCGACTGGCGTCTATTACCTTTGCTGGAAAACCCATCGAGTTTATGGTGTGACACCATTCGAATGAATCATCGAGTGACTTTTGTGCCAGTTGTGCAATATGAATAACGTCAGCAATGACGCATTTTGCGACTGCCATCTCTGACAAGCGGTGGCGTGCCTGGTAAGACTGATGGGACGTGACACTTCTGTGTGGGCCCATTTTTGCAGAGCTGACCAAGTATGGCGCCGTTTGGACTTGATTTGACCGCTCTGGCGCGGTTTTCACGGGGCGTGATGATGGTTTCCTAGTTTCCCGTGCGTAGTGGGCGGAGTGGCCGGCGACGGTTGCCCTCCGCGGCTGCCACGTGTACGGCTAGATTTCGCGCGGAGCGTATGCCTTTGTTTTGACGGTTGCGATCATTTTGCAATCTGTGGTAAATAGAGGATACAGCGCTGGCAGAATTTTTTACTTGCCATTTGCCTCTTTGCGCCGCCCCTCGTCTCATCTTCCTCCTCGCGCCCACCTCCATTGCTCTGCGCCCAAGCTCTCTTCTCCACCCTCATCCATCGTTGCAATGGCGAAAGGTGGAGGCTCCAAGCGTGGTGCCGCCGCCGCTGCCGCGACCGATGCGGCCAAGGGCAAAAAGACCGTGGCGGGTACATCTGCGTCCACCGCTGCCCTGAAGAAGAACAGCGGGGATTGGGCGAAGTCCACCGTCAAGGACGCCCATCTGCTCAAGCTCCGCGAGCAGGGATATCTGCCACCCGCGGAGCAACTCGCCGTCCGCGCTCCATCGCCCAAGGAGGTATGCCCCGAACCACGCGCCAACGAGCGCGTTTGCTTTGCGGAGTTTGTGTCCAGGGGCTTCTCGCTTCCCCTCCACGACTTTGTTCGTGGCCTCCTTTATGCCTACGGGGTGCAGATCCACGATCTCACCCCGAACGGTATTATGCATATTGCGTGTTTTATCACGCTGTGCGAGTGCTTCCTTGGCGTCGCACCCAGCTGGGCGCTATGGAAGACCATATTCATGGTGCGACCCAACAGAGGAGGTGGTCGCACCTACCCCGTGGGCGGCTGCGGCATCCAGGTGCGCAGCGACACCCGCTATTTCCGCCTGAAGACCGTCGACTCCGCGCAAGGCTGGAGGAAAGGGTGGTTTTATGCGAGTGTCGAGCAAGACGGAGTCGCCACCTTCTCGACTGCGGCTTACGTCAGGACCAAGGCGTGGGATCACCAGCTCTCAGCCGAAGAAATGGAGGAAGCGCGCCCTTTGCTGACTCGAATCGACGGACTGCTGGACAAGGTCACGGGCCTTCACTTGATCGCCACCTTTGTAAAGAGGCGAGTGTGGCCACTCCGTGCCCGAGCGCACCCCATGTGGGCGTATGAGGGCGCGAGTGACTCCACTCGGATGAGCCCAGAGGAACTGTCAAGGAACGAGCTTGTGACGCACGTGCGGCACATCACCAGCTGACGACAGCCGACCCTTGCAACATCGATTGTCCCGTCACGCCATACGGGACGGAAAACCCTTTGCTTGAGGTATGTCTGTAGTTTAATAGTTTGCCACTCGTATTTTCTACGATATGTGTTTTTTGATTCTGACTTTGCAATTTGTGATGTATGCTATGCAGGGTCACTCGACTGCTGCCTCCCTTCCTCCTCTGCCTGAAAATGGCGAGACTGAAGAAACACAGGCACAGGTGGTGGACCCGAAAGGGGATCAGTCGCCCATCCCTTCTGCCACCACTTCACATGTGGAGGAGGTCGAGGAGGAAGCAGCAGAAGAGGTCCAATCTGAAGACAAGGCCACCTCTGACCAAGAAGTCGATACCGCGCCACCGAAGCGGCGTCGACTGGCCAAGAAGGCGCCTTCTGCTGTGAGTTCACCCGCGAGGGGCAGGGCTTGGAGGATGACGAGGAATCAGGCTCACCACCTGTTTTCCAAGCCGCTCCTTTGCGTGCGTGCTCAACGAGCTCAACTCTTCCTCTTCAGTCGAGTGGTGCCCCAGCCTTTGGGGGACCAATTTTTGGCGACTCCGAAGATGAGGAGATGAGGAACACAGGTATGTGTTTTTTGAGTATGATATGAAATTTTGTGCTGTCACATATTTGTGCTGACCACCTTTTGTTTTGTTGTGTTGCCCACAGCGCTGAAAACAATCAGCCTGGGACTCCTCCAGTCGAGAATGTTCCAACCCTGGAGCACTCGAATTATGCACCGACTGGAAACGAGGCTGCCCAGCCAATGGCCACTGATGCTGTCGTTGAGACAGCCAAGGCGGCAACTCCAGATGTCGGGACATCAGTCGCGCTCCTGAGCCGTGGATGAACCACGTAAGTAGCTTTTTGCTTGACCCGTTTAGTTGTAGGTCTGTGAGAGTTTGAATTTTTGCTGAATTCGTGTGCTTGCAGCCCTTCTACCACACCTTGGCAGATTCTGCCAAGGCTTATGTCCAGGTGGAGCAGGAGAGGGATACCATGCGCGCCGAGCTAGAGCGGCTCAGTCGTGAGTTCTCCCTTTTGCTTTTGTTTTGCTAATTTCTTTTTGCAATGCTTGATTTTGTCGAGTATTGAATGCACGTGATTTTGCTGGGCCAGGCGAGAAGAAGGAGCTGGAAGATGCACTCGCCGCGCAGCGCGAAGAGTCGAAGAAAGAGCTGGCTGCCGCCACCAACTCAGCCGCTGCACGCGAGCGAGGATATGCTGACCAGCTCGCGGCACTCGCGCAGGCCATGGGAGGTGAGTAATCTTTTCTCCTTTTGATATGATGATATAACTGTCGAGTGTCATGAAATGACTTTTGCCTTTTTGAATTGTGCAGAAGCTGTTGGCGCACCGGCCTCTGCGGACGTGGCGAGTGACGATCTTTCGCTGGAACAGGCTGTGGGCGGCTTAGGCGCCTATGCAACCAGGCGAAAGAAGCACTCGCCAAATCGACGAGCACACTTGGCGCTGTATACAAGGTGGTGTTCCCGACTGGCGTAGTGCCGTCGACGGTGGACGACTTCGCCGACGTGTTTGGCCCCGGGACGTCCACCATGGCGGGTTTCGCTCGCGCCAACACGGTACGCGGATCCGAGTCCACCATCAAGCTTCTTATGGGACATGGGATAGATTGCGACTACGAGGCAGCACTGTCTGCGTTCCCTCGGAAGCCAGATGGGAAGCCCATTTCTCTGAAGGGGGTGAGCGGAGCCGCCGCGCGACTGGCCGAGGTTTTTATGACCACCATGGAGCGCCGGGCACTCGAGACTGCCAATCGTCTGCTTAGGAAATCGAATCCTTAGGTTTAGGGTAGCTGTACCCTTTTGTTTTATGCCTTGTAATGATACCTTCTGAACTGCGCGAGTCTGCGCTTTGTTTGTGCTACCTTGTTTATGCAAACAGTCTTTTGCTAATGTCTTTCACTCGAAGAGTTGTATGCTTATGACATGAGTTTTAGCTTCTGACACAAACTTTGTGTTTGTGATTATGCTCTTTGAACAGTCACGAGAACCTGCTACTGCGACTAGTTCCTCGCAGGCTCCAATCACCACCCGATCCCAGGGTCAGGTGGTAAATGATGCCAAGGTGATGGAGTATATGAAGGCCAAATTTGTGAGAATGGAGCAAGATTTGAAGGACGCCCAGGCTGAGCTGAATCGATTGAGGGCGAGACCCGCGTTGGCCACCCAACGCGAGGAATATGTGCTCGGGGAGATGGATCTTGTGAACAGGCAACTCGAGTGTAAGTTCGAGTCTTGCTCTGTTTACAAGCTTTTTGCGTAGCTTTTGCCTTTTTTGATCTGACTGGTGCGCCCGTGTTTGTAGGCTTTGTCGACAACTTCCAGGCTGAAAAGATTCGCGTGGAAGGGCGTCTGGATAGCGTGGTTGACGACCCTACGACTGGGCGTCAACACTTTTGGCTTGATAGGTACCATGCCCGCATACTCGCCACCCTGAAGGATCGCGTCTGGCGAAGTGCTGAACTGCTGGAGTTATGCCGGGCAGCGTTTATTCGCCTGAACGAGACTCTTTTTCCTGCGGGGCCACAACCACAAGGGATTCGTGCTTTGTTGAACATCTTCCGTCAAACAAATCCCATTCGAGAGTTGCTGTCTCAGAGACTTGTGATTGGAGCCAACGCTGCAATGGCGTATATGCGTAGTCGAAAACCAAGGTTGGTGTTGCGGACACCTGCAGCCGGAGAAGTTCTCGAACAAAAAGACCTGGATGACACGATCCAAGCTGCGGAGACACTAATCGAGTGCACTCGCGAATAGCTTTGCGGTCCCGAGCTGCCCGTAAAGGATGAGCTGAGGATTAGAATAGTTTGCGAGTGCAATTTGTGTATAGGGGGCAGCCCCCGAGTGTAATTTTTGACTCTTTGTATATTGTATAGTTTGTATACTTTGATTTTTTGTCGAGCCCCCAAGTCAGCCGAGCGGGGTTTGTGAAATATGTGTTGGTTATGAACCAATGACTGTGCAGCCCCCGAGTATTCGAGTGCGGCTGCAAGTTTTTGTGTTCTTTGTTTGGATCCTTGTTACCTCGACTGGGGGGTCCTCTATGCTGGGCGCTTTGCTTTTGGCTGGCGTAGTCGACGGAGGAGGCTCTCGTTTCTCCTTGATAGATCTGTGTTCGATGCGCTCGAGGAAGACACCAGGTGGAATTTGTGCGCCAGTTGAGCCAAGATTGGCTAGCATGTCTGCTTCTTCGTTACTTTCCCTTCCTATGTGCCTCAACTCGCAGCCTCGAAGCTGCCCTCCAGTGTGTTGTACAGGTCGCGATAAGCGATCATGTTGTCCGCGATTGCGTCGCAGGCCTTCATTGTTTGCTGCACCACGAGATTGGAGTCGCCGTAGATCATCAATCGAGTGCACCCAAGTGCTTTTGCCATCCGCATGCCATGGATCAGAGCCTCGTATTCAGCCTCGTTATTGGAGGGTAGTTTGAATCCCATCTGCAAAACATAACGTAGCTTGTCCCCTTTTGGTGATATGAGGATGACGCCTGCGCCTGCGCCTTCGTGTTTCTTGGACCCATCGAAGTACATGGTCCAGGAATTGGACACGTCTGGTGCTCCAGGTAATTGGGCCTCTATCCACTCGGTTGTGAAGTCGGGTAGGACTTGTGCTTTGATAGCCTTCGGGTGCTCGTACTTGATGTCTCTTGGAGCCAGCTCGATGAGCCATTTTGCGACTCGACCCGTTGCATTGGGGTTTGTGAGGATATCACCGATTGCTGAGTTACTTACCACGGTGATCGGGTGCTCGGTGAAGTAGTGTGTCAACTTCCTTGAGGACATGAATACAGCGTATGCCAGCTTTTGATAGTGCGGGTACCGCTGTTTTGATATGGAGAGAACCTCGCTCAGGTAGTAGACTGGACGTTGTATGCTTTGGATGTGCCCCTCCTCCATGCGTTCGACTACCAGTACGGTGCTCACCACCCTGTTTGTAGCCGAGACATACAGGTAGAGTGGTTCCCGTTCCTTAGGTGCGACGAGGATCGGAGGGCTTGTGAGGATCCGCTTGAGATCTGTGAAGGCTGCTTCAGCTTCTGGCGTCCACTCGAACTTGTCCGCCTTCTTCATCAGTCGATAGAATGGTAGAGCCTTTTCACCCAGTTTGCTGATGAATCGACTGAGCGCTGCTACTCGTCCTGCTAGTTTCTGCACATCGTGAAGCTTTGAAGGCCTTTGCATTGTGAGGATGGCCTGTATTTTCTCCGGGTCTGCTTCGATTCCACGGGCAGAGACTAGGTACCCTAGGAGCTGCCCGGCTGGAACGCCGAACGTGCACTTCTTAGGATTGAGCTTGATATGGAAGCGTTTGAGGTTTGCGAACGTCTCCCTCAAATCGTCGAGTAGTGTGTGTTCTTCCCTTGTGGTAATGACAATGTCATCCACGTAGACCTGGACGTTGCGTCCGATTTGCTTTTTGAGGCAGTCCTGCATCATGCGCTGGTATGTTGCACCCGCGTTTTTGAGCCCAAAGGGCATAGTTGTGTAGCAGTAGACCCCGAGTGGGGTTATGAACGCCGTTTTTTCTTCGTCTTCTTGCTTCATCCTTATCTGGTGATAACCTGAGTAAGCATCCAGAAAGGAGAGTCGTGCGCATCCGGCGGTGGAGTCGACGATCTGGTCGATTCGGGGTAGCGGGAAGTGATCCTTTGGACAGCACTTGTTCAGCGCTGTGAAGTCCACGCACATCCGAAGGATGTCTGTATGCTTCTTCTCTACGAGTACGGGGTTGGCCACCCATTGTGATTTCTTGATTTCCCTAATGAATCCTGCTGCGAGTAACCGGTCGACTTCAGATTCGACTGCGGTTCGCTTTGGGCCGGAGATTCGACGCATCGTTTGCTTGACTGGCTTTGCATCT
This sequence comes from Poa pratensis, assembly GCA_947311845.1. Classification (NCBI taxonomy): domain Eukaryota; kingdom Viridiplantae; phylum Streptophyta; class Magnoliopsida; order Poales; family Poaceae; genus Poa; species Poa pratensis. Next base: position 42,116,464 of record CAMZMU010000056.1, read on the forward strand.
GGAAACAATTGGAGAGAGTGCTCGGCGAATTCCCTGGGAATACCTGGCATGTCGGCTGGACACCACGCAAATATTTCCCAGTTCTCACGGAGGAATTCGACGAGCGCGCCTTCCTATGCGATAGGCAGGCTCGAAGATATGTTGACTGTCTTGGACGGATCGGTCGGGTGCACCTGATGCGACCTTGTGTCATTTGTAGCATTGAAGGATCTGTCGACTGCCAACTTCTTATGCTCCGGAAGGAGTGTGCGGTCGTTGGAAATCGCCAGTCGGCGAGTGATTCTTCCACCCCGAACATCTCGGAGATTTTGCTGAACTCGCGGTCGCAAGCATCGGACCTTTGAAAGTTTCCACGGACAGTGATGACTCCCTTTGGTCCTGGCATCTTCAGCGTGAGGTACGCATAGTGTGGCACCGCCATGAATCGAGCAAACGTCGGGCGACCAAGAATAGCATGGTATTGTGATTTCCAGTCGACGACCTCGAACTCAATCGACTCTGTCCTGAAGTGGCTTTTGTCCCCGAACGTAACGTCGAGTTGTATGGTGCCTTCTGGGCTAATTGCTTTGCCAGGAACGATACCGTGGAAGGTATTTGAAGATTTTGGGAGGTTTTCGACTGACCTGTTCATTTTGCGGAGCGTGTCCGCGAAGATGATGTTTATGCCGCTGCCTCCATCCATGAAGACCTTGGTCATGGCGTAGCCTCCTATTTGCGCGTCGAGTACCAGAGCCGCGTGCCCTGGTCGAACTACAGCTGGGGGATGATCCTCTCGACTGAAGCTTATGATGGTTTCCGATCCCTTCAGAAATTCGGGCACGGCAGGAGGTGCCATGACAGCCATGTTCACCTGTCGAGTGATTAGCTTTTGCTGCCTGTTGGAGGGGCGACCCTTTTGTATCATGTACATCTGCCCGTGGGGCTGTGGATATTGATCATCTTCCGCCCGTAGTACGGGTTGTATGGCACCTGCGAGGTTTGCGCCTGGAGCAGGCTGTGGTGGTGGTTGCGGTGGCGGCTGTGGCGCCATGAGAGCGGGCACAGCGTTCGGCTGTGGTGCGGGTGCAGGCGTGGGCTGAGCAGGTGCTGGGCCGTACCTTTTGAGTCGTATCATGTAGTCAGTCGCCATTTGGTCGAATTCCCTGCAGTTCCTTAGGGTGTGATTGGAGCGTAGTTTTCCGTCGTCCCCCTTGAAGAGGTGGAATCTGCACCAGTCGTCCATCTTTTCCTCGAATGACCGCTCGGGTTTTGCGTCGCTGCGTTTGCGCCATTCTTGCCTTTTGTAGCTGTCGCTCCGCTGCTCGCGATCTCGACTGTCCCGTCGATCATCCGAGCGTCGATTGCTTCTATCTTGGTCCTCCCGGTTGTGTGTATCCAGCCGCCATGAACTCGGGTCTGTTATCGTCGTAAGGACGTTTGGAACGTTTGCGCCTGCGATCTTCTCTGTATGAATCTCTGCGGCCTCGACTGCCGCTTTCGTAGTTGTCGCGTGGTGGGGAAGCACGGGATCTGCGTACAGAATCCTCTCCATCTGCCCACTCAGTCGCAACTTTGATGAGGTCAGCCAGGGAGGTTGGCTTTTCACGACCCAGTGCCTCTTTGAAGTCCTTCCTGGCGAGACCTTGTATGAAGGCATCCATGGCCCTGTCTTCTGACACTTTGCCAACCGAATTGCGTATTTCGGTCCACCGCCGTATGTATGATCTCAACGACTCGTCTGATCGTTGAGTGCATGCCCTTAATTCTTCGAATGTCTTCGGGCGCTCACATAGAGGCTCGAAGTTTTTGATGAAGTCTCTGCGGAAATCGTCCCACGAGTCGTATGATGATGGAGGGAGTGCCTTGAGCCAGTCGCGGGCAGTTCCTTCGAGCATGAGTCGTATGTACTGCATCGCCGTGGTGTTCGTGCCACGCTGGCATGCCACGGCGAGTCTGTAATCTTCTAGCCACCCGGAAGGTTCTTGGCGACCGTTGTACTTGGGTTGTTCGCCTGTCAACTTGAACCTTTGGGCATCCGCGTCTCACGGATGCGTCGAGTGAAGCACAATGCTCCGCATGGCTCTGGTTCGCGATCAGAGTATGAATCGCTGCTATAGGATCTTCGAGATCTGCTTCTGCTGGACCTGTGCCGGCGCGTGCTTCTCCTTCCTTCATCCGAGTGGTGGCTGCGACCACTGCGATGATGTGCTGCGTGTCGTGAGTCGACTATGTCGCGATCGCGATTCCTTGCTGGAGTTTTGTCTTCTGGCTGTATAGCCTGTGCCGCTAGAGCTAGCGATTTGAGTTGTTGGCGATGCAGGGCTGCGTTAGGGTCATTCGCCGGAGGTTGCATTGCCTTGAGGTAAGCACCTACGGAGAATAATGCACCCGCAGCAGTTTTGGGCACTGGGATTCCGTTAGCGTCCTCTGTCATGAACGACAGGTTACGGGTGATTGCTACCCTTTCATGTTCTGGAAGGCTTGCCAACCGCGACCTAGGTCGTGGGGTTGGTTGCATTGTGGACCCGAGGGATTGCTCCCTTCTTCGGGCACTCGAGAGGCTGGCTTGCCTTTTGCGCTCTTCGAGCGTCGCTCGGTAGTTTTGCAGTCGAATTGACTCCTGCCAGTTGAAGTACTGGAAGGTCAACATCTCCTCTGGGGTGGAATTTGGTGGCATCATTGTGCACTCCTTTATGACTTTATCTGCTTTTGCTGCCATCTCCTCCGTGATTGTCAAGGTTGTGACCCCATCCGGCATGGTTACCGTGCATGGGAATTGTGCAGGCCTGCGAGCGGCTGCGTCTGCGGATGATTCTGCGGAGAAGGCCACGTAGACCTGATGGGGCGTGACCCGTGGACAGGTGTATGTGCTGTCGATTCCAGTCATGGACTCGACGTCGCCGTCGAGGCTCATGTCAGAGCCAGTGTGTTCATCGAGTAGATCTTCGAGGCGAATCTCGTTGTCGATGTGCTCATCGCCTATGCTCATCTCGGTGTTGGCGAAGCCATTATGGATTTCTGAGTCGAGGTTGGTGTTGGTGAAGATCTCCGAGTCGACGTTGCTGTCGTTATGAATCGCGGGCTCGTAGAAGTCATCGAGGGAGATCCCGCAGTCGAAACTCTCGTCGAGTGGTAGGTTGAAGTCGACGTTGCTTGTGCGGTATGCTGATTCTGCCTCCTCGCCTTGGAGTTCCGTCATCATGAACCTGTCGATCTCGCCGGTCGACATGGTTGTTGCGGGCGAGCAGGCTTCAGGAATCGACGACGGGGCGAGCGCAGTCGACGGAGCCTCGAGTGCGCCCAGCGCCAGTTGTTGCGGATCTGTCGAGTCCTGCGTGCCAAGATTGTTTACGAAAAAATTGAATGCTCCAACAGTCAAACTCAAACCTGATTCAAGGCCGGAAAACGCCTCCTGAAGCTCCGGCGAGTGCGGATTGAAATTCATTGGAAGAGCAGATGCGCTTTTTGCAGGTGAAGCGGGCAGGCTGCCGCTTTTCGAGTGGATCGGCGAGTCGCCGTGTGTCGCCTGGATCGGCGAGTTGCTGTTTGCTGACATGGCCGGCGAGTTGCCGTTTGCAGATGAGATCGGCGAGTTGCCGTTTGCTGGTGTGATCGGCGATTTGCCGTTTGCTGTTGGGACCGGCGAAACTTCGAGTCCAGCGCTATTCTTTCCCACAGACGGCGCCACTTGACGAGGGGTAGACTCATCAAGACCCATGGTTAAGGTCCCTAGGTTATGAATATGGGGGAGAGAACGTGGTAGAGCTGGAAGTATCGTCGGCTGACAAGCAGGGCAAAGATTTTACCCAGGTTCAGGGCCCTCGTGTGGAGGTAACACCCCTACGTCCTGCCTGTCTGTTATTGCTTTGTGAATATGATGGTTACAAGGGTCCCGGCGAGATGTCGATCTCGCTAGGGTTTTGGTGGCTCTGAAAGTACGTGGTCTGGTTCGATGGCCCTCCCAGTCCTTAAATAATAGGCTGGGTCTCGGGTGTTCGTAACCGACTCGATTTACAAGTAAGGAAACTCTAAACCGACTATTGTTTCGCCAAACTTGGAGGATACTCCATCTTCGTGGGCCTCCCTTCATGGGCTTCATGTAGGCTCTGATAGTTGGGCCTAGTCGATACGTGCACCAGGTACCCTCATGGTAGGGTACCCGATAGGCATACCCATGTCATATATTCACTAAAAATAGAAAATGACTATTAGAAAAAATAGTTATAAATAAATCAAGATAACTTTATAAATATAGAAAAATTATGATTAATATTAACCTATTGTATCTTGATTTAAAAATATATCTTATATTTGAATAATTTGAATATATATAAAATAAAATTACAAGGTTTCTTAAAAAGAACAAATTCAAATAAATTTAGAAAATTATTAAATTTTAAAGTTCCTCAAATTATAATACAAACTTTTAAGTTATTAAATAATTATTTTACTTAATATCAAGCTTAAAGTTTAATTAATTAAATGCTTTCTTTAATTATAATTTAATGCTTTAAAATAAATTAAATAAGGTAAGTAATATTTAAAATTCTAAGAATTCAACTCACACAATTATGAAGACATTAACATCACACCAAAGTTATTTAATGCATAGCATTCTTATGCATAATAGCATCATTTGCTTCTTTAAACATTGTCCTTACCAGACAATGATGGTATTTTTGTAGAACCAGGAAGTCAGGAGCAACGCCCAGTATCTGACTCCACTACCTTTCAGTCACAAGGCAAGTTCATTACTTGCTCATATCCGTTGAAGTATCTGCTAAGAAACTATTTGCAAACTCCTTATATACTATCATCTCTACTCGAAAGAAAAAGCACAAAACCCTATCTTCACAATAATATGACTATTTGGTTGTCTACTTAAGTGTGGATACCCTATTATGGCTGGCAGATGGAACCATGGAATGATGTGGTTGGTGGAGGTTCCATTTGCACGGAAAAGTAATATCTAGGACTTAATAACCAATGCCGTCAGTGTTCTTGCGCCGTAAATTATGCGTTAACCATGAGACTTGGAATGGGACGGGGAAGTCATCTGTGACCTTTTCCCTTTCGCATGTCAACGGACAGCCAGTTTCGTAGGTTGTAGATCTTGCGGGACTACATGCACATGGGTGGGATCCCTCAATTCCCACGGTTTCTGGTGTCTATGATGGATTGTAGGGTTGTCTGGAACAGTCTATCTGTTTGGTATAGGGGAGGACTTCGGTCCGGAACAGTCTACCAAAAGATATAGGGGAGGACAAACCTACAAAAGGGTGGGCATGCGGGGTTGTTGGAGAAGCACGGCGAATGGCTTGGATCATCAATCGGGCCCCACACCATAGGAAGTGTGGACAGGAAAGTATGCCTGGTTGTGCAACATGATCTTGATCTCTTATGGGTAAAGCAACGCACCTCTGCAGAGTGTAAAAAAGTGTGACATGTTACTCCCTGTTCCGGGAAGGAGCTGCGAACGCTACAGGAAAGGTGGCTCCATGAAGCCCTAGCACCTGTGAATGGATGACGGGCATAGTTTTCAGAATAAAAGAAACCTCTTGAAGAAATGTTTTCAAACAACTTTGCATTTGCTTGAGACTCTTTAGAGTCTAAAGCTGTATATAGTGCAAAAAACTTTCCACCATATACAGTGAACTTGTTGAGTAACGCTGGTTACTCATTCCTTCCCTTTTGACCCCCTGCTTAGATTGTGAAGAACTGGACGACACAACGCTGAATCTCATGGGAGGCCAGGAGGGCATCTACTATGAAGAACCAGACCTTTCAGGCGGAGTTGAAGGAGTGGATTACGTCATCCGCTACGGAGCCGACAACGAGGAGGAGGAGTCCGAGTAGAGTTAGCTTGGACTAGTAACCAATACATAAGCACGGTCGAATCGAGCAGCTAGGATCTATACTAATAAGCTGTTGAGTTCCCGTGTATGCACTAATTTGCTTCTTGTTCGCTGTTGTATAACACCAAGTATGAGGTGACCTCATGTTGGGATCATCTCCACGTTTGCACGACTTTGTTTTGTAATAAATGGTTGTATGATATTTGGACCCGCAATGTTTCTGTTGTACCACTCTGAGGGATGTAATATTTGTGGGACGGTGTTCTGTAAGTGTTATGTCAACGACTTGCGTACTACAACATGCAGTGGTATGCTGGGTCACCGCAGTGGTTGATTGGCTTATACATCTTTCGAGCTAGCTAGGTGAGGCTCGGCCGCTCGGATGTACAGAAAACTGCTCGCTTGCTTTGGATGTAAAAAATCCTGGCAGTATGTGATATGTACAAGCTAGATGAGTACAGTGTACAACACGTAGAACTGCGGTGTACAAATTAAATAAAATAGGAATATAAACTACACAGCAAAACGGTGATTGTACAACTATCAGGTTGTACAACTACACATATATAAATTGTACAACTAAATAGACACAGCTTTTATAACTATACAGACACATGTTGTACAACTATATAACACATGTTTTACAACTAGACAGACATAGGTTGTACAAACACATAGACATATGTTGTACAACTAGGCAGACACATGTTGTACAGACACGGTAGTTGTACATGCATGAATATCAAGTTGTACAAACTATGACCTATTGGTTTGTACAAAGGACGGTGTACAAATTACAGAAAACAAAATGTACAAATTAATAGAATTGGGAGTACAAATATATACGGTGTACAAAGTACACAGAACAGGTTGTACAAAGCACACTGAACCGAAGTACAAAAAATAATGACACAAGTAGTACAAGTACATAGAAAACATGGTACAAAATTGCACAAAAGAAGAAGTACAAAGTACACATAAGTGGTTGTACAAAGTATGTAGAACAGAATGTACAAACTATACAGAACCGGATGTACAAAAAAAAAGTTTGTCGAAACCTATCAACATGTGATCTAGTTTTGAAGATCTCGATGCGAGGAGCTCAAAATGAAAACGGTTCGTAATTTGGATTAGCGGTTCTAAAGATATTTCGGTTTTGAAAAATAAAAGGGAAAACTAGCCTCCCACCTCCCTTATCCCTGTCTCTCTCATCTTCCCCACGTTTAATCTAGTGGCGACACTTGGCGGACATGCAAACAACCACATGGGGCCGAGCAAGGAGAATGCGACACTTGTCGCGACGAGAGTGAGCGTGGGGTTCCCTTTGCAAAGAGAACTCTTTTTCTAGTGATTTCCCCTTGATTCTGAACAAGCGCAGAGAAGGTGATTTCAGAAAGACAGAAATGGATAGAAGACGTAACATTACTACATCGATAACGCACACGAAGATACGACGCACGGTCAGAGATCACCCTGGTAGAGATGAGCAGCAGCAACACGCCGACGGCGTGACCGGGCTGGTTAGCTCAGGAAATCCGTGCGTCCACATACTACGCCCTCGAACCTCATGCTTTCGTGCTAAGGGGTAGCGTTGTTAATTTTCTTATAAAGGAATTTATTTTTTAAAAAGCACCCGGCTTCTGCATAATCAGTATGCACACAGCCGTATAAAAAAAAGCCTGGACGAATTACAATCACATAGTGGTAAAACGTCTAAACCTACGGAGGACCAATCCGGTCTAAGCCTACGGAGGACCAATCCGCCGATTAAGCGAACATCCATGTTGGATAAAAATATCACTCGCCAATTAAATTCATATAGAGGTGGCGTTGTTAATAAAGTTTAAAAAAGAAAGCATGGTTCTACTTTCATAGGACGTCGATGACGACGAGGTGGAGTTGGTTCCGCGCATGATCGCATCGATCGTGTGATCGGGTCTTTTGCTCGCGAAGAAATGTCACGGGCAATCGGGGATGCACCCTTGAAAAAGGACTGATCTCTCTCATCGTAGGGTTCGGAAGGAGTGTCCGTCGCTTTTGCGGCAGGGAAGGCCGCCCACCGCGGCGGTGCAAAAGGCGGCCTCGGATGCTCCACGTGGAGACCTTTCTGTTCCATATTCAAGGAACCCTTGTGCCCAAAGTTGATTGAACATACCAACGCGAGAGCTCCCGTGGGAGTTTAGCGTTGCAAAGGGACTTGAGAAACTACATTGGTCTGACAGGGAAGGATAAAGAGCTATTGCTGGTACAATGTACTAGTATATACTAGTTGAATACCCGTGCGTTGCAACGGGAAAGAAAAATATACGTCATGCACACAAAGTAAGTTCTTGTTGGCATATCGGGGCACGTTAGACAATGGACACGATAATAAAGTGTGAATTTATCTTACATTAACTTCGTGTTTCATCTTGTTGCTTTTTTTACAGGTGTTTCATCTTGTTGCTTTTTTACAGGTGTTTCATCTTGTTGCTATGGCCCTAATTAGTACACAAATTAAGCATACACATCTCTTCCACATCAAAACTAAGAAATGACTATTATGCATGCACCTATTAACTAAACACGACAAAATATTCCGTAATAACCAATAGGTATTAGAGGCAGTCACATTTTTTACCATTAGCTAAACATCGCAAAGAAGTTTCCTCCATGCGGTAATACTTCAAAACAACAGTAAAAGTCCCTCTAGCTTTGGCTCCATATGCATCAAATATTCAAGGCAAATCATTTTTTTAACAGTGGTACAACAGCTGGTTATGGCATCATATTGAGTATTCCAAGGTTCCAAGACAGATTCCATCATTGACCCCAAACTTTGTAAGTGTTGTTACTCACACCAGCCTAGGAGCGGAGTATCACAATTTTTTCCCCAAAATTTTTATTTAGTGAAAATTTGACAAGACAGTTGACTATGAACACATGCCAACCATGGTCTAATCGCAAGTACATGTTTCAGTTAACATTAACAGTGTCTCCTCTTCTTTGTAGAGTGGTGGCCTTGGCTCTGAAGATATGTGTAATTCACCTTCTGATCGGTTCCCCGATCTCCCGCTATTATTGATGTGCATAGCGTTGCTAAGTAGATGCCGGTCAGACAACAACATTAGAGCATGTACGTGACATTCTTTTGCCGCTCCTCTTCATTAGTTCCAGCTTGACATTGACTACACGCGGTCCTCTCCTCCTGTGGGTAGTGTTGAATAGTAGGAACACAACGGTCTTCAGCAGGTTGCACCTAAACACTCGACCAAGTTGCTCACAAAAGTTACTTTACCTGCAACTGCAAGAGAACAACCCATAGACCCTGATACCCATCGATGGAAGAGTAGAAGACCAGCAAGAAAGTTTCAGACATTAAAAGACATGAGATGATGTTAAACTCGTGGTGTTGGTATTTTGTATGACACTCTGTAGGTAGAAGTAAGGCAGTGTTTGGACATACACCATATAATTTGTTTATAAATTTCCTCACAAGCAGTATTTGTGAACTCACTATATTTGTATTGAATTGAACTTATACGCACAAATTTGGAGTTACAGATATACAAATTTGGAGTTATTGTTTGCAACAGAAAGTTTCAACATATCAGTATCACCAAAACGAAACACACGTGTGAATACTAACTAAGGACTTCAATTATATTTGTAACTAATTCCTACCATTTGGGTGCATGAGGATCAGGTGTAGCTACCATTAGCCTTACTGGAGTAGAGCAAGAGTTATCTGGAGTAGAGCATATACTTAAACTTTGCAAGGTTGAATACATGCAACTTGGGGAACTTGGGGAACGTTGTCATGAATACTTTCATTTGGAGCAGCCGGAAAGAGCTTTCCATCCAAAGAAGTGTTGAATGTTGGTGCAAACTTGGGGAACGTTGTCATGAATACTTTCATTTGGAGCAGCCGGATAGAGCTTTGCATGCAGTTGAAAAACTCAAAGATGATAGTATACCTAATACCAAACAAAACCATGCAAGCATTTTATCTTTCTTTCTTTTACATCAATTAGCATTATCTTAATTCTATCGGATTTTTTTTGTGTTTTTATCACGGAGATGAAGAAAACTCAATCTGAAGCATATATATTTGGGCTGATAAATAGATATACTCCTAGCTAATATTAGATGGAGAATGATCAAGCACATAAATATTTCGAACATGTGATCGGCAAAGATAAAATGAGTTTACCGTGTCCCTACAACCATATCACTACAAACCAAGAAAATAAAACCAGAATGTTATTTGGTTGTGATATGATGCTGCATTATTGAGTTTATCATTTCATCTTATTGTTTTCCCAAACAGCTATGTATCTTCTAGGTAATACCACAAATATACTACTATATCTAGAGGCCAGGTTTTTCTCAATCATATTTACCATAATACTATCTGAAAAGGTGAAACTTGACACCTAGCCAAATAGTTCAGGGCCATGGAAGGCAGAACCTAGTATCACATATTTTGTAAACTGAAAATAGAAAACTTACCAAGTACAAAAAACGGACCACGTCAAACAAATCATAGCTTGAAACGGCTGTTGTATTTTTGCTTCATGACAGCAACAAACATATGCTAATTAATTGCTGCATTTGTATTCGGGAGGAAGGATTTGACATAACTTGTTAAAAAGAAACAAATTCATGCATCAAACTGTGAAAATGGAAATGCAGAGAGTGCATGAGGGTGCATTGACAATCCTAGTGGCGGTTGCAGCTGCAGCACGCAAGTGAAGTGAAAAATACACTGTAATTTTTAATCAAAGTTAAGACAGGCTGTGTTGAAATGATGATCAACATGAGACAAATTCCCAATATATCAACTGCAGTTTCAAGTTTCATACAGAAAACTTAATCCACAATAACATCAACTGCAGTTTCAAGTTTCATGAGCTGGGATTCGGAAGATTGGTACCAGGCATACAAAAACTTAATCTACAATAACATCAACTGCAGTTTCAAGTTTCATGAGCTCAAAATGCATGGTTCCTTTGCAGTTAGATAACTATTTATAAGAATGTATACTGCATATGCAGAGCTATAAAAATATACTCGTATTGCTGCAACCAAAAAAGATCTTTCATCACTTCCACGAAAAATACTTCACCACCAGATGCCGCTGGGTATATATTGTTAAAAACAAATAAGGTGTCTAGATTAGGCCCCGAGGGATCACATGGATAAATATGCAGCTATAAAAAAAGGAAGTTCAACACATATATAGGAGGAATATACTTGCGCAAAGAGATGGCCGGACGGTCCGAACTCACATGGTGTGTGGTTCAGCGTTCATCTAAATCTGTTTCTCAGCATTCTATCAAAAAATTGTAAACATTGCAAGTCGCACATGCACATACCTAATAGGAGCAGGCATGAACTAACAACATTCATACACTGGTCTCTGGCTAATTAAAGAATGCATCATATGTCACATCTGACAAATTCAAGGAATTGACCTGATGTTCATGCAACCAATTACTCACCATTTCTTAATTGATGCAAGCTCCCTTTGAAGGCATTATCAGAAACAGGTACGGGGCACAAACACCACCCTACCATGTACAGCGGGAGATTTTAATTAATCGGGCATGGAAGCTAGAGAGATAGAGGCACGAACTGGATTGTGCATAGTCGATGCGCCGGTCTCAGTGGCACGTCACATGGCGCAAGGTTCAGCGCGGTTTGTGAGGCCATCGGGCGGGCAGCAGGTCGACAGCGAGCACGCTGCAGATGAGGTCAGGCGGCGGGGGCGTGGGGCGCGACCAAAAGGGCGGCAGCCGGCAAGGGGAGCGGCGGTGACTGGGAATGCGACGGGAGGGCGATGGCGCCGCTGCATATAGGATCTTTGTTCCTCTCGTTAGCAGGCGAGGCGTTAAAGTCTGCGCGAGCCCGGCGGCGCCTCCTCCGTGTGCTCCGGGTGGGGGCCGAATGTTTTGGGGGCGTGGTGTCCCGTTACTCCTGCCGGAGGAGCGCGACGGTGCCGGTCGCCGGGGATCGAGCAGGTGGCGACAGAGTTTTATGGTAGATCATTTTGGTGGATGGAAACAAATATTAAGCCGGCCACGATTTTTGAGGAAGGGTTAGCTACCCAATAGGCTACGAGACCAACGAAAGATCAGGATGGCAGTTGTTATCTTATCGATGGTTGACTAACGAGAGATTTGGATGCGTTTAGTTAGCGGGATGGCATTTTTCATGTAAAAACGTGGATGTGTGATACCACGGAGAGATGTGACACCACCAACTCAACTTTAATAATAAAGATTTCACGTATATCATGTCTTACGCATACACACGCAAGCTTAAGTTTGGACAGGACCCGTCACATTGTGCCTCATCGGTTATCAAGACTTAGTAGAGTATAGGCCTCCGTACCAGACTGAATGTCCAGCCCAATAAGCCTGCGGTGGGAGAAGTTCAAACTGGGCCCCGACTCGCTACCACTCGGGCGATTCTCTACTTTGAGATGGACTGGATGGACCGTGCAACCGGGCTCCTTAAGTTTTCTAAGGTCTCAGCATTTCAGATGATGTTTATGTGTGGCGTCTGATTTGCCTACACGAGAAAGATGGAGCAATATATTTAGATCGCTCCGGACGCATAACGCCCTCAAAACACATGATGTACTGAAACATTGGAGAGAAAAAAGAGAAGCACACAAAAAGGTAAAATAAATATAAAGAAAAAACATAAAAATTGAAAGAAATAGATTTTTTTTTCCGATAAAGGGATCTTTATTACTTAAAGAGAGTTTTAAGTATTACACCCGGTCTCTGCATAATTAGGATGCACACAGGCCGAACAAGTTCACAAAATAGATAGGCCGCCCTTATGTTCATGTTTCATAAAAAAGAGAAACCTTCGACAGTGACACGAGTCTTGGCTTGGCCTTGGATCACCTGAATGCTCTATCAACAGCAGATCAGCTTTACCCAAAAGGTGTCCCCCGGGAAAAATCTTACCCCCAAAAACCTGATATAAATTTGCTCACATGTGTATGCCCATGTAAAATTCTCGAGCTAACAAGTTGGCTCTCTTTGCAAGCCGAAAGGTTTGGCATGACATTGCAGATTACATTGATCAAATGGGGTTCGCCGGTGGTTGTTCAACTTTTAGGTGATCAAGAAGAGATACGGCTAGTTTAAACCGCCGAGTGGCTGCATTCTCCTTGACGTCTTAAGTTAATGTTTCTTTTGAACTCCAAAGACAATAATCCGCATGCACGGCCGATGACTCCAATCCGCAAGAGTTCGAAGTTCCAACGGATGGTTGTTGAGTCTCCTGTTCAGTTAGGCCTCCTGGATGTCACTACTAGTACCTAATTTAACTAACTCACTTTGACACGAGGCGTGGATCAAACCATAGCTTAATTGGGTTGCTGCATTAGTTGCCAATCTCTGAATGCATGATTAGGCAGACGTCTCGAGTGCGCACGAGGAAATGGCTATAGGCTATATCATATTGCCCACCCAAAAGTACTGTACAAGGAATAGACACCAGTTGTCTTTGACTTACGTTGGTCGTAACGTCTGGCAAGGGTCAAAAGTTCGGACGTTAATTTCGCCATCCGTGTTAACTGGAAGCATGACTATATCAAACATGAGGACATTCATTCTCATTACCGCCAGGGGTATATCTGAAATCTTACTCTAGCCCGATCAGTTGTTTGACTAGACTGAAAGAGTTATATCAGGTCCGTGGGCGGCGGCACCAGTAGTAATTCTGCGCTATCTGAACAATCAACATAGCTCTTTTTTTCTGCGAGAGACGACTCCATTTTCACCATGTAATTAAAATACTTATATCTTTATGCATTTATAATACCGAACAAAAACTTCTCTATCATTGGCACTTGGAATGGTTTCCACATCGCAACGGTAATGTACAACTTTGAGTATGACTCTTTCTTGTCAATAGCGCACAATTTTGACAATGATTTTCACTTATACCATGTCCAAAAGAATAGTATAAATACATATGAAAAAGTACTCCACAAGAAACACTGCAAAGTTACTATTTATACAACCTCAATCCATACACTTTGGTATTAATAGTGGTCGAAGATGTGAATGAAAAATGGTGAAAACCGTGCGATGTCTTACATTTTGAGACGAAGGGAGTTTCTTAAAAAATAAAATGATTAATTTACGGAACCAAATATACACCACGGGCCTCATGAGACGTAGACAACAAATTTAGGCACCATGTTATTCTCTTCCGGTGAGTCCAGCGGGTTTACCGAAATCTACATAACTAGGTTTAGATACTTAACTCTGTGCAACAAAGTTTTATTTCATAAACTGGCGGGGACTTGTATGCACCAGTTGATAACAAGCACATTGCATAGAATCATTTCAAAATACTAAAATTTACATATATGCAAACTTATTAGAATCCACATATCTTTTTTTCATTACTGATCACTCTAAACAATGTTGTTTCAATACCCTGTATAAGGCATTCACACTTTGTTAAATTTTGACTTGCTAGTCAATTTGGACCATGAAAAAGTATTGTCATTGGATCGTTTATACTTCATCATATACTAGAAAGTCCTATTGAGACATTTGTTACATTGTACTCTTTACAGATCTTTATCAAAAATATTTAAATATTATGCATTGCAGAAAGCATAGTCCATGAACATTTTTTTTTACAAATGCAGCTTAGTATATTTTGATGAATTCACTACAAATAAAAAACACACGAACTAATATTTTATAATATTTACAATTATGTGGTTAAACTATGAAAACAAACAGAAAAATATACATATAATACCATAAAATGATAAAAAATATATAGAGAAATATAAAAGTTAAGTATAAATTTTATTCATTTACATTTGCCCCGGGGCCAAATTTTTGTTAGACTTGCGTCCGACCCAGAAGACCAACTGGTGGTCTTCCTCGAAGCCACTGATGGCTACTGCTGTTCAGCCTCGAAGTGGAGACCCCCATCGAGTTAACAGGGCCTTTCTCGGTCCAGGTGGTTTCGTCCCCGCATCTGCGAGGATAACCGGGGTTGAGCTCGCGTTGCTCCGACGAATCAAGAGAACCAGATTTCGGTTTTCAGATTTGCTCTGAACTATTTTTTGTAAAAGTGAGGAATTATATTTTAATGTTTTCTTTCTCTAGGTTACCTAATGTAATTTATACCTGCGCCGCCCATTATTAATGCCATCGAGGCCATTCGGGGCCACTCTAAGCTAAAAAAGTTGCGTACGTGATGACGCCGGTAGTAATCCTGCATTATCTGAACAATTAGAGTAGCTTTTTCTGCAACAAGCAGCTTACATCTCCATTTTCTCCGTGCAATTAAAATAGTTGTGTACCTATATGCATTTATAGTACCAAACAAAAACTTGTCTATCATTGGCACAGTGAATGGGTTCCAATCCAAATCCCTAACGGTAACATATGTACAAAATTCTAAAATCTCCAACCGGCTGGCTACAAACTCAATCAGTTTTCTGAATGCGTGTGTATAAATATAATCAGCTAAGAGCATCTCCACTCGCAGCCGATGTATAAATATAAACAGCTCCCACTCGCGCGCCCCATAGCCTCACTTTCGTCCGGGCAACCCCATATTTCGTCCGGCGCTACCGATGCAACCCCGAGCTGTGGGGGGGGGGGGGGGGGGGGGGTCTTTGGGTAGCGCCGGACGAAAACTTCTCTTCCGCACGCCCTCTCTCTTCTCTCCACGTATCCCCTCTCCTCTCTCCTTTCTCTTCTATCCACACCATCGTTGCTGCCACTTTCCTCCATGGCTGTGCTGCCGTAGATCGCCGGCTCCTCCACTCCCCCTCATCCACCGTCATCCGCCGCCGCCCTCCCCTTCGCTGCCCAGGACGACGAGCACGCCCTGCTCCAGGACGACGAGCTCGTGTACGCGCCGAGGTGGGCGGCAAGCAGGAGGTGTTCGCGCCGATGTGGGCGGCGAGCTGGAGCCGTTCGTGCCGATGCGGTTGATGAAGGCGACGAGGGTGGCCGTCTCGGCCTGCGCTTAGCCCTGGCCGGACACGGTGATGAGCACGCGGTCACAGCCGAGGCATTCTCCTACCCCTCCTCCTCCTCCTCTGCGAGCTCCGGCTCTGCCGCCATGGCCTCGCCCCGCGCCTCCCTGCTGCCTCCAGGCGCCGCCCTCCTCCTCTGCAAACTCAGGGGCTCCCGGAGCTGCAGCGCGCCGCCCTCCTCCTCCATCCACGGCTCCCCGAGCTGCAGCGCGCCGGCTGCTGCTCCGCTCGTGTGAGAGGCGGGACGGCCTGCCATGGCGCGAGGTGGAGAGGCGCGACGCCGCCCGCAGGCTGTTTGTCAAAATACCACACCATCCTCTACTAGTAAAAAAAGGACAAAACTAATGGTATTGGGGTGACTGAATGGGGAGAGGTGTCCCCCATAGACACCATATTGTCCGGACGCCCCCCTCCCCCCCCCCCCCCCCCCCAAAGCTTTTATTTTGTTGTCAATCCGGACATGATTTGGGGAGCACGAGTGGAGATGCTCTAATAACATAAGAGCCTGCGTTTGTGTTCGTGCGTGTGTACTCTTTCCCTGCTTGATCTTGTACACGACTCCCTTTCAAAAAAATAAGAGACGGTGGCGTGACAGTGGTAGCCACAGTGAGGTACCCCACAGTGAGTGGTAGATACAGTGAAGTGCCCCACGGTTCTAGTCGTACTAACATGGAAATTAGCAAGCGGTCGGGCAGTTGAAGTAGAGTGTGCGGCACTTCACGAGAGCGCGCGTCCACACGTCCCAGAGACGGGCGGCGGCCTGTTTCCTCACATGGACGTGCGTACGGGCCGCACGTGAGCGCACGATAGCCTAACTAAAACACATCGAAGCTAACTAAGCTGTAGGGTCAAACGGGAGGTCTCTCCTAAACCTAAACCTAAACCCAAAACCATCGCTGGACAATTAATGCAGTATCCAGGCCCCTGTTTAAAAAAAAAAACCTAAACCCAAAACCAAATGATGCGTTCCAGCTCTTCATTAAGCTCTCCACTCACCAGTGAGTCCAGAGCATCTGAGAGGGCGTGCATGTCGGTCGTAGTGTACTGATTAGCAAATCACAGGTTGGCACCGCGTGGGAGGGTTCTTATTATCCCTGCGTTTGCTGCGCAACAGATGGAATCTGGATGCCATCAGATCGGGATGCTTTTCTCCATGGCCGTGTTTACATTTTGTTGCTTAGCTAAGCGCCGTGGCTAGCTTAGTTAATTTCGGTTAGCACGGCGCCGCAACTGATCTAAGAGGTACGATCCGCGCAGTGCACTATCACATCGACAGCGGTCAGCTGCAGGCAAGATCGGCAGGATCGTTGCCACCGGACAGAACCTTTCATGATCCTGTGCCTTGGTGTCAGATCCAGAGGACTCATCAGCTTATCACATGGCCACGTACACTCACTCCTTCCTGCTTGCGGTACTCGAGATGATCTATGTCGACGAGTGAATTCAGGAAAGAAGAAATGGATATTTTCCCGAGTCTGAATTGATGGCCATTTAGTGTGATCCCATTCGGTCGACCTCTACGGTCCCATTCCCGCAAGCTGTTGTGTGGACTGATGGCCCTCTTCCTAGAGGGAGAATTGATTTTAACCCCCCAACTCACCTGCCTTCGATTATATGCCCCTTTGTTCGTCTGCCTTCCTCTGAAACCCCCGAGCCTGTCTAATTGTTGCTGATTTACCCCTCCCGCGCTGTTATCTGTTCGTTTAGTTGGTAAAGACAGAAAATGAGCTTAATAATTTTCGAGATGCCAAATCTGCCCTCCCGCAGTTTCAGAACGCACGAGAAAGAGAAGGGTTGGCGATAGCTGCTCCCGCCGACCGCAGCCCCTGGCTCCTGCGCCGCGTTTTCCCCATCCGCCGCCGTCCATTGCTGGCCTCAGCTGCGACGCCCCTCCATCTGTTCATCAGACTGCAGTCTGCAGAGCCCAGTCGCCAGTGTGGTGGCCGATGAGGATCGAGACATGGTCGCGCCGCCGCTCGTCGCGGTGCTCTTGGGCGTCCTCGCTCTCCTCGCCATCCCGGCGGCGGTGAGTTGGGTGGTTTCCCGAGGCTCGGTGCTGGCCGGCAGGGGCGGAGTCGCCGGCGGCCAACCGACGGCCAGGTGCCCAGGAAGAGGAGAAACGAATCGGGGGGAGAGAGAAGGATATTTGTGTCTATTCGTGTTTCTATTCGGTGGTTACATACTGACAAATGTGTTAACCAGGCCAAAGGGGGGTTTCAGCAACAATTAGACAGGCTCGGGGGTTCCAGAGGAAGGCAGACGAACAAAGGGGCATATGATCGAAGGCAGGTGAGCTGGGGGGGGGGGGGGGGGTTAAAATCAATTCCCCCCTTCCTAGATGATGGAAATCGATCGAACAAAACAAAGATCAGTCATAATAACACGATACAGACCCAGACAGAAACGGAATACTTGGTGGACAATCATCAGTCTCGTCCGTGGACACGTCGGATAGCTATCCTTGCGAAGCAATTATTCCCATGCATTACAGAGGAAAATAAGTCCACCGGTGCATCGATCTGACGCAAATCATTCAGACTGAAACATAAGCAGTGGATCTGCAAGTTGGGCTGGATCGCGTTCCTGCCGTGTCTGTATGTACATGTGACGCACAATTATCAAGCTAGGACGATATGGTCGAGAGGAACATGTAGCACCGCCGCATTACGCAGCTCGGTGGGGAAATCACATCCTAATTTCGTACTACTAGTATATAAGTAGAGAAGAACATGCAGGAGATGTGTGATCATATCATGGGGAGCTCGGAAAGTGATTTGTCACCACCCGGGCTTATCAGCATTGAAAACTAACTGCGATCTGCGGCGACGAATTAACAACTAGGGTTTAAGTATTAAACAGCGAGTGACCTTATCGTCTATGCGTTTATTAATTATTCAGCGAGTGACCTTGGCGGGACTTATTTTCAGCAGCTGAGCCGTCGATTTGGACATGCACATGCGAGTAGAGTTTTCTAGAGAGAAAATCAAGGAACAAACAGAGCATATGGGAATCGAATAGGAGCCGTGCAACGTGGGCCGGAGACTGACAGAGCGTGAGTGGGAGGCTCGTAGAAAAACAGGGGTGTATATATGTTCGTACGGATGAACGGAATATAACGTATGGTGAACCAGGCTGTAGAGCTCACCTGGGCAGTTTTAAGTTTTTTACTGGTCAGAGCATCTCTAGCAGATACCGGTTAAGTCCCTCGGCCCGAAAAAGTCTGACCGATTTAGGGTACGGGACATTTTTTTCGGCCCGATCAGATACAGCAAAACAGGCTGGCCCAGAAAAATATAGCCGGGCCGCCGGATAAGCGGCGCCTCCTCCATTATATAACCAGGACGGAGCGGCCGATTCAGTACCCACACCGAACCACTCCGCCGCACCCAACACAGCTCCGCCGCATCACTCTCCCAACTTCGGCGAGCAATCCACGCCGCATCTCATCTTATCTCTCATTCCCACCTACAGATCCATGACCGACTCGAGACTGCGCAGCTTCGGCGGGTGCGGAGGGGGCGGAGGAGGCTGGGAGCCGCAGCCGCCGGAAGACGAGGCGGCGAGGAGGGCGGCCGAGAAGGAGGTGCGGAAGGCGGCCGAGCGTCGCTCGGCGGGCGCGCGCAAGCGCGGTTCGTACAAGAACCTCCGGTGGGTCGGCTCCTGCTGCGTGACTTCGAGGCGGGTAGCTCCTCCGGCAGTCGGAGGCCGCGGACGAGGAAGAGTACCGGCTGGCCCTGCTGCCGCCTATTCCGGCGGACAGGTGTTGCGTCACCGTCGGCAACCGCATGGGCACCTGCAGCCTCGATGTCCTCCTCGACGACGTGGTGCCGGCGTGGAGTGCGCGCAGGACGTCGACGCCGAGCTTGCCGCCGCCTTGGCGACGTTTGAGGTAGGAGAGAACGGTGTCGAGGCTCGCCTCCTAGCGGCGGAGGACGCACAGGAGGTTGCCTCGGCCGTGCGCGACCTCGTGGAGAAGGAGGATCTCGACATCGACGCGTAGGTCAATGAGGTGGAGCCCGCCGGAGAGAAGATCGCCGCCACACCATCGTAGATCTAGGGTTTCGGCCCGATTTAATTTCTGTTTCTAGGGTAGTTTAATTTCGTTCTAGTGTAGTTTAATTTATGATCTATTATAGTTTTGATCATCTAATATGAATGTAATTCACACGCGAACTCGTCTATGTTCCTAAATTTAAATATCCAGTAGGAATTTGGTGTATCTGTTCTGACAGAGATGAACTCGTATCGGATAATCAGTATCCAACCCGGTAGGAGTTTATCCCGCGTATCTGCTAGAGATGCTCTCAGTCTGGGACACAATGCGTCCGGCGTGCATGCATGTATGGGTCAACGTGGATCGCGTTTCGGTAGGGCAGCCCGGCCCGGCCGTGTACGGGGGAACGCGTCGATCTCGTTAACAATTTCTTCTTCGTTTTCCATGCGTCCATCGCCGCGTGGCCCGTTGAGTCGTCGGCGGTGACGGGACGGAACCGATCGCCGTCGATCCCGCGTGCACCGACGGCATGCTGAGAATTGAGATTGGATGATCAGGGGCGCCAGGTGCCAGCCGGGAGGAGCTAGACGCGTTTGGTGCGGCGTTGCCGTCTCCAGCCCATGCATGCTGCCACGACGGTCAGAAGCTTCGGACCTTGATCGGCTGTGTCCCCGGCAAGGACGGAAGGACGCGTCGATATCGAGGTGCCTCCGATCGACGGCCGGTGGGATACGCCGGTCGTTCGCGTGTGTCCATCGGATGGATCTGTGCCTTGCTTGCCGGAACGGAGCGGCATTGCCATATTTGTCTGCTTGGAAAAAGTACAACCCGCTTGAAAACGAGCATTCACCAGATTGATGCTCGACGTACGACCGGGCCGGAATCTCGTACTCCCTCGGATCCATATCAGTGGACACAACTTTGTCTAGATACACATGTATTTAGTCTAAATACTTAACTAGATACATATGAATTTAGACAAAGTTATGCCCATTAATATGGATCGGAGAGAATAATTAAAACAGCTGTCGTTGCAAATGAATTTGGCAAATGCAGCAACGTCACAATATATATGCCTTTTCGTATTTGTTTGGCAAACAGTTAGCTCGCCTTGTTGGCTAGCTCACGAACCTACGTGTGATATGCATGGCGCATGGTTAGTCAACTCGATCGCGCGCCATTTCTTTTCCGCGCCATGCGCTGAAACCTTGGACCAAACTAAACACAGGAGGACGACCAAAATCAGAGCTCGCACTTCAAACTTCCAACACACACGCGCCTAACCATTGTTCCCTCCTTGCGCGTCTTGCGCTGGGACTGAGAGAGCATCCACACATAGTCCATGTGCCAGCAAGAGTTCCACGATAAAAGAAATGCTCGATCGATCCTGTGTTAGCCAAACATCTTCATCACTTCCATCATGTTTCTTGGTTTTTTTCCTCGAAACTAGATCGACATGCTTCGTCTGGAAGCAAAGATATGTTCTTCGATGCTAGTTGACCCTTGTTTCGTTCCTAGCACGTACAGTACAAAACGAGCTCGTGGGATGTAGAAGAAGCCCATCTAGCCATCCATGCAAGGACCTAAACGAGTGGGCACGTACCTAAACACATTTCTTTATCCGCAGTTGACAGTTCCCCGCTACTTCTCCATGTGGACGCCAAACATCCGTCGTCTCAGCTGTGACGTTGGCACCAGCTTATTAAAACGAAGCATCATTGCTGATCTGTTCGATTAGTTCGAACCAGACAAGCTACACACTCGCATAGCGCCGAATTCCAGAGCCGAATCCCAGCATTGTCTGAAATGATGATGGAGCGCGGATTTTCCACATGTATGTTGATATTTTGGCACCATTCTTATTGTCCAAAGTTTTGAGATCCATGCTACACATTGCTCCTTGACAAATTGTAAATCGACCTTTCAGTTTCATGTGAATTAATCTGCACCTCACCTCACATATGTTGATTGCCCGCGTATTTGTATATAAACCCTTTTATTTTACAACATGTACTCCACCTAGATGGTTTCAAAAATGTTTTATTGAGATTTCAACTAAAGTTTCATAAAATATTCATAAAAGATTTCACCGGAATAATAAAACATAAATAAATCCTCCGAGGGCGTAGATTTCAACTAAAAAATTCACAAGAAAATGCACAGTTTCACCAAAAGTGAAACATATACGAAAGTACACACATTTATGTTATTTCATGAAAACATGTACTGGTTTAAGCACCGGTATATAACATATATATAATTGTGTCGTATCTTTATACATTCACAAACAAATTAGTTTTTTTCATGAAACAAGATTTTTTACGAAGCCTCAATGAAACATTTTCGAATCCCCATACTGGTAGCTTTAGTATAAGTCCTGGTGTAAGCACAGGCTGATTTCCAGAAATAGAAAGGTCTGTGTGCGCAGGGGCGGACCCAAGAATGGGGGCTTAGGCCCCCACTCAAAATTTCAAATTCATCTAGTATGTTTTCATATTTGGAAGAAAACGATTCAAATCCTATAAATTTGTACAAAGAGTACCCCAGTCAATTGACTTAACCCCTCTCTTGATTCTTTCTAGGTCCACCCCTATGTGTGTGCAAATATATCAGCATGCAATGTTTAACATGAATCTCAAAACATTGGGCAATAGTAATAGTAGCGGGATGTCAACATATGGGGGGATGTATTACCAAACTGCCCGGCAAAATGAATGCCGCAATAAAAAATGCCAGGACGCCAAGTGCCTAATGTGATGTGACCATCTGCTAGTTTTTTTTTTCTTTTCGAAATGGACCATCTGGTAGTAGTAATAATTAAACCAAGAGATTTAGATTAATGATATATAGACACGTAGCTATCACAATTCGCTGTCTGACTTTTGAGTCACAAACATCTCAAGTTCTCAACAAAAGAAATGCATGCTTTGGAACGTTAGCTAGGCTGGTGAGCGACGGCGAGTCGACAACGTTGCCTCGCTTCCTGCTGCAAAAACCCATCTAGTCATCCATTAGATCAGCTAGGAGTGGGCTCATACCTAAACACATTTCTTTATCCAGATTTCCACACTACTTCTCCATGTGGACGCCAAACTTGATCCGTCGCTTGCTGCAACTTCTCGTCTCAGCGGTGAGCCGGTGACGTTAACTAGCAACAGCTTATTAAGCTAAGCATCATTGATCTGTTCGAACCAGACAAGCTAAACCCGTATAGCTCCGAATTCCAAAACCGAGCCAATTGTTAGTCTGAAATGATGCCGTACGGGCCTTCAAGGTTGGCCGAACGTTATTAGGCATGAGTATTAGGCTGCCGGGCGCCAATTCTGATGTGACTATGAGTACGTGATTGAAACCGAGAGATTAAAAATATATAGATAGATTACCAAGTGATTCGCTATCTGACTTTTGAGTCACATACTTCTCGGCGAAAGAAATGCATGCTGTGCAACGTTAGCTAGGCCGGTGAGCGACGGCGAGTCGCCAACGCCGCATAGCCGTCTCGCCTGGGAACTTCTGTTCGGTCTCGCAGCCATCGCCGTCGTTGGTCGGCACAGGGCGGTTTGCTTCGTCCCAAATTGACCGGCCGAATTCAACCCAACAGAACCTACCCCTGTGGATTCACCAAATTTCGTTTCCATTTTCTACACGCGTAAGAGTGAATTCGAAATCAAGTCAGCAGTAGATTTGGATTCGGGTTACCTTGGATTATTGGAGCAGTACTAGTATACTACCAACACCAACCTGCTGGTCAGGTCTACAGAGCTACAAAGAGTAACCCAACGCAAAGAGATGACATGGAAATATATGTTGGTTAACTTGTACGGTGAAACGATTTCGAGGGATGGTTGCTTCAGAAAATGTAAGTGGGACAGTAGCGACAACGCCGGTAAATAGCTTGAAGCGATATGCTCTAAAAGAATAGCAGAGCGACGGCAGCAATCTGCGGCAGCTAGGTAGTGGTTGCGGCTTTGCTTTCAGCGTGCATGCACCGCCCTTTGTCTTGCATGTTCCGCGTCCGTGGTCCTCATCAGTGGCGGACCCAGGAATTTGTCAAAGCATGGCAAGCCGCAAGCCGCAAGCCAACAAAAAAAATTCTCAAACAAATATAAAAATGACATAGAACAAATAAATTTTCACGACAATTCTAATGAAGAAACACGGATCAATACATTACAAGTTCACAACACATTGAAATGTTCACAAGTTCATAGTACATTTGAATGATTTGAATGTTCACAAGTTCACATAACATTCAAATATTCATATGTGATTTCACCATACATTTTTCACCATACGAGCAGTTTTGCCCCTCGACACATGTGATTTCATCGCTAGAATCGCTATTTCCTACGAGGCGAGCACGACCGAAGCCCGGGCACGCGCCCGGGCAGCCGGGACGCTGAGTCCGCCCATGGTCCTCATGTCTCACGTTCCCTAGATAACCTACTACATTTTGTGGCGACATTTCGTAGCCCCGGCCAGCAGGAGTCTAGACAGTGAAAAATATGTCCAAACAACGGCATACATAGGTGCATGACACGGTCACATGTGAGGGTCAAACTTAATTTTAAGTCTGACCAAGTTTGTAAGAAATTGTAGCAATATTTATTACATTGTATTAGTTCATTATGAAATTCAATTTCAAAATGCATCCAGTGATATTAAATTGGTCTCGTAATATTGTTATTTTTTCTATGAACTTGGTTAAAATTGAAGGGAAAGACAAAAGATTTGCCTTTTTCAATTAATTAAGAAGAAGTTGCGGACAAGTTTTAGTGTTATAGACCACCACCCTTAATACAAAAGCCTAATCTCCCGGCAAGAGATGACCCAAATGCTTGGCACCCGCAAGCACCCAATTTCTCGCCTCTAACTTAATCCTAGCGAAACTTAATCCTCTAACTTGGTTAAAATTAACTTAGAACAAAAATACACTTAATTATGGACGGAGCGAGTATACTAAAACCCTTTCTAAATCTAGAGTGAGTAGAGCACGATTTGTACTACTGTTGATCTATCTTTTTCTTTGTCACATATGAATTTTAAATTTGTGGTAGTGTAAGCATATGTTACTTGCCAGGCAAACATATTCTTTTTCACATTCTCTCTCGCAAATTCTCCACTGTACTTTTGAGAGTCGCTTCAAAATCTCTAGATTTCTGGCCTGCACTTGTAGAGAGTAGTGGTAGGAGTACTACTACGATTAGGTCTAGGTTTGTGCATGCCTTCATGGTGTTGGATGGTGTGATGCTGTTGTGGAGGGAGTTGCCGATGTGTGCGCACTCGCGACGTAAAGCGGTTGTGTGCCAGTTGCTCATGGGGAGCACATCGCTGGATTATCTTCTTATAAATTCGCTTGGAGGAGGTGCTCTCTCTTTTGTTGTGCCTTCGAGTTCGTCGAGGTGGTGAAGGAGAAGCAGTTGAGAGATGGAAATCCAGGTTGGGTTGGAGCTCATGCCCGACGGTGGCGTGTGAGAGGCTTCGGCTCCTGATCTTATGGCCATCGAATCTGCTGGTTGAATGACGATCATTCTTATTTCTCCTGGACAAGAAACCAGATTGGAGGAAGCACATCTTCAATATGGATTCTGTGGTGAGGAAGTGCATCTTTTACAGCCGGTCAATACGATAAAAAGTATATGGCAAAAGATGTGGTATGAGAAAAATATGATCGGAGCCTACATGTTTACACCCTTGCCCATCGAGTGGTCTCGGCGATAACTTGCATATAGTTTTAAAAGTCTAGAACTAAAATGGAATTATCTACCATACCCAAGGTTTTTTACCTTTAGAATGTCAACTTGTAAGGAGAATCATTTTACACTTCTGGATAATGGAAGAGTTTATTTTTTACCTTAAACTATAAAACAACTTTTTAAATCTTGTATTTAATTTTAAATGGAGTTTCTTAGGAAAATAAGAAACATAGTAAAAAATAAAACTATTTGGAAACATTCACGGACTGCTAATAATATGGAGATGGAAAATGTGGCTCACCTCAGTTTAATTGTGCAAGTACTATAAATGTTTTTGTGAATATGTGCAAGTACTATAAATCATTTATATATTTGTTGAATTGTAGTATAATAAAATTATAGTCATACAAATTTTAATATTGTTCATCCAAACTTTTTTCATGTAAATTTGAACATTGTTTTATCCTGACATTTTTTTATGTAAATATTGTTTTTTTAATGTTTTGTTGCGAATGTTTCATGTAAATATTCGACAACTCAAGGTAAAAAGCGGAATTGGTTTTAAGAGTGTTCAAAAAATGATTTCTGTGAACAAAAAGAGTGGGGGTTTCAACGGATATTCTAAGAAACGAATCATCAACATGTATGTACAACATGCTTGAAACTAGATTGACTCAAGGTGAATGGCGAAGTCTAAGTGTATTAAAAGCAAAAGGGTAGTGGGGATTCTAGTACCTTTGGACCAACTTTCACTTTCACTGACCGGTAGTTAACTTCACGGATCTAATTAGATTGTTTTTTTACCGAGTTGGATTATGATAATTCACCTTTTGCAGCCGATTTATGTCTATCTTTTCGTTTGAATAACAAATATTGACTGGTAATTCACCTTTTGCATTAGTCCAACATTACACTTCGCAAAAGTGTTTCGAACATTTTTTTTATATATACGATAAACTGCTAAAAAACGATGCACTATGTTCTAACATCTTTTTGCAACACTTGGACATCGGAGGTACGTAGTAAGCAACCCCTGACAACATGTGGTCTTGGTTCGTTAATTCGTGATAAGACTCACAGGGTATCCCCGTACAAGCCAGGATCGAGAAGAGGCCGTCCATCCATCACAAAACGTAAAGAAGACGAAGCAGGACCACGATCGATCTACAACTTGTGCACTATGCTCGGGACTGCGTGATTTGTCCGGGATAGGATCCTTGGAAAACAAACAATACAGACCGAAATGTATAGTAGTGCGGGGAGAGCACGAGATCGAGAGAAGGAACGGGGAATGTGCGTCACCGTCTCCCTCTGCATGCGCGCGGCGCACCACAGGCCGGGAAGGATAAGAAGAACTTGTATGCTCACTGCGCACTGCATGCCGTAGCGCTGTTGATCCAAATTACGCCCTAAAATGGGATCTGGGCAGGGCCAAAAGAGTCGACAAGGACAGCGCCGCGACCACGACCGCTTCGCTTTCAAGAGATCCAAACAAAAGAAAGAAAATTCACCCCAGCCCAGGGGTGGCTACAAGCTCCCATGTGTCTCCCGACCTGTGAGGGACGCTGGACCTGCGTCGTCGTCTTTACCTTTCCCCTCTTTGTTTTCTACTGGAAGCCAAAAGGCTAAACCCCCCTGTGAGTTTTGTCTCACGAGCATAGCCAGCCAGGTGTGCATCGCAATCGCCTGGTCCCCGTCCACAGCCTCCTCCGACCGCATCCGATCGGCTCCGCCACGGCCTCGGCGTCGCATGCATTCAGGTCGCCGTCGTGGTGGTGGTGGACCTGCCATGCATGCTCCTCGGCCGTATCCCATTGATTCTTGCGGCGAGCACATTGAAACCGAGCGTGAGGGGAGAGGCCACCGAGCTCGCGGCCAGGCCAGACAAGCAACCACCCACGCGGCACCGGCATAAATGTGCTCTCGTCCATCGAGCTATTGGCTTCAACGGAGTGAGTGCCCTCGCCACTACTGGGGCAGCGATCGAGATAGTAACGGATTTTTTTTTTTTTTTTTTTTTTTTGCGAAGAGAGAAATACACGAAGCTGACCAAGCTTCACAGAAAAGTCCAGGAAACAAAGAAAATTACAATGAGGTCCTCCTGAACCCCAGCTTCGTCTTCGTCACGCTGGACGACACGCCGGCGAAACCCGCCGCTACTCCACCACGCTTTGCTTGGACTGGACGGAGCCCCCTTGCAGCCAGGAAGGCGACGCTCCTCGGTGCCGAAGCACCTCCACCCTGCGCTCCGGATGACGACGCTGGCTTGGTCAACTCGAGAGATAGTAACGGATTGACAGCCGTTGAGCTTGCACTAAACTGGAGAGGCCGGTTCATGAAGAGGAGCACACACACACTGACACACACATGGCATCCCATTGGCCATTAGTATGGCAGCTAGCTGTGAAATGGCAGGAATTAATACCTAGGAGGCTCTCTTGGGCAGGGGCGGCGCTAGGTGTCTTCCTAGGTATGCAAGTGAATACCCATGTTTTTTGCAAAATAGTGTTGATTATAGCAAAACAGTAACGATTTTAGCAAAATTAGTGATGATTTTGACAAAATGAATACCTAATAAATTCCTAGCGCCGCCACTACTCCTGGGTCTTGAGTGTGGTAGAGGGTCATGGTCTTCGATCGAGCATCTGCTTCCATCTTCACTTCTCGTGGGGTACATCATCAGGCCGAGGATCTCTACTCTGGTTTGCGGTTGGTTGGTGTGCGTACGGGGCAGTGGTGGAGCCAGAAATTTTTTATCGAGAGGGCCAGAGCGCAAAATAATACTACAAGGGGGCCAGAGTGTAAGAATACACAACATTTAGCATAAGTAGTAAGTGACTTAGACTGAAATACCAAATCTGGGCAGGCCCCTGCTGGTCCCCTGCCTCCGCCACTGTACGGGAGCACACCAAAAATAAGCAAGCATCCATCGATCGATCGCCAGCTCCAGCTGCATGCATGGTCACGCAGATCTTCGATCGACATGCATCACGCTAGCTCACGCCATGCGGTGGCATTATGAATCGATGATGCTCTCAGAGACTCAGCTGGAGCTAGCACTAGCACTTCCGTTAATAATTAATCAAAGGCCTGGCTAACTGGGGCTGTGATGAGCGATTGTCTTAAGCTTGTTATCGTTCCACGTCGCAGAGCACTCGGTGTTTAAAAATGGCAGTGTCGACGATAAAGAGAGAGGCGCCATGATCGCGTAGATGCTGCATGCCCTTGGTTCGATCGCTCCGCCCGGTCGCTTTCCCGCCTTGTTCGATCGGGGCCGGAGTTAAGAAAGGCCATTGTTGCATGGAAGCAACACCCAACCGCCACCTGCAATATGGCACACGCAATAACTAGGATGCTGCACTTTTTGTTAGTAGCACCAAGAGTATTCGATCGCGAGTTAGGCTAGCTTCTTCATTTGTTGTTGCAATGATGTCGATGCTAATCATTGTACGGTCCGGGCTGGCCAGGTGTCATTCTGGAAACCGGAGCGTACGTGGAAAGAGCAGCATATATCAACGGTAGTAAATTCGTTTCGGTAGCAAGTCACCCGGTCGACGTTCCGATCCTCTCTTGTCTGCATAGTTTAAAAAACCGGACCGGCGGTTCAACCGGAAAAAACCAGAACCAGGGCCTCTCCCGGTTCTTTAAGCGCACTAGACCAGCTGCGCCAGCGGGCCGGATTAAACCAGAGAAACCGAGGTTCGACCGGCGGTTTTCGCAATAAACCGGGCCATCCGGTCCAACCGGTTCAGTTGTCTGTGTTTAGAAAAATTAATTGAAGCGACTGGAATTCGAACCCTGCACCTGTACGTGCGCGTGCATGGTGGAGACGGACCCAAACCAACTGCGCTACGACCACATGTTGTACAATATGGAGAAACGTTCCTATTCTAGCCTTATTGGCACGGTGGCAGCTTATATGCAGATATGTGATGGCTACTTAGCTATTGGCTGTTGCTACCCTTTTTTTTTTAACAAGGCTATTTGCTGGCAAGTTGCTGTTCATTTTGACTACTTTGTTATGTCATTAGTATGCCAAATTGCAAGTCTGAAATATTTTGCATACCTAATTTTTTATTTATTGCAGCATTTATAAGTAAAAATATATTACTTTATATCTTAGAAAACCAGACATTGAACCGGTGAACCAGCGGTCCGACCGGTAAAAATCTGAACCGACCGCCTCACCGGTTCGATCACCGGTCCGGTTTTTTAAACTATGCTTGTCTGAGATTATTATCAGATCGTTGGTGGCCTAAGTTACGGAGAAAGCAAAAGGAAGAAGGATGGGGAAAGGCCAGATGAGAATGCGAGATCAGGGATATATAGTTGGTGCGTTTAAAGGGAGGGATTGCTTTCGTTTCTTCTTTCTGTTTGCCTTTAGCAGCTCCAGCTCGTGCCAAAAACACTAAAAGCCACGGTATACTTGGGGAAAAGAGAGTGAGATTTGCATGTACTTGGTCCTACGCCCGAAAATGCAGGGAGCATAACGAATCTAGGTCGCCATCGAACTAGGAAGACGGAATATAGTACTTCCTCCTTTCATAAAATGATGTCTCAAGACGGCATCTCCGTTTGCTGGCGTGACGAGACGAGACGTACGATGAGACGATGTGCTCGAGCACCGAATGAACGTGCTAGGAAAGCTCGCTAGCTAGCTGGCCGCCTTTTCGCCTGCGTGCGTACGTTGCGATGCATGCATGTGGATTGAAAGCCTTAATTGACAACCGTGTCTGTCACGGAAGAGTTGGACTCCGACTCCACCTGGCCGGCGGCAGACGACAAGCGAGAATGCTAGCTCCTCGTCCCCGATCGCCAGCCGACCTCGTCACCAGTAACGCCCGCTTTGCAATTTAAAAACGCTCACGCGGAGAACCGTTCACGCCAAGCTACTGCAGCAGAATCCGAGTGAAGCGTCCACGCACGGCGCGAGAGCCCGTGAGCTGGCGCCGAGTCTGGCAGCTTCCATGGAAGAAACGGCTCCATTGCCAGAGTTTGGTACGAAGAAAACACGGCTCCGTTCTTCTCCCTACGGTAATCGCGGCTACAGAACCGTGCAGCCAGGAATGTGAATTCAATGACTACACAACGCACCACGCCAGGTGGGCCGCGTCTGGAGCTCTGAACCGCACCGAACCAAAGACTAAATCGCCCGTCCGTCCAATAAAAACCACCTATGGGAGTGGGATGGACGCTGGACCAGTACACCGCAGTACTAGTACTACTGGTACGGACAGCATATTTTTGCCAGCTTTTTCTTGGAGCTTTTTTACACTTATTTTAACGCTCGACAAATGAGGGAAGAGAGAAACTTGAAGACGCAGTGAATGCTTCCGACACCTCCCACTCTCCCTCCCAGGGACAGCGAGACACCCGCTGCGATCACATACTCCCTCATTCATCATCTCCACAAATTTCCTATGTCTATGCAATGGCAAGTGGGGGAGAAGCCAAAAAATGAAACTGGATCAGGAGACCCACCCGAATTGATTTCCATCTACCTCCTACCCCTCAATCTCCCCTTATTTCCTCCTCTGATGATGGCACATTTTTCTCCCTCAAACATGTGGGTTTCCAACGTCGGTGGAGGTGCTTAAGCACACCAGGGATCTACTCCGCTCCGGTAATTCATAAGAGAATCGTGATGCTACTGAGTTACGTACGAGTTTAGACACCAGGAGGAGCTAAATGTCTGTCATGTCCGTGTCGATGCACAGTGTCCACTAAATTTATTACCAAACGGAACATCACATGCATTTCCGTACGGGTAGAATAGCAAAGGACCCGGCATAGTTCTCGTAGCTAGGAAACCCAAACAGTGCACAGCTTTTTTAGGTGAAAAGCAGTTCGTAAGTAGGAGGACCAACAAAAAGTTCACGTACAAGGGTATTTTTATAGGGTCCCTATAGATGGGAAGGTTCCTCGATCGTGGCATTAGGCTTTAGGTCACGCGTTCGTTCAATCCACCACGGGCGGTCTAGAACTGCTTTATTAAGGGCCAAGCTGGCATGCCTTCAGACGGTATCGTTTGCGTATTTACTCGCTAAAGTAAGGGACGCTGACGGATGAGGAGGTAGAGGCGTAGTTTCAGAGGGACCTCGTCCTCGTGGAGAAGTTGTCATTCGACACCGTCTAGCTGGCGTCGCGGGGGCCGAAGCGCCGCCGCAACAGGAGGCCCGCGAGTGGAACAACGACGACTGGGACCGCTACTACTGGACCGGCACATAGACTAGGTTTAGTTTAAATTTCGTCGCATTTTGTAAAAAGTATCGAATTTCAATGAAATTCGTTAAGTTTAAATGAATTCGAATCTCAATTTTTTCCTCAAAATCCTATTGAGAGCGACCGGTGGGGCGTGGCGCTCCCAAAACGCGGCACCGTTACCGGACGCTGTTTTGGGCGTGCCGGTGGAGATGCCCTTATTTCCTCCTCCGATGATGGCACATTTTTCTCCCACATCCGAACGTCGGTGGAGGTGCCTAAGTAAGTACACGGGAAATTATCAGGTACTCCGTATAATTCTATGGGAAACAAGTAGCATGGTGCTAGATGTCGGACGTCGGTGGAGGTGCCTAAGTAAGTACACGGGAAATTATCAGGTACTCCGTTGGGCCGTGTTTCTGGCTCGCGCGGACAGGGACGGACGCGCGCGGACTCGATGCGTCGGCCCGTTGAAGACGTCCTAACTTCAGAATTTGGCCACCAGGAGGAGCTAGCTGTCTCTCAATGCTGATGCACAGTGTCCACTAGATTTAGCAAACGGAACAGTGGTCACATTAGCCGTACGGGTTCCAAATTAAAGAACCCGGCATGCATAGTTCCACTGCAGATCTAGCTAGGAAAACCAAACAGTGCACATCTTTTTTTAGGTCAAACAGTTCGTTCGTTGTAGGAGTACCTACAAAAAGTTCACGTTGTAGAAGGGTGTATTTATTAGTAACTATATGAAAGACATTAGAACAGTAGCTATAGTGTTGAACAGTGCCCGCCGTGAGGGACCTATTTGCAATTTTCCTAAAACTCAGGTGCCTTACTGTAAAAACACCCCATAATTCCCCACCCTCATCTCTCTCTCCCGTGCGAGCCGGAGGTCGCCGGCGACGCCAACGCGCCGCCCCGCCGTTTCACTCCTCCCCACTCAAATCGACGGCCACAGCGAGCTCTGCCGTCGCGCCCTCTCCCTCCTCGCCGACATCCGCGTGCTGAGCCGCCCGAGAAGCGCCGGAATCGTCGCCGCCGTGCGCTTACTCGGGCCGCCGCGTCCGCACGCCGCCGGCGACGCTCCGGCGAACCAAGTGCAGCGGCGCCGCCGCTCCTGGGCACCCCGCCTCCACGAGCGTCCCCCATGCCAGCCGCGCGTCCCCCATCGCCCTGGCGCGGCGCCGCCGTGGTCATCGCCGTCGTCACCGTGGGAGGCCCGTCCACTGATGACGTGATGATGTCACCCAGACGTCACAGTGGGCCCCACATGTCATACTTTTATTCTTTCCGCAGATTTTTCCAGAAATTGATAAACTTCTGACAGATGGATCCCACTTATTCAAACAATTTTCATAAAATAATTAATATTGCAAAATCAATATCTATAAATTTATACAAAATCAATATCTATAAATCTATCCACCGAAAAAATACGAAAAAAAGAATCAAAATGCTCGGAAAAAATGCTAATTACTTATGCTCATGTTTTTAGCTAAGGGATTTTATTTCCCAACAAAATATGATGTGACTTATTAATATATTGCATTAAAATAATAAGAATATTGCATATGTAGTTATTAAGAATTTGTGCGTACAAACTTCAAAGAAGAGAGAAATGACAATTTTCCAACTATGAAAGTTAAAAAAATATCAGTTTTTTACCAAATTTTCGACAAAAATACAAATAATATACCTAAATTTGCACAAAAAATGAAATCTTTACAACTAACACATTTCTATGCATGATTAAAAAACTTCAAATAATTTCAATTAGAAGAATTAATATAACCTTTTTACTATTAATTATGGAGCTGAAAAACTTCCCAATTTGAACATTTTTCGAAACGTGAACAATTTTTAAACGTAAGCTCTCTTTGCATTTCAATAATTTCCAAATATGCACAATTTTTAAATGTGGACATTTCCAAAATTTGAATTTTACCACACAGGCTCGGCATACAAATTTGAATATTTCAAAATTTTAAATACCTTTCAAATCTAACCATTTTAGAAACGTGGAAAAAATTCAAAACTGAATAACTTCCCAATTTGAACAATTTTCCAAAACTGAACAATTTTTAAACGTAAGCTCTCTTTAAAATGCTGAAATTCGTAAAATTTATATCTTTTAAACTATGATTCAGAATAATGCAAATAATATATCGAAATTTACAGAAATTGAAACTTTTACAACTATTGCATCTCCATGCATGACAACTATTGCATTCCATGCATGATTAATCAAATTTTATTCCTGTTTAATAATTACATAAAAAACTGAAATTCGCAAAATTTATATCTTCTAATCTGTAATTCAAAATAATGCAAACAATATATCAAAATTTGCAGAAAAAATAAAACCTTTACAACTATTGCATTACCTGCATGATTAATCAACTTTAATTCCTGTTTAATTCGAAGAGTAGTTTCTGTAAAGTTTTCCAATAATAGTTTCTTTAAGATATTTTTCCACAACGAATAAATTTTTGATCGTAATTTATGAGACTTTTGCAAAATTCGAAATCTTTTTCTCGCGCTCACATTTTCGACACAACTTTTAAACAAAGTTTTCTGGTAATAGTTACTTTAAAGTTTTCTAGTAATTGTTTCTGTAAAATATTGTCCCACGGCGAACAATTTTTTTACTGCAATTTGTGAACCACAATTTTTTACGAAAATGAAGCTACGGTGACGGTGAATTGCTCACATTTCTGACACACCTTTTAAACATC
The DNA here is from genome assembly GCA_947311845.1 of Poa pratensis. Lineage (NCBI taxonomy): Eukaryota > Viridiplantae > Streptophyta > Magnoliopsida > Poales > Poaceae > Poa > Poa pratensis. The sequence goes on from CAMZMU010000056.1 coordinate 42,150,939, forward strand.
ATTCCCCAATGGCAGCTTCTTCACTACAGTGTCAAGACACTTTTCACATGAACAACAAAAAGTAGCATCTTATTTTTCCCTAATTTTCACTTTTATAAAAACTAAAATTTCTTTTCCACGCTCATATTTTCGACACAAATTTTAAGCGTAGTTTTCCGGTGATACTTTCTTTAAGCTAACGGTGAACAAAATTGTGACTGCAATTTGTGCGCTACAAATTTTTAGATTTCTCGACCTCATAGACACTTTCGACACAAGTTTTAAAACGTAGTTTCCTAACGGTAATTTTGTAGGTAACTTTTCTATGGAGAACAAATTTTCGACTGTAATTCGCAAATTTCAATATTTCCCGTCTCATATCAAAAAAAATGCTAGCTTCCCAACACAACTTTCATGTGAACAATATACTATTCCCGTGGTGAACAAATTTCCCACCATAATTTGTGAGCCACAATTTTTTAGACTTCTTCCCCACGATCATATTTTAGACACATGTATTTAGGCAAAATAAATCCTAAAACAATTTTACACCAAAAGCGCGGCGTGCGCCGCGCCAAATTCACCTCCTCCTCCTCCGCCGTGCTCCTCCTCCGGCCGCCGCGCCCGAGTTTCGCCGGAGCAACTCCTTTTCTAATTTTGGATGAAGGAACGTTGTGCTTTGCTCGAAAACTATGATGACACTATATGTATACTAATAGTTGACTATTGCGTCATATTAACGAGAATTATCATACTGTTTTATCAATCAACTAGCACTTCACCTTGATAGTCGTTGGATTCAAAAGTTTTATCATTCACACGCGTAAATCCTATTTGCTTTCCCTGGGCTACCAATTTCGTGGTTTATCTACTTAATTATTCATCATTATGCTTCCAGTACCTAGCTGATGGGCTTTCTACAATCCACCGCATAAATACCTAATTACTTAGCTACAGACAACCTATATGCACGCAAAAAACACATTGTAAAATACAATAACAACAACAAGGTATCGCCAATAAAAAATTAAAAACTAACAAAAGCACGGCGTGACGCCGCGCGAAAATTCACTAGTACACCCCTATAGATGGGAAGGTTCCTCGTGCCATTAGGCTTTAGCTCATGCGTTTTTCAATCCAGTGACCACACGGTATCGTTTCTCAGCGTTTTTTTCCTCACTAAAAAATTAGGCATGCGCTGTGACCACCAAACACGCGTCAAGCTGATCTAAGTTGCTCGAGTCAAAGTAGGTCAAATCAGACAGCTTCTTAGACTAATACACACTTGCGCGTGCAGTACATCCCATCCACTGCATGCAGCATGTGGAATGGATGGATATTCACAGCGGAAGAGGTTGCGATTTCCGTTCCTCATTCCTTTCGCACTTGTACTGTTTTACCTTGGACGTGCTCGGTAAGAAAGTATGTCTTTTTCTGGGCTAAGACAAATTTGAAACGGAGAAGCGTCATTTTCCATGTCGACGGAATTATTCCTAATTCGATAGTCTCAACATTGACCATTTGTCCAACCTAAAATAGTCAATTGGTCGGTGTAAAAAATTATGCACGATTTTTTAACCCTAGAGGCTGCTTTATTCACCAGAGGTGACAAATTTTTTTTTTTGAAAGCCCACGTATAATTAACAAAGTACCACATACAGAGTACATAGTACAAAAACATAAAGAAACGTACAATACGCAGGGGAATCAGCACCAAGAACGGTGTCAGAAGCTCCTCCGTCGTCGACGTCGAAGACCGCCGGCCACCTCCTTACCGCTGCCAGAGGCCACCTTCTTCGTTGGAAGATGCCGCAAAGCCCGTCCGCCGCGCCGCGGCGGAACTTCTGTCGGTGAACGGCCACGGCGAGTGCCCTCACTCTCCTTCTTCTCCACCTTGCCGCGGCCGCCTTCGAAACCGACGCCAGCAGTAGCCGCTGACCTCGTCCAGCGCTGGGTTCCAGCCACCAGATCCGCCGCCACCGCGGATCTGATGGAAGGCAAAGGAACTCGAGCACCACGCCGGGCCTCGAGCTCCCGCAAGTCAGGCGCAAGGACGGCGAGCCCCGAAGAACTCCGTCGCCGGAGAAGGTCGCGCCGACACCAAACCGCCCGCCGACAACACCAACTCCTCCAGAGCGCCGCCGGCGAGACCTCCACCCTACCCTACCGTATATACAAGCCGGAGCCGGGGATTCCCCACCCTCCCGCCGCCGAAGCGGCCGACGGAGGGGAGGAATCCCGCGGCTCGGCGGCGCGCACGGTGGATTGACGGAGACGCCCAAAAAATCGCCTCTCTCCTCTGCTACAGTGGCGGGGAGGGGATAAGGCGTGCTCTCAGCTTGCGACAATTTTTTTATTGTAAGGGCCTCGAAGAAAAAAGTTATTTCTTACACAAATAACCCTGTAAAAGATTGGAGAAAACACCACCGAGTCCATCATCTTCTCCGTCACCATGCACGCTAGATAACCTCAGAGCACAACGACCTTACTCAGCACCGACATCATCAGATTTCCCCGAAGAACCAGTTCCTTCCGGCAACCCCTTCAGCCCGCCACCACGACGGGCACCCAGGGCCAGGGGCGGAGGCAGGAAAAACACATTAGGGGGGCCAGAGCAAAATATTCTACCATTGGGGGGGGGGGCAAAAGGCACAAATACGCAATGTTTTACCTAAGGCAACAGGGACTTATTGGAAATTTTAGGATCTTAGGGGGGGGCCAGGGCACCTGCTGGTCCCCCTGCCTCCGCCACTGCCCAGGGCACCAACAACCAAATCCCGATCTTCACCTGAGCTAACGAGCTCATTCAGGTCCCTTTCTTCAGATCTACCACGGGCCACCTCCGTCCACCATGGACAGAAAACAGAGCAACACGAGGAGGCTCTCCATCTGTCGCTTGGGGACGAACGACAAGGAGAACATAGCGAGAATGGCATATCGCCACTAGGAAACAAAACCTAACTCTATTGTACATACTAAAGAAGTAGGCAACTCGCCTCAGCCATCTCCGGGCGGCGCCGTCTCCAGAGAAGGCCTCGACACGGCCCGGGGTGGAAGAGGCGAGAGCTGCCTCCTCCCCTCTGCCCCTTGCATCTCGTCCCTCCTCAATGCCCGCCCTCCTCTCATTACTTCATTCGACGTTGACATGCTCTTCCGTCTCTCAACCTTCTTATGTTCATTGTCCTGCTATCCAACGACGTTGACGTTGCCCCTCCCCCAACCTACCTCCTTCCTCCTCTCAACACCGAACAAGAAGAAAAGCTTCGCCACCGAAGTCTACGGAATGAACGTTCGATACAATTTTTCAATAAAAAAGGTAAACGATACACATAGTTAACTAATTCAAAAAAATTGCATATAAACTAGAACATATTGATACACATTTGAAGTTTCCAAAATAATAATTGTATTTATCACCAAGTTCTAACATTAGATATAACTTTTTCCATTCCTTATCTGGCGTTCATAAAAATACGACATGTTTTTTACCACGTTTTTTTACATATTTCAAGCACGCAATAATTCTCATCAAATTTAAACCGATTATCCTAGACATCATTTTAACCCGTTTCCTGTTTTCTCCCACATGTCATCATTATCTCCTTCCTCTTCTTTTAGGCGGCCTAACAATTCTTACCGACCCCCCTAAATCAGCCGGGCCCTCTCTAAAAGATTTGGCCCTTGACGTGCACGACGGACGCCATTTTTCGGGATAAATTGCCGCGCCCGCGTCTCCAGTTTCATCTGCTTTGCTTAACCAGCTCTCGCCGCTCCCTTTTCTGCGCTAAGCTTCCTGTAACAATTTCCCCATTCTCTCTCTCTATAAAACTCTGCCGCCGCTTCTCCACCCTCCGTGAGAGCTTTGCAGAGAGAGGGAGAGCGAGACGGAGCCACACAAACACAGCTCACCGCCACCGACGGCGTTTCTTGTTCTTGTTCTTGCCATTGCTGCAGCAAAGTTCTCCTCCGCCGCTGCGCTCCGGGTAAGCGCCCACGCGGCCTTCCTCCCCTGCCCCATGCGTTCTTGTTCTGCTCGTTCTTGGCTTGCTTCGTCTCTGGCTGGATGCGTGCGTTCTTCCCCTGGCTGCTGCCTGATCTGTTCCGGGTTCCTCGGGGTTCGTTTCCCAGGGGTCGTGCGCCACCATTTGCTCGATTTGGGGTTCTTGCTCTCTCCCCGCGCAGCAGATTCGCCCTTTTCTCTTCACTTTTTCTTCTACTTTTATTTCCATGGTGCCTTGATTTGGGGGCGTCAGATTTGGTTTGCGACTTTGCTTTGCATTGCTCTCCAAATTTTGCTGCTTTTTTTACTCTCGGTTTCTCCCCTCCGTCACTGTTCATCCCCACACTTGTTCACATGCTTCCCTGTCCATCTGTTTCTCCCCTTCCTGTGTGGCATTGGGGCGCTTCTTTGCGTCGGTGAACTCCTTGCTCACACGAATCCTCCTCCCTTGCTCTGATTTCAGATGAGAAGCAGCGCCACCGGGGCGGCGACAGTGCGGTGGGCCTGAGGCTGGAGAGGCAGGCAGCCAATCCACCCGAGAAGGCTTCCGGCAGAGAGACGGACAGTGAAAGGTAGCCCAAATGGGTTCCTTGGAGGCGCGGTACCGGCCGGCCGGAGCAGCGTAAGATCTCTCTCCCCAGACACCCTTCTCGATCCAAAGGAAAAACTACTCCTTTTTTCTGTGTGTTGCGTAGCTTTTTAGCTGGTTATGCTCGAGGAGATGCCGCTCGCGTGCTAATCCATCTGCAGATGTGCGCTTTGTCATGTGCCGCCATGTGCTAATTAAGCTTAGTATTCCTGTGGCGTTGGTAGAGTTGGTGGTGGTGGCGTGACCATATCATCATCATCATGGTATAATCTTAGGAGTACTGCCTTGTGCCCTGTACAAGATGCCGTTCTTTCCTTTTCGCTGCCGTTCGTTCATGGTGCCCCTTAACTTCCCTGATCTTGTAGGTGGTGTGGTTGTTGGTTGCTGTGCCTTTATGGTATATATCCACCTATCAATCCATATGCTCCCACTCCTGGGTAGAGACGCAGCAAAGATATGCTCCCTCTTGCCTTGTTAAGATGATACTGTGTTGGAACTACTATGGATCGGTCGGTGGATTTGTTCTTACTGATCTGGGGGTTGGTTTTACATGTTTGGACGACGGTTTTAACCCCATATTTAGTTAGGCGAGCAATTCGGTAAACTGGTTTTGCTGTTATATGGTGGGGCCAGGTGTCGGTGGTCATGTGATTCTCACTACAAAAATTGACCTCAAAGACCGCTCCTTGTCACCAAATGCTATTAATTCCCTGCTGATGCATTAGTTCCTTCCATGTGCAGTCGGCACCGCAGTGGGCAGCTTGGCACGTTGAGTAGGTCAGCAGCAGTACAGTTTCTTCGTGCCTGTGGCCCAAGAGTGACAAATGGGGATCATACGTGTAGAGAATTGCAGGTTTCATTTCTATATTCTATAAAACAAAAGAGAATCCCAGGTATTGCTGCGTTTGACTCTTCCATGCGCGGCGAACTGAGTGAATTCAGCAAACTGTGTCGTCGTCCTCAGTCTTCTTGACATTGATGGCATTGCCACTAGTGCAAAGCTTTCGTTTCTACGCCTGGGATTACTTACTCCTGCAGCTTTTCTTGGCGTGGAAATAAGTTACTAAAATTGCTAAGCGTGCTCTCCATTTGAGACCAAGAAACATGGAGGGTTAGGTACCGGGAATCTTCGTGATTAGTGGGTGCTTTCCTTTCCTAAAAGATGTGATCAATAAAGCAGAGGTCTGGAGGTATAGAAGAGTGTGCTGATTTCCATTTGGTTATCTTTTGTAGTTCTCGCCTTCTCGGTGCGGAGAAACGTTGCACTTTTTGTTTCCCTTAGCCTTTCTTCTTCAACACAGTAGCCAAATAACTTTAGTCTGTTCACTTCCCAATATGAGAGGCTGGAGTTTCTCCTTTTGATATGATGTGCGAGTATTTTAGTTACACCATGGAGGTCAGTTCCCTGGACCTTCTGGGCATAAGCTATCTTTGTGGTGGTAAGCAATGGGGGAAAGCAAATTAAGGGACCAGGGTATGCTAGCTTCTAGGCTTTGTCCTTGTCATTTTGGTGCAATGGTTGTTCTGATAAGGACATTGCTAAAAATAATATTGAGCATAAATTTAGGGAAGCTATACTTTTCTTCAGGCGTTCTCCTGCTACTTTTTTTATCTATAATAACTAACTTCAGCTAACTATTCCAAAACGAAATTACCTACACCGAGCTTCCAACCTTACGGTTTTCCAGCATCCACGAAGGGTTGTGATATATACACAAGTAAAGAGGGAAAACAAGTCATGCTCCTACTTCATGAAATGAAAGCTGAAACCAGAACTCATATTTTCTCATAGGATCAGTGTGAAGGGTTATTTATACCAACACAATACACCTTTCTATTTTAGCTCCATCCTTATTTTTTCTTGGCAGATTTAATATTTGATGTTCAAATGCCGAGTTGCTTATTTTACCTACACTGAGCTTTCAATGCCTGATGGTTGTCTAGCGTCCACCAAGGTTTTTTTTCTCAATAGTACCCACCATCCACCAATGGTTGTGATATCTACAGAAGAGTCAAAACAAGTCATCTTCCCACATAATGAAATGAGAGCTATACAAACAACTCATCTGTTTTAATAGGATTAGTGTGAAGGATTAGTTTATACTAACAGCCTTTTATTTCAGCTCCATCCTTATTTTTTTGTCAAGATTAATACTAGATGTTCAAATACTGTGTCTCTTGCTCTGACAGTTTCCTCTATTTCTTCTTCAGTGATGACACAGCTAAGAGAAGGACCCAGAAAAGCAAAAGTTTTAAAGAGGTTGAGAAATTTGATGTCTTCGTCCTAGAGAAAAGCTCTGGCTGCAAGTTCCGTTCTTTGCAACTTTTGCTCTTCGCTATCATGTCTGCTGCATTTCTGACACTCCTATACACTCCATCTGTGTACGAGCATCAATCGCAGTCCAATTCTCGGTGAGTATACCAATCAAGAAATATAGTGTAGTACATGGGGATATTATGTATATTTTGAGTTGGCTCATGATGTTCATATGCTTGCAGGTTTGTCAATGTTGGATGGATATGGGACAAGACTATCCCTGATCCGCGATATGTATCTTCTATGGGTGTTCAGTGGGAGGATGTGTATAAAACTATTGAAAATCTGAATGGTGGTGAACAGAAGCTCAAGGTCGGACTCTTAAATTTTAACAGCACTGAGTTTGGGTCTTGGACACAATTGCTCCCAGAAAGTGAGTTCTCAATCATAAGGCTGGAGCATGCTAAGGAAAGCATTACCTGGCAGACACTGTATCCTGAATGGATTGATGAGGAGGAAGAAACAGAGATTCCATCTTGTCCATCGCTTCCAGAGCCTAACTTTCCAAGAGGGACACACTTTGATGTTATTGCTGTGAAGCTTCCATGTACCCGAGTTGGGGGGTGGTCAAGAGACGTCGCAAGGTTGCATTTGCAGCTGTCAGCGGCAAAATTGGCCGTGACTGCTGCAAGAGGCAATCGTGGGGTCCATGTGATGTTTGTGACTGATTGCTTCCCTCTTCCGAATCTCTTCTCTTGCAAGAATCTTAAGAAACATGAAGGCAATGCTTGGCTATACAAGCCTGACTTGAAGGCATTGAGGGAGAAGCTTAGACTTCCGATTGGATCCTGTGAGCTTGCTGTTCCACTGAAAGCAAAATGTGAGTTGGTTGCTGTTTGCTCTTTTCCATAGCTTTGCTTATGGAAGTTTAAATATGTGGCAATCTCTCTGCTTTATCATAGAAACGCATCAGCAGCTTTTCTTATAAAATTATCATGATGTACTTTGTTACGTCTTAGTGTTGTCCTGTATTACTGTGAATTTTCTGATGAATAACACCTATCTTCTCTTTTACAGCAAGGCTTTACTCAGTAGACAGACGCAGAGAAGCGTATGCTACCATACTGCATTCAGCAAGTGAGTATGTCTGCGGTGCGATCGCAGCTGCTCAAAGTATTCGTCAAGCTGGATCAACAAGGGACTTTGTTATTCTTGTCGACGATACCATAAGTGATCACCACAGGAAGGGCCTGGAATCTGCAGGGTGGAAGGTCAGAATAATCGAGAGGATCCGGAACCCCAAGCTGAGCGTGATGCTTACAATGAGTGGAACTACAGCAAATTCCGGCTGTGGCAGCTGACAGATTATGACAAGATCATATTCATAGACGCCGATCTTCTCATCCTGAGAAATATAGATTTTCTGTTTGCAATGCCAGAGATCACTGCAACTGGCAACAATGCAACACTCTTCAACTCTGGTGTCATGGTTATTGAACCTTCAAACTGCACATTCTCGCTGTTAATGAATCACATCAACGAGATAACATCCTACAATGGTGGTGATCAAGGATACTTGAACGAGATATTCACTTGGTGGCATCGGATACCGAAGCATATGAATTTCTTGAAGCATTTCTGGGAGGGTGATGAAGATTCAGTGAAGGCGAAGAAGACACAGCTGTTTGGTGCCGACCCACCGGCCCTCTATGTCCTCCATTATCTGGGCCGCAAACCGTGGCTGTGCTTCCGGGACTACGACTGCAACTGGAATGTCCCGATCCTCCGGGAGTTTGCCAGCGACATTGCGCACACCCGGTGGTGGAAGGTGCATGACAAGATGCCCAAGAAGCTGCAGAGCTACTGCCTGTTGAGATCGAGGCTGAAGGCCGGGCTGGAGTGGGAGCGGCGGCAGGCCGAGAAGGCGAACTTCATCGACGGGCACTGGAAGCGGAACATAACCGACAAGAGATTGAAGATATGCTTCGAGAAGTTCTGCTTCTGGGAGAGCATGTTGTGGCACTGGGGCGAGGCCCCCAACTCGACGAAGAAAATCTCGGCGCCCAACTGACGAAGAAAATCGCGATGCAGGCGCTGCCTGCCGCAAGCCTGTCAAGCTCATGAGATGTGTAGATATCCCCCCCCTCGAGAGATTAGTATACCAGATACAGACCCCCAAGCTCCATACATACATAGCAGCAGCTTGTAAAGGTAGCTATGCATGCTCTAGGCCCTTCCCCAACAGCTCTACTACACCTTGTGTTTGCTGTCATGCTTGCCTCACGGCGTGCACTCGCTGCTGCTGCTGCTCCTCGACGGCTAACGATTTTTTGGTTTGTGGCTAATAATTCATCAGTATAGGTACATTTCCTGGGCAAAAGAACTGTTGGTCAAGTTACTTGAATTGGCTTTTGTGCAATAGCTTAGCTTAGTATGATGTATGTATGTATGGTGGTTGAACTGTTCCACTGGTGGTCTCTGGGGTGATGCAACCAACATTACTGATTGCTGACCAGCAGACACCTGCTACTTCGTTTTGGTATGAACTATGATATGATGATTCGCATCTTCTCTTTGCTGCAATGGAATTTGGATTGGTTGAACTACTCAGCAGTCCATATGGTTGGACAGTTGAAACTGGTTTTGTTTACACTTATCTGTTCAGCATGGACGGACGGTACGGAAATACCTAACAAGGCAGCAAGCATTGAATTGCCGTGCTGCTGGGTGCAGATGGAGAACACATGGGCGCATGGAAAGCAGAGTAGGGTGACCTAATGAGGAGGGACATGAGCACATCATGGCAAGGATCCATTATTTCGTCGTGCTCCGTTGGGTTTTGGGTTACTTCCAGCTGTGGGGTCTTTTCTTTCAGATTCAGTGGCCGGTGAGCGAGCTTGCTAGCTTTTCCGACAGCAAACACCGTCTAGAAAAGCAACGAGGAGGATTAGGCTGTACAAGCACTAGTGCGACTGGTACTGTTTGTCCAAGGCTCCAAGTTTGGGGAGTGGTTGGAGCCGCTGCTGGATTTGCATCGCAAGTGACCCTGTAGGATTTTTCTTTCATAAAAGAGTCCAAATCTGCGAACACCCAGCTCTACATCACGACTATATATCTTCAAAAAACTCATAAGAAATATTCAAACAATTCACGGCCAATGTTGGCATAGCCGAATGTGGGCCAGTCGCTTATTCTGGCTCGGCGAAGTAGTTAGTGGAAAGCGACACGGGTTGTTCGGCGAAGTAGTTAGGGGAAGACGGCGAGGAACTCCCGTTGCCGAGGGACGCCGCTGTCGAGCTTCCTTGGCTCAAGTCACCTAGAATTTGGGCGGCGGAGATAACGTCTTGCTCCGCATGCTGCTCCTTTCTCGTCTTGGCGCGCTGTCGCCGGCCAGCTCGGCTCGCCGATGAGGCTGTCCGTATCTGCTCCTCCGTCAGCATCCCCACCGGCAGTTTCAGTTGCTCCATCTTCATTGGCTTTGGATGCGGCGCTCGCGTCGCTAGCGCCTTCTTCCTGACTGACGGCGCGAGTCCAGGTCCCATTCGACGCGGCGACGAAGGAGGTTTGCGATAGCGCCGGCAGCTACGAAAAAGAGGTTTGGAAAGGCGGCGCTAAAGCAGGAGAACTTGAGGGGTCTGCAGAAATGGAGGGAAGAAATTTGAAGGGGTTTATGCGGCCGGCGCGCCAAGTAAAGGGAGGGGAAGAATTTGACGTCCGGCATGTCTCAATAACAAGGCGGACCCGCCTGTCAGAGGGCATGTCCGGACATTGTCCGACACGCGAGAGGGCCTCCAAAGTTGGGAGCCTGCTCGGAGTGCCAGACCAGTTTTAGGTCGGGTCGGGTCAGGTCTGACCTTTGGTGTGGGTGGAGCGAGTTTTCGTGTCCGGCCCCAATATGTGTCAGTGGAGATGTTCTTATTACCGAATTTTATCCTGAGACCTAGGAGTGCCACACTGCTCGTTCGCCCACAGTCTCACTGGACTTGGGCCGGTGTCTCTCGCAGAATAGAAAACGGGGTACGGGACGCACGCATAGGCGTGTACGTACACGTGGTGGCGTATTCGTATCGCGGTGTCCATCCGTTGTTTTGCTTTGGCCAGCAGCACGAGAGCGTTGCGGCCATCGAGTGCGTGTGCCGTCTTCCCGGCAGCTGCTCCTGCCGGCGCTTTGTCTGTCAGAGACCGCATGGCATGGCACTCGGCTCAGTACCCTAGGCGCAGGTCCAGCCAGCGAGACACAGCGAGGCGCGGCCACACGCGTCCGTGCACCGTACATGTGTGCCGACTTTTGATGGCTTTGACCGGGGGAAGAAACAAGGGAGAAAGGACAGTCCTTGCCTGCCTCCTTGGTCGGCGCGGCTTCTACTGGAGAGCGCGTCACCACCTGTCGCCGCGGTGGCGCAGTGTGGCCGCGTCACGCTGCCTGCCGTTGTGCCGGCGCCGACGCAACGGAGTCCTTGCTTCCACGGCGGCGGCAAGTATGAACCGTGGATTGGTGGCTGCGCGCAGCAGCCGGTACGGTTGCGACGCAATCGCCGGCCTCGCTTGGATCTCAAAGTTTTAGGGAGAGTAGCTTTGAAAGCGATTTGTCGCGAAATGCGGCTGGTTTGTTGGCGACACTGACATCGCCGTGAGAAAACGGAACCTGCTTTGCGGTGGGCCGGGGGTCTCTACTGGGCACTCTCGTGATAAATGGGCTAGAGGGAATGGTAGCTGTGCTGTGGGCTTAGGTCCAGTAGGGTCTGTGGCCATCGCTAAGGATGAACACGAAGGAGGGCCCAGACGGCAAACCTAAATGCCGCCCGTCAGTGCCGCATAGGGCTAGCGCCGTCTGAAGCGGATTGCCCTTGGCCGGGCCCAATTCGTGTCGCCCCATTCTCATCTTCCTCGATTCCGGCAAACGCCCGAAAACGAGCCGGTGTCGGCGACGCCAAGGAGAAGGCGCCGGCGAGCCAAGACCGAGCCGGAGACGGGGCCGACGTAGGCTCGGAAGAACCTTAACGGTGGGGGGGGGGGGGGGTGGTGGCCGGGTTTAGAGGGATGGCCTTGGGCGCCGGCGGACCGGCGGTGGGGGGCGGCTGGAGGAGGGCGGAGCGGCGAGGCGGTCGCGGAAGCGCCGCCGGCCGCGGGTGGCGGTCGCAGGCGGTTGGGCCGGCGTTAGCGGCGGGGGGTTCGACGGCGGGGGATCGATGACGTAGGCGGCGGTGGTACAAAGCGGCGCTAACGCGCGGTGTATATCAGCTCCCGGCCCAGACCAAGAGAACTTCTGCTGACAATTCCCCCAAGTGTACCAGACAGCCCACAAATTCGTAATGTGTGCCTTCTGCCTCGAGCGTGTTTTTTCTCTCACAAATATTCTGGCTCCATCCGCAATAATGATACTGTTTGTAAGAACATTTCATGTCAAATTTCATGTTCAGTACTAACACTACGAGGACGTCCATTCCAGCGCATGTCTATGTTTACGGTATAAAGAAAGTAATTTTGTAAATATATAGGACACATGCATAAAGTTAAAGCCTAATTTGAGTGACATATTCTTTTCTTTTTCAGAAAATCTATTTTTTTTCCCGAATCGGGTGCTATGCTCCAGCCTCTGCATCATGACGATGTACACAACCATTTTATATTAATAAGGAAACAAGGGTTAACTAAAAGTGGCTATATGAATCAACCACCGAACAAATCACTAAAAACAAAGACTACCATCTTGAAGTTTTTTAGTGTGCTGCCATCCATTTTGGTTGAAAATAGTCCGAACAACCGCCATCAACCGGGTACATCCAAAATCCATAAGTGCTCGCTGGTCCTGTGGCAAGAGAAAGGACCACATATGTATCCAATAGAGAGCTCGGTGTACAACATGCAAAAAATAGCACTTGGCACTGGGTTAATAAGTTAGTCCAATAAAACACTGTAAATTGATATCAAAACATAGCAAAAGCATGTAGCCATGATCTCCATTGATAAAGAACATAATAAGAAATCCGCAACAAAGGCTCTCGTATCCCAGTTGTGATGGTCCGACAAAGCTTTGTGCCTTGTTGTTTCTTTGGCGATGAGCAACAAAAAGTGTGTCATTGAAGCTGGATGGAACCTGCAACAAGACTTGCCAAGAGGTCAGCTTTCGCTTCCTCCCGCAAGGGAGAGTATGCCACATGTGTAGAAGCCTGTCCACCCAGCCGCAGCTTATGCAGTTTTACACCTTGTGGACGGCACTACAGGAGGTGGTGCTACAACCGGTTCCTGACTCCATCACCTGGCGATGGACGGCTTCGGGGAAGTACACGGCGGCGTCGACATACAAGTGCCAATTTCGGGGAACCTACGCCCCATTCTCAACGCCCAAGCTTTGGGGCGTACACGCCGAGCCGAAGTCGTTTCTTCGCCTGGCTAGCCCTCCATGGAAAGTTGCTAACCGCGGGCAACCTGGCCATCAGGGGATGGGCGCATGATCCTATATGCAGGCTATGCATGATTCACCCGGAGACGACACAACACCTGCTACTCGATTGTCCCTATGCGACTGCAGTCCGTGAGAAGGTGTTTGCGGCAAACGACACCATTGGGATTGCCGATGCTCCTATGGGCCGCAACCTCAACAGCTAGTGGGATGACCTTCTTCGGGAACTGCCGAAGGAGAATAGGAGAGAAGCAAGTGGGGTGCTGATCTACGCCATGTGGGGAACCTGGAAAGAGAGAAACCGACGGGTCTTCCGCAACGTTGGACTCCTTCCGGACGCGGTGGTGGCTCTAGTTAGGGAGGAGATGGCTCAGCGGGCTTACGCCCACTATTGATCCGGGAGACTCGCTTCCGGGGCTTTAGGCCTCTTGTTTTTGTAATTGGTCATAAAACTCTGTACAAAAACTCTTTTTCTATCTAATCGGACGGCAGAACGACTGCTTTAAACCTCAAAAAAAAAAAATCACTTCCGCTACTGTTGAATTGGAGAAGGCCCTAATTCCCGTGGCATGTCGGCCTGCTGCCATGGTTCTCGGAGAAACCTTGGAACCTGCAATCAACAAATCATTTGGTGGTGTGATCTGGCCCACGAAGGTTCTGATAATCTTGTCGGTGAGCCTGTCATTTATTGAGTAGCTTCGAGGCGGTAGCAGTGTTTTTTTTTGAACTATAATACTCCCTCCGATCCATATTAGTGGGCATAGCTTTGTCTAAATTCATATGTATCTAGTTAAGTATTTAGACTAGATACATGTGTATCTAGACAAAGTTGTGCCCACTAATATAGATCGGAGGGAGTATATTAATCAGAGCACCAAAAATTGATTACAATTTTGCTTAGCTAAGTCCGTCAGGCCTGGCGGAACTGAATCAAGTAACACATTAGCACTCAACACATTACGACCTATTTTCGCCAGTTCATGAGCTACTCTGTTTCCAGACCGATTCACTTTTGAGAAAATGACATCAGCTAGGGACTGGGTGAGGCCCTTAATCTCCTTAACAATGCAAGAAATTGCCGACTTGCTGGTTCCTTTGAAGTTCAGTTCAGATACTAGAGTAGCACAGTCGCTTTCAACATGTAACGGCCCATCAACCTTTAATATGACAGATTTTACAGCATGCAGCCCAGCTATCGCTTCAGCGGCTTCAGCGTTAGCACAATTCTGTAGATTTCCCCATGCACACATAAGAACCATACCAGCATCGTTCCGCAACACTGCGCCCCAGGAACCAGTGCACGTCTCTTCACAAAAACCTGCATCAAAATTAAGTTTTGCCTAGCCACTTGCAGGTTTTTTCCAAGGTTCAGGTTTCTCCTTTTGATTGCAGCTGTGTATCTCATTGCTGTGACCAATTGTTTGCTTCCCTTTTGGGTCAATTAGTGCCCCAGTATCTCTAGACACATTCATCGCAGATAAATAAGAAACTAGGAAAGCAGCGGACTGTTCAATTCCGCATTTGCCATCTCCAAAAATAATATTGTTTCGTAGATGCCATGTTCTCCACCAAAGAAACAAGAGTTTGGCCCTCATGTGCTCATCAGAATGACTTAGTAGCACTAACATCCAATCCTGCCCAGTATAGCGCAAAGCAAGATCATCAGGGAGATACCATTCTTCCATTAATCTGTGTCGAAGCGCTCTAGCTTTAGTACAGTTTACCATGGCATGGTGATTTGTTTCGGGCTCCATTCCACATATTGTACACGTTGGTAGGTGATCCATGTTCCTATGATGCCGTAAAGCCTGAACTCCAAGGGTATCAGTTGCAAGTTTCCAGCCGAAAACACGTGCTTTAGGAGGAACCTTGGTTTTCCAAATCAAATTCCAAACATTCCGGTCTCCAGCTGGATAGCTACTCTGTCCTGCTTCCTTCCCTTTTGACTGAATTTCAAGTGCTAATTTGTATGCACTTCTGACAGAAAAGAGCCCGTTTTTCTCACGACTCCAGGCTAGGAAGTCCTCCCATTAAATGCTGGGATTTTAATTTGCAGGACCTCCTCTGCATCGGGAGGGAAGAAAATATCTCTGATCAAATCTTCCTTCCAGCACTTTGTAGCAGGGTCTATTAGATCTGAGACCCATTTTCTTCTTGATGGTTCAGCCTTGCCGAATATTTTCATATTTCCTCTAGGCACCCAATTGTCACGCCATATTTTAATTTTTGACCCTGAAACTACTCTCCATATCACACCTTGTTTGAGCAGATCCAATCCATGCATGATAGCTTGCCAGCATGGAGAGTAGTTTTGGATGAATGTCGTATCAATAAGATCACCCATATGGGAGTTGTTAGCATAAGACCGCAACTTTGACGCTTCAATTACGAAAAACCGCGACAATGCTGTGGGATCGCGTATAACCGCAACTTTGGTGGTCTGTGTTCGCAATGTTCAAACTTTCTGCACTAAGCGCGAATTGACACTGGTACTGACGTGTGGGGCCCAACTGTCAGTCTGACCTAGTCAGCTTGCCACGTCAGACTGACAGTTGGGCCCCACACGTCAGATTGCCTATCAATTCGCGCTTAGTGCAGAAAGTTTGAACATTGCGAACACAGACCACCAAAGTTGCGGTTATACGCGATCCCACAGCATTGTCGCGGTTTTTCGCAATTGAAGCGTCAAAGTCACGGTTTTATGCTAACAACTCCCCATATGGTAGTATTTGGATTTTAGCAACCTTGCACACATACTATCTGGATACTCGATTAAACGCCACGCTTGTTTTGCTAATAGAGCCGGATTAAACAGACGGAGATCTCTGAATCCAATACCACCTTTGCATTTTGGTCTTGTCATTTTATCCCACGCCATCCAGTGCACCTTTCTAGTCTTATCTTCTTCATCACCTCACCAGAAGTCCCGGATAATGTGGGAGAGTTCATCACACAAGCTGGCAGAAAACTTGAATACATTCATAGCATATGTTGGTATTTCCTGCGCCACTGATTTAACCAAGGTTTCCTTTGCTGCACTAGACATATTCTTCTCAGACCAATCAAAGCATTTTTTCCGAAGTCTCTCCTTTGTTGGCTGAAATTTATCATTTTTCATTCTCCCCTCTGGAATTGGAAGCCCAAGATATTTATTGTTGTTGTTATTGTTGTTGGTGTTTTTTGTTTGTTGTGGTTATCGTTTTTGCTGGGTGTCGTCAGGCCGTGCATCCTGGATTCCTGAAGGAGATGTTCCACCGTCAAAATTAATCACCTTGGCTGCGTGGTGAACTTGCGCTGGAAGACCTGATTTCCTGTTTAATAGTGTGTCGTTCTGGACTTCCAAGCCTTCTACAAATCTTTTGCCTCGTTTAAAAAATAAACACCATGTGATGTCTGAGTACCTTATGTCCACCCTCACTTTGTCGTTGTTTCATTGTGACGAGAACTATGGCTCCATGGAAACAAACCAACCTCTTTCTCTCAAGTTCGCATCCATCTAACACATTTTTTTCATCAAAGCTATGGTATTCAAGAATAAACAACTCTTTAAGACCACGTAGGCTCTACAATTTTTCCTTTTTCTATTCACTACTCCCTCCATTCACTATTATAAGATATTTTAGTTTTTTTCTTTCCGAAAACACATGTATTTAGACGTGTTTTAGTGTTTAGATTCGATCATTCCGACCCGTACCTAGTCTATATTGAAGTATCTAAAACATCTTATAATAGCGAACGGAGGGAGAACAACTTATTTCAAAATCGTACTCCAGAAAACCCCATTAATATATTTGTGATACCCTCACATTGAAATACTCTAATCAAACTATTTCACAATTCTAAATCGACCTAAAGATATAGACACTTATCATATACCAAAGTAGCACAAACTATTTGATTTGTTAGACGAAATTCAGTTAATAATTCAAATATAAATGTCTTACTCTGGCGGTGTGCTTTTTAAAAGCTAGGAGTTTCAGTTGCATGTATATTGAACTTATCACAGTTCCACGTAAATGCAATGAGAAAATATCAACTAAAATTATTAACTTTACATGTACCTTTATAAAAGAATTTTAGTTGATATTTGCCGTATGTACTCATTACATTATAGATAGTAAATTCATAGTAACTTCATAGTAACTTTTCCAGACCTAATCTTATGGATGAGCCGACTGAAGCTTTGTTTAATGATTTGTCGTCTGTACTCGGCGTGTGGGAAACCGGGGTGTCGTAGTTATATTAGTTCCTTCCCGAGGTGCTCGCGGCGAGGATCTGCATATAATCGAAGCAGTCGGACAAGTGGATCCTGCCATTTACCGGCACAAAATTGTTGTGTGTCTATTATTTGTGTAATTTGGTCCTCGACCTTACATATGGATGTATTTGTTTTCAACCCGTTAATTATTAGTATTGTGTATGACATGTTGTCAACACAGGGCTCAGGGGATGTGCGGCAAGGCGCACCCCTAAATCTAGTGAAAATAATCGATGGAGCTATTGACAAGATACATCACCGATTTCAAATTTAACCTCGTGGGTCTTCTAGGGGTCATGTCGGGAAGCTCTGCTTTCCATTCACACCCTGAAACATGTTGAAACTTGCGATTTCAATGGTGTTGGGTAGAGGCAGGAAATGCCAACATGACTATAATTAGAAGACCAATTTTGGCAGGGTACAGAGTTTTGGATCGACGAACACAATGCTTCATAGGTTGTTGCGCTTTGTGATTTCAATGGTGTTGGGTGGCAGCAGGACGAGATTCATGTCGAAACCACACATGTGCAAGTGAGACTAGTGATTGGAGCTTTGCAGCTTAACCTCGGTGGGGGTTGCTGCCTTGGGGATTTCATTTTGGTGGTACTTTTTGATTGCCGAGTACGTATCGATATCCAGGTTCCAGGGTGACAAATTTGTGCCCGTTATACCTGACAGTGATATTTTCCTATTAAATGCGTTGTGTGGAGAGTTCGGATTTTCTCCTGAATTAAAACATACAATATTTGACTGGGCGGCAGCGACACTCGTGTATTGTTCCCTTCTTGCAGATATCGCCTTTGGAGAACCTCTTCCGTATTCTTAGGTATTGTATTGTTAGTTTTGGTCCGGCTGTGATTGATCATTGTGGCAGATTCTTTTAGTTATTATGTTTTCCTTTTTAGTTGTGTTTATCCTAACTAGTTCTTGACATTACTATTATGGTGGTGCAGAAACTGGATGTAATTGACATATTTTAATATTAATATATTTCTTTTGTCGAAAAAAATATATTCCTTTAAATTATAAGAGGGATCAGTTAGACATGCCCTAATTAAGACGGAATGCTATCGCGGACGGTGGAGCGGAAGGTTGTAGTTCGTGATGGACAGAGACCACCACCGGTGAAATTTGACAATTTGATTGTGCTTTTGCGTAGAGTCACGCGTGATAACTGGGGAAACGGCACGCCGATTGAGCCTATTTGCTCTTTCTCTCCGTGTTCTGGCAGTCTTCCAAGCCACTCTTGTGGCCAGATACATCGATCTTGCCCTAGATGAAAACAGTCTGTTTCTTCTCACAGATTTGGCGGCCATCGTGGTGTTAAACAACGTGTTGTGTTGTGTGCATGCTGGTTGTACCGGGTGTTGGTACCGGGTGTTGGTGCCGTGTGTTGTACGAGATATGGTTGTTGGAGATTGCCTGGTTTAGATAGATAACTACTATGTATAGATTTCTTAGCAGCCAAGGCAAATCACAACCGTATCAATCTTGTAATCGTTTGACTATATTAACACGAAGACGTCCCTGCCAGAGGCATACGTTCCACCAAGGTTTTATATGGTATCAGAGCCCCTTCTTCCTAAACACATCTACCGAAAACTCATCTCCACCCATGGCAACCTCGACTTCGACCTCGTCGGATGCGGCGGCTAAGAATCCTCTCAGCCAGACGGTGCAAGAGAAACTCACGAGCAAAAACTACCTCGTGTGGAAGACTGTTGTCCTTCCTGCTGTGCGCGGTGCCCGTCTTATCGGGTATCTCGAGGGCAAGGTCAAGGCGCCGCCGGAAACCCTTTGGTGGAGGAGGAAGGCACCGATGGGAAGAAGACCACCGTTGAGGTGGAAAACCCTGCCTATGTGGCATGGATCGAGAAGGACCAATCTCTGATGTCCTACCTCGTGAATTCCCTCAGTTTCGAGGTACTGGTGCAGGTCACCGAGTGCCAGACGTCGTGCGAGCTCTGGACGGCGATCCAGACCATGTACGCGTCGCAGTCCCGCGCGCGGGTCATGAACCTGCGCCGTCGTCTTCAAGATCTGAAGAAGAGGGAGATGTCCGGAGTCGTCTACTTCAACAAGCTGAAGGCGCTGACCGATGAGTTGGCGACGGCGGGGAAGCCGATGGACGACGACGACATCATCAACGCCGTCCTGAACGGCCTCGACGCGGAGTACAATCCGCTCGCCGAAGCCGTCTCGGCTCGGATCGATCATGGTATCACCCTCAGTGAAGTTTATGCAATGTTTCTTGCAGCTGAAGCGCGCATTGAGGCGCAGAACGCCGACACGGGTGGTGGCGGCTTCTCAGCCAACCTTGCCTCTAAAGGTGGGTTCGGCCGTGGCAATGGAGGAGGCTACCGTGGAGGTGGCAATGGCGGTGGTCAAAACCGCGACAACTATGGCCGTGGAGGCGGCCAGAACGGTGGCTATGGCGGAGGCTACGGCGGCAACGGTGGTGGTGGCGGCCGCTACAACAATAATGGTGGCGGTGGTGGCGGCAACAACTATCAAGGTAACAAGCCGCGCTACACCGGCCCGCCGTGCCAGATCTGCCGCAAGCCGGGACATCCGGCCGACAAGTGCTTCAAACGCTTCAACAAGTCCTTCGTCACCCCCGAGCAGCCGCAGGTGAACGCGGCAACCACTGAAAGTTCCTATGGGGTAGATCCCCACTGGTACATCGACACCGGTGCCAATGAGCACGTCACGGCGAGTTGGAGAAGCTCGCCATCCGCGACCGCTACCACGGCAACGAGCAAGTCCACACCGCAAGTGGCCAAGGTATGGAAATTGAACATATTGGTCATGCGTCTATTAATACTTTGATCGTCCTATTCATCTCAAAAACATCCTTCATGTTCCAAACGCTCACAAAAGTCTAGCATCTGCTTCAAAACTTGTCTCAGATAATCATGCCTTTGTTGAAATTCATCCAACTTTCTTTTCTCTAAAGGACAAGGACACAGGGAGAATCATCCTCCAAGGCGAGAGTAGGAATGGCCTCTACCCCTTGCACGGCGCCTCCACCGACCCATCCAAACAACTTCTTAGTGCAAGTGCGAGCAAACCATCCTCTACGCGGTGGCATGGGCGTCTTGGACACCCATCTTTTTCAGTTGTTGAGCAAGTCCTTAGGACTAATAAACTCCCTGTGTCAAATAAGCATGATGAGTCAATTTGTGATGCCTGTCAAAAAGGCAAAAGTCATCAATTGCCTTATCTTAAGTCTACAAGTGTGTCTAGTGCTCCTTTGGAGCTTATTTTCTCGGATGTTTGGGGGCCTGCCCCTATTTCTGTTGGTCGCTACAAATATTATGTGAGCTTTATTGATGATTTCAGCAAATTCACTTGGATCTACTTGCTTAAGAATAAATCTGATGTTTTTCAGAAATTCCGTGATTTTCAACAACATGTTGAGAGGTTGTTTGACAGAAAAATTCTTGCTGTTCAATCCGACTGGGGTGGTGAATATCAAAAACTAAGCCCTTTCTTTTCCCGTGTTGGTATATCTCATCATGTATCATGCCCTTATGCTCATCAGCAAAACGGTTCCGCGGAACGAAAACATAGACACATAGTTGAAGTTGGTCTTTGTTTACTAGCACATGCTTCTATGCCTCTTAAATATTGGGACGAAGCTTTTCTCACGGCGGTGTATCTCATTAATCGCCTTCCTAGCAAAGTCATTCAAAATCTATCACCCACCGAAAAATTATTCAAAGAACCACCCAATTATTCTTTTCTTCGTGTTTTGGCTGTGCTGTTTGGCCAAACCTTCGTCCCTATAATCAACGAAAATTACAGTTCCGGTCTAAGCAATGTGTTTTCTTGGGCTATAGTGGTCTGCACAAAGGTTATAAGTGCTTAGATATTCCCACGGGAGAGTCTATATATCACGTGATGTCACTTTTGACGAATCCGTTTTTCCGTTTTCCACACTTAACCCAAACGCTGGTGCACAACTTCGTGCTGAACTTCTTTTGTTGCCTTCGGTTCTTTTGAATCCTTCTATCTCTGATCAGGAGAATAATATGCGTCATGATCATATGTCAGTTTCTGCTAATTTTTCTGATGAAAATAGCTCCCAGGAGATTTCTGTTGGAAATCATGCAGGTGGTGATCCCGAAGCTGATCTCTCTGCGACAGACTCTGGGGAATCTTCCCCGGGATCTGCACCTGGCGGCACGTCCGGAACGGACGCCTTCCCGCCCGACCAGCCTGGTCCCGCGTCGTCATCTGGGCGCTCCTCTCCGAGTGCGCCGCGTGGTGACGGTCCGGAGTCGACCGCGTCGTCGTCTGGACGGACGCTGCTGTCTCCGCCACGTGGACGAAGCTCGTCCACAACTTCTCCTGCGTCGCGCGCCTCGTCCGCGCACACGGAGTCTTCAACGCCTGCTGGTCCCGATCCCGAGCGATCCGGGTCAGGATCTTCTGCCACTTCCGACCAGCCTGGATCTTCTGTGTCGGCAACGTCTGCTGACCAACCTGTGCCCGTTCCGTCGCGTGCACATACCAGGTCTCAAAGTGGTATTTTCCGTCCTAAAGAATTTACTGACGGTCATATACGATGGTGTAATTTATGCAGCACTGGTGAACCTGAATATCTGGAAGAAGCTCTTCGTCATGATCAATGGCGTGGGCTATGGATGAAGAAATATCTGCGTTGAAAGCAAATAACACTTGGCATCTTGTTCCAAGACCACAAGGCAGCAATGTAATTGACTGTAAGTGGGTATATAAAATCAAGAGAAGATCTGATGGTACAGTTGATCGGTACAAGGCCCGTCTCGTAGCAAAAGGGTTCAAGCAACGGTATGGGATTGATTATGAGGACACTTTTAGTCCAGTGGTTAAACCTGCAACTATTCGCTTAATTTTGTCTTTAGCTGTCTCTCAAGATTGGGAGATGCGACAGTTAGATGTGAAGAATGCGTTCCTTCATGGCGTTCTGGAAGAAGAGGTATATATGAAACAACCTCCTGGGTATGAGAACTCTCAAACTCCTCATTTAGTATGCAAATTGGATAAAGCTATTTATGGTCTAAAGCAAGCTCCGCGTGCGTGGTACTCTCGGTTGTCTTCAAAGCTTCATAGTATTGGCTTTCTTCCATCCAAAGCTGACACTTCTTTGTTCTTCTATCGGAAAAATGGTGTCACTATATTTATGCTCATCTATGTTGATGATATAATTATCACTAGTTCTTCTAAGGAGGCAGTCACTGCAGTTTTAGCAGATTTGCGTATGGATTTTGCGCTCAAGGACTTGGGATCTCTTCATTACTTTCTTGGTATTGAAGTCAACAAGATAGCCAATGGTATTTCTTTATCTCAAGCAAAATATATTTCGGATGTTTTAAAGCGTGTTGGTATGGGGGAGTGCAAAGCTGTTACCACCCCTCTTTCTACATCCGAAAAACTGTCTGTCTCTGAAGGGGAGCTTCTTAGTGATGTTGATGCTACTCGATATAGAAGTGTTGTTGGAGCACTTCAGTATGTCACTTTGACTAGGCCTGATATTTCCTTCTCTGTTAACAAAGTTTGTCAGTTCTTGCATGCACCTACAACTCTGCATTGGACAGCTGTGAAGAGAATTCTTCGATATCTGAAGTTCACTATTTCTCTTGGGCTGAAACTTGTAAAATCTGAGTCCACATTGGTCAGTGCCTTTTCTGATGCAGACTGGGCAGGATGTCCAGATGATAGAAGGTCTACAGGTGGATTTGCAGTATTTCTTGGCTGCAATCTCATCTCATGGAGTGCACGCAAACAAGCCACAGTGTCAAGGTCAAGTACTGAGGCTGAATATAAGGCTTTAGCTAATGCTACAGCTGAAGTAATATGGATTCAAACTTTGTTAACAGAACTTGGTGTGAGTCACCCTAAGGCAGCATCTTTGTGGTGTGATAATCTTGGTGCCACATACTTATCAGCTAATCCAGTATTTCATGCCAGGACTAAGCATATTGAGGTGGACTATCATTTTGTTCGTGAAAGAGTTGCTAATAAGCAACTAAATATCAGGTTTATACCCACAGGTGATCAAGTGGCTGATGGGTTTACAAAGCCGTTGTCTGTTCGGCAGCTACAAGTTTTTTGTCACAATCTCAACTTAGATAAGTGAGGGAGAGTGTTAAACAACGTGTTGTGTTGTGTGCATGCTGGTTGTACCGGGTGTTGGTACCGGGTGTTGGTGCCGTGTGTTGTACGAGATATGGTTGTTGGAGATTGCCTGGTTTAGATAGATAACTACTATGTATAGATTTCTTAGCAGCCAAGGCAAATCACAACCGTATCAATCTTGTAATCGTTTGACTATATTAACACGAAGACGTCCCTGCCAGAGGCATACGTTCCACCAAGGTTTTATACGTGGTTGTGCTTAAAACTACTACTACCTCCGATCCATATTAGTGGGCACAACTTTGTCTAGATACACATGTATCTAGTCTAAATACTTAACTAGATACATATGAATTTAGACAAAGCTATGCCTACTAATATGGATCGGAGGGAGTAGTTCATTAGTGGATTGCCCGCCAATCAGCACTTATCAAGAACGGTTTCCACTCTCTCATTCGAGTTGGGCACCATTGCATTTGCATTACTGGAGTCCCTCTACGACAGTGGCACCATCTCAGTCGATCGGCCCACTAACTCACGCAGACTCTCGATTATGCCTACTATACTACCAAACCTACTTGCTACACCTTGGGTATCCACTGGTCTCCCTGTATGAAGCTGGCGACGCTGTAGACGTCGACGTGCTCCCTGGGCACCTGGCTGCTCCACGCCACCCTGCTCCGGCTGCGCTCTCCGCCGCCAGGGCCGGCGCTACCGTACTCCCCATAGTAAAGCGTCTTGAGCGCGAAGTCGCCGCTCCAGGGCATCCACCCCTGCGGCTTCACGATCTTCGCCAGCGTGCACCCGACGAACACCGTGCGGGAGTACTCCTTCCATGGCCGGCCAGATACACGCGGTGCTTATCAGGCTTCTCCTTATACATCGCCATGTATTCCTCGCTGCCGTTAACGCGGCAGCCCCGGAGCTCGATCCCGGTGGGCTGCGCCGGGTCGATGCGGCCCCGCGTCGTTCTTGCCCTTCTCCGGGTGGAGCTGCCGCGGCAGTACGATGATGGCGCTGTCGTGGAACACGGCCGCCGAGTTGCCGAAGATGAAGTCCACGGTGCCGGAGACCCGGCACCGGGTGTAGAACTGCCGCATCGCGTGCACGTAGAGCGTGTCCTGGTGGCCCAGCAGCTCGACAGTGTCGAGGACGGTCCGGTCGCCCGTCGTGCGGAACGCCACCGCCTGGCACGCGTCCGGCCCCGCCGTGTTCGCGATCGTCAGGTCGCGCGCCATGAAACCGTCCGCCAGCACACCTGAAAATGAATACAGCTCAATGTTTACGACCAGATTTTACTGTGGTGATCGAGAGAACTCATCACGTCGCGTGACATGCGGGTGCAGATTTGCCGGATAATGCTCGACGGTGTCGAGCACCGTGCGGTCCCCCGTCGAGCGGAATGCCACCGCCTGGTGCGCGTCCGGCCCCGCCGTGTTCGCGATCGTCAGGTCGCGCGCCATGAATCCGTTCGCCAGCACACCTGAAAGAAAATAAAGCACATTGTTTACGACCAGATTTTACTGTGGTGGTGATCGGGAAAACTCACGTCCGGTGACATGCGGGTTGCGGATTTTAAAGTTAAAACGGTGGATGGATCAGGGTGCAACTTTTTCTCGTTGGCCGAATTGACTCCTCGAGCAACCATGTCTGGTCTGGTTTGTGTGCATGCGAGGGCATCATTTGTCGAAGCGACATGTGTAATGTGTTTGGTAGAGAGCACGGGTAAGTTCGTTGCCGTGGTCGTGCACCTTAAGTTCACCTTCACTTGCCTGTAACGAGAACGACAGCTCCATGGCAACGATCTAGCCTCTTTCTCTTAAGTTCGTATACACATATTTTTCATCAAAGCTATGCTATTCAAGAATAAAGAAATTTTTGACACAACTGTATGTCTACAAATTTCTGTTAACTAGAACTTATCTAAAAATCGTACTCTAGATAACTCCATTAATATTTTGTGATATCTGCACATTGCAAACTATAACCTAGCTATTTAAAGATTCTAAATAAAGCTAAACATATGTAGACACTTATCATACACCTAAGTAGCACATAATCTTCCACAAGTGAAGGTGATTTGCTATGGTTTATGATGTTCCTTAATTTAGACGAATTTCAACTAAAGAAAATATTTATAAATATTATTCAAATATAAATTTCTTACTCTAGCGGTGTATTTTTTTAAAATCTAGGAGTTGCGATTGCATGTATATTGAACTTATCCACACGATTATGGTTTGTGTTGTTAAATGCAATGAGAAAATATCGGTTAAACTTATTTGACAAAGGTGCACGTAAATACATATTAAGATCTACAAAAATGAGATGTAAATATGTAAAAATGTTTAATATAAATTGTTAATTCATACGAATTTTTCTGGATCTGGTATACACCATGTTGTGATGTACAGATTTTGTTTATGTGAATAATTAAACAAATTTTATGTGATTTCATGTAACTAAATAACTTTAACAACATTATTTATCTAGTATGAAGAACATGGTAACTATTAGTAGAGCGGAGCCATCGTGGCAGTCAAAATCGGAGCTTTACGACGACGGCATTATCTACATCGACGACGACGAGTAGACATAGCCTAGTTTAGGGTTTAGTTAATTTGTTTAGATTAATGAAAATGTTATTCAATTTGAATTAAATTTTTAACCTTTTGCTTTGATTGATCTAAATTTATTCCCCTCATTTAGTGTACATTTTATTTTAAGGGTGCCCGACACAAAATTAGAAGGCTACCGATGCTCCAAGGCCGTGCTTCGCATGGACCACGCAGCCAAAGATATAGCTCGTGATGGGCATAGACTAGTCTGTTGTTTTGCTCCATTGCTTGTGCTAGAATTAGCGCCCATCGTAGCCGTGCTTAAAGCCACTGTTCACTAGTGGAGTACCCGTCAATCACCACTAATCTAGATCGGTTCCACTCTCTCAGTCGAGTTAGGCACTTAGGCATCACTGCATTTGCATTGCTGCAGTCCGTCTGCGTCAGTGGCACGATCTCAGTCGATCAGCCCAGTAACTCACACGGACTCTCAATTATGCTTACTATACTACCAAACCTACTTAGAATAGTGTACTACACTTTGGGTATCCACTGGTCTCCCTGTATGAAGCTGGCGACGCTGTAGACGTCGACGCGCTCCCTGGGCACCTGGCTGCTCCACGCCACCCTGCTCCGGCTGCGCTCTCCGCCGCCAGGCCCGGCGCTACCATACTCTCCATAGTACAGCGTCTTGAGCGCGAAGCCGCCGCTCCATGGCATCCACCCCTGCGGCTGCACAATCTCCGCCAGAGTACACCCAACAAACACCGTACGGGAGTACTCCTTCCATGGCCGGCCCAGGTACACACGGTGCTTAGCGGGCTTCTCCTTGTACATCGCCATGTACTCCTCGCTGCCATTGACGCGGCATCCCCGGAGCACGATCCCCGTGGGCTGCGCCGGGTCGGTGCGGCCCTGCGCCGTGAGCGCGTCGTTCTCGCCCTTCTCCGGGTGCAGCTGCCGCGGCAGGACGGTGATGGCGCTGTCGTGGAGCACGGCGGCGGAGTTGCCGAAGATGAAGTCCACGTGCCGGAGACGCGGCACCGGATGTAGAACTGCCGCATCGCGTGCACGTAGAGCGTGTCCTGGTGGCCCAGCAGCTCCACGGTGTCGAGCACCGTGCGGTCGCCCGTCGAGCGGAACGCCACCGCCTGGTGCGCGTCGGGACCCGCCGTGTTCGCGATCGTCAGGTCCCGCGCCATGAAACCGTCCGCCAGCACACCTGAAAGAAAATAGAGCGCAATGTTTACGATCAGATTTTAGTGTGGTGGTGATCGGGAAAACTCATCACGTCCCGTGACATGCGGCCGGGTGCAGATTTGCCGGATAAAGCTCAAACGATGGATGGGTCAGGGTGCAACGCCGAATTGACTCGTCGAGCTACCATGTCTGGTCTGGTATGTGTGCATCATCTGTCGAAGCGACTTGTGTTTGCCAGAGAGCACGGTGTGCCCTGCTCGTATCGGCACGTCGCAGTCGCTACGGCCATCGCCAGCCATGTTTGCATTCACAACTTGATCAGCTGTTGCTGGTTTTGTGTTTCAGGACGCTGAAGTCATAAAAAGGCTCCGCTAGGTTCCCTTACTGTACAATTTTGGAAAGCTATGGTGAAATTTGGCAAGGTCAGGCCTTGGTTTGGCCCTAGATCAAAATTATTGGCGAGTGGATTCCTCAACAAAAAAAAAAACTTGGCGAGTGATACTATCGCGCTTAACTCAGGCAAAGATTTTCTTATGCTTTCTGCATTTGAACACATCCAAAGAATGGTGTCTTCACGATACTAAACTGACCTGGTTTCGAATTTTCGATTCAGCTGTGACGTTTCTTCTATGGGAGATTTCCTCCCGGATACCATTCCATTTTAGGGACCCGGAGAGGCGGAGACTAATCTTAGTTTCGTACCATTTGGCCAAGACGTTTCCCATACTCATGCTGGACGCATCGCACAAAAGCTAGGAATTGATGGTCCACATCACGACATGCTTCACGGAAAGCGTTTTAGGTGCGGACAAAGTGCTCAATGGGCCGGTCGATCACGAGCACCGTCTTCAATGCCCCCACATTGATTTCGTGAACGTATACGAACACATAAATACAGTGAAAGTACGGTTGCATACGCACCTACGGTGGCGGTGTTGAACGTGGAGACACCGGGCGTGTCGGCGTTGAGGTCGCCGGTGATGACCGTCTTCCCCATGCCGTCGCCCACGAGCACCACGTTGGCCTTCTCCCACGGCACGCTCACCGTCTCCCTGTACACCCCCTCCTTCACGTGCACCACGAACCACCCCTCCCCGCCGTCCGGCGCCGCGGCCACCGCCTCCCGCACCGTCCCGTAGTCGCACCCGCCGCCGCCACCGCACACCGTCACGTTCACCGGGAGCCCCTTGGGCACGCCGAGCTTATCCACGTCGGCCTCCGTCTCCGCGGGCGGCGGCCAGTACCCGTCGCGCTCCGTCTGCGGCGGCGCCCAGCGGGAGGTGTCGTCGCCGTACCGCTGCAGCGCGGCGAGCATGGAGATGTAGTTGCTGCTGACGGCGATGGTGTCGTCGAGGAACGCCATGGCGTCGGAGACGGTCCGGGAGGAGTTGACGTACTTGTAGGCGGACCAGCAGTCGTAGAGGTGGAGGAGGGCGGCGGAGGCCGGGTGGAGCGACGACGGGGAGGGGGGAGGCGAGAGGCGGTGGGCGGAGAGGGAGAGGAGGGTGAGGCAGTTGGTGGCGGCGCCGGAGAGGTTGACGTTGGAGGAGGAGGCGAGGACGGAGCGTGCGGTGGAGACGGCGGGCGGGATGCGGGCGCGGAGTGCGGAGAGCGTGGCGCCGAGGAGGTCGGACGTGGAGGACTCGGCGGTGGCGTTGGCGGCGGAGAGGGTGGCGATGCATGCGGGCTTGAAGCGGGTGGCGTTGCAGGCGAGGAGGACCGGGAGCGGCGCCGCGTAATTGGCTGCCGGAGGAGTTGGCCTCGGGGATGGCGCCGGACCGCGGTGTTTGTGGTGGGAGGAGAGGGAGGAGGGGAGGTGGAAGAGGAGGAGGAGGAGGAGGAGACGAAGGGGAGGAGGCATTGCTGATGGTTCAATTGTAGGTAGTGCAGTGTGTGGATGATGATCGGGGATCCGGGGTGTGGGGTGCGGTTGGTTATAACGGCGACGGAGACAGAGAGAAGAAGCAGGCTGGTTGGGGAAGAAGGGTCAAAACTCACAAGGAAATGTTTGATGACCCATGGAAATGTATTTTGAGGTGCTGCAAACTTTCATGGAATAGAGATGATAGATATACATGTAATCGCTGTTCTCTATCTACATTCCTAGTATATTTAAAGCTGGCCCAAATCGCGGCCTCACCGCGCTCCAGCACTGTAGCAACTACAGTGTGCTACAGTGTTCAACAGTGTCGGGTGTGGGCCCCACATGTCAGCCTCACGTTGCTGGCGGTTTTACACGACGTCCCCCGCAAAGAGCGAAACAAACCCGCAGTACACTTTTCCACGAGGCGAAGGACTTAAATGCGATTATGGAAAAATAGAAGGCCCTTTTCGCAAAAACGTCATCGCTTTCCCCTTCCTCCTCCTTCCCTCCAGTGCGGCCGGAACTCGCCGATCCCGCCGTCGCTGCCGGCGCGCCGCGCTGCCGCCACAGCCCTCCCCGCTCAAATCTGAGCACGCAGGGAGGTGCGCCGCCGCGCCAGCACCCTCCACGTCGCGGATCGCATCCCGGGACGGCCGTGGCCCGCCGGATTTGCCGCCGCCGTGCTCCGGCTCCTTCCGCCGCGTCCGTGCTCCGTGCTCGCCGGCGGCGTCCCCGGCGACCATATGGTCCGGGGCGCCGCTCCCTGCCTCCCCGCCACGCCCTCGCGCGGAATCGCGCCACCCCGGCTCGCCCGCGTGCTCCTTTGCACGATCCCGAGCTCGGCAGAGCCGGCGGCGCCGGGCGCGTCGTCCGCCGCCGGGTGACGTCACCCGTCGACGTCACCGCGGGACCCGGCAGTTTTTTTATTTTAAATTACAGAAAAATGAATAAAATTGTAAACTCAATAAATTTTGCTCTCTAACTCAGAAAAATATGGTCAATATACCAAAATGTTCAGAAAAATGTAAATTCTCTATTTGTATCAAATCCATGCATGTCTAAACAACTATTAATAGCGTCTATTTACGATAACGAAATAACCATTTAAGAAATTATGTAGTGTTTCCAAATGCATGATCTCCATATTTAAATTTGAACCTCAACACGTTTAAATTTCAACCTCAACACGTTTAAACATGTCATGGCACTCATCCTTTTCCAAAAAAAAAGAACTTTTAATTCTTTTTTTACTTATTCCCAGAAACTTCTGTAGTTTCAAGATACAAATTTAAATCAGACCAAATTAAATTATTCGAACTTTTAACAAGTTTAAATCAACATTTTAGAAACTTTGGTGCAAAGATGTAAAAAAAAAACTTCAATATTCAATTTTAGCAGGCTAAGATCAACATATTTATACAACTCACATAAATAAAATCTTCAATATTGAATTTTCAAAAATCCGAGCAATTTCTAAACACAGGTTTTCTTTCCATTTCAAAAACTTTCATCTCTCTGCAATTTTTAAATACCGCTATTTCGATATTTTATTTTCAACCCCACATACGCGCCATTAAAATATAAAATACATATCCAAATACACAAATTATATATTCGTTTAACTAAATGCTCATATAATGCACACCTCCTAATTACGAAGCAGGAAAAAAAAAGATTAATGCTATCATATAAACATAACCAAACATTTAAATTTACTAACTATTCGAATATACCCTACCATTTTCGGGTAAAAAAAAAGATTACCATTTGGATACAATTTAAACACAATTTCTCCAATTACATTTAAAAAAACGTGCCAACATACAAACGTACTTGAATATTTCCATTTGCTACGTATTTCGAAATTATCTAATGCAACTACAAATTAATTCAAAGTATTTTTTTAAAGCAACAAAATAACCATCCCAAATACTGTGAAACATTGCCAATTTTTTAAGCAACAAAATAACCATCCCAAATACTGTGGAACATTGCCAAAATTATTGCGAATCTTGGAAATTTAAAATCCTACATATTTACATCGATTTACAATATATGGATCCTATAAGTCTCCTTTCAAATCAAGACGAATCTTTTTAAAAAAAATAATAGTACCAGTAAATTAATTTCTACAGTCAAAATTGACTTCCTCTAATTTGATGCATTCAATTTTATTACATCCCATGCGAATGGATTTATCTCTACAAAATCCCATCTAGAAATAATGAAAAAACACAACAAAATGCTTCGACAAAACAAATAATGATTATTTACGTCAGAAAACACATATTTTTAGCATTTTAAATTGATGAATATTTGATGAAAGCCCTACCGCACTTCCTCTTTGGAACAATTTCAAAGCATGAAAATATTTTCATAAATACCCTCACAACAATAAATGATGATTATTTATGCCGGACAAAAGAAAATTATACTTACATATTCCACAATCTTTAATATCTTTGGAACCTGCTCATTTTATGAAGGCTATTTATTTTAATCTTAAAAACACCCCAACTTCAACAATTTCAAAAAACTAACCTACTTTTAGCTACAAGTTTCTTTCAGTTCCTGTAATAAAAGAGTAGAACCAACAAAAAAAAATCTATAAATACCCATCGCCAAAATATAAAAAAATATATGAAAATAGTAGAGGAAAAAAAAAGAACACCTATTTTCCACAAAAGACAAACAAATTCGAACAATTCAAATTGCCCTACATGTGCACAATTTTATGAGAAAAGCAATCATATTTCACCATTCCAACTCAAATTACAAATATCAATATTTTCGTAGTATCATATAACTTCCAAGTCTCCTGATTCTGCAACCACTACGACTTGAAAATGTGGACATTTCCAAAAATTGAAATTCACCACATTTCCCCTGGTTTTTTTTCCCCCCGAAAAACTTTCGTACCTTCCGAAATACAGCTTCAACAATTTTCAGATCTGCAAAACTTCAAAATGTAGACATTTTCAACATTTCAATTCCACCACATAACCACATCATACAAATTTGAAAATTCCAAAAAAATTCGAATCCTTCCAAACACATAATGCATTTCCTCTAATTACGTTTATATCACAAATGCATTTCCTTTACTTAATGATAGAATATAAAATCTGTTTATATTTCATTTGAACGAATCTTTTTTATGGTCTACAAAAAATAAAAGAAATATGAAATATTCGGAGTTTTGTTTAAACAAAAGAAATAGATAAAAAAGAAAAGACTTTTTATGCAATGTTCCAAATTCTTAAACAAATGATAATGGAATCATTTTTTTACAACACTCCAAATGCTTCATGTCTCACTTAATAATGGCGTCATTTATCTAAGAACTACATGTATTGTTCAACTTTACAATAACAAAATAGAAAACATGCTCTCAAGTTGCAATTTGTCTAACATTTGAGCGAATATTCTGATATTCCGTAAAATAAAAACCAAAATGCTCATAAAAAATAATCGAAGTGCACTCAAAACAAGTACCAAATTTGTTTCGACATTTCAATTTGGCTAGCAATTCAACTCGACACGAGCAAACTTTCCCCAAATATGGAATCAAATTCAAATGGATTGTTCTGATTTTAATTAAATATTGACGTCCAAAGAAAACATGTTTGAGCATTTCAAGCCTTCAACTATTTGAATATTGTACACAACATATCACAAATGCATGCAAAAAATGCTACTTATTCATAACAAAACAAACAAATGTTCCAACACACCAATTTAGCCAACATTTTGGTTAACAAAAAAAAAATAACACAAAAAAATACCAAGGACGTGGCGTGACGGCACGCTAAAAAAAAGTGAAAATACAAATTTTGTCAACATTTAGAGATGATCCACATGCCTTTTTCCTGATTTCAATTATAAAAAAAATACCAACATTTGGAGATAGTTCATGTGCACTTCTCCTAATCTCGATTAAATGTTCACGTCGAAATACAAACATGTTTGACTTTTCAAACTACTAAACATTTGAGTATTGTACAAAACATATAAAAAAATGATCGTCAAAATTGCTACATACTCACACAAAAGTAAAAACATGTTTGAATATTCTAATTTGGCCAAAACTTACGCGAATATTCCGACATTCCATAAAATATAAAAAAAATGCTATAGAAAAACCGTTATCTACATATATCAAAAATGTAAATATATTAATTCATCAAGAATTTTCTATTCAAACATACTCATCAAAAAAAATATGAAGACATACCAACATAACAACACACAAAAAATGCTAACATTACATGCCACATTGCCGAAAATCAAATTCGAAGATTCCAAAAAAAATGCCTTACAAAAGACTCACACATTTTGTCTTCATTTCAAACAATTTAAATCTGAACATTTCTCTTTTTTAAAAAAAATCCAAACCATCATCAAAATTTGACATCAAGGGCGCGGCGTGCGCCGCGCCAAATACCACTAGTTTAAGATGAAATCTTGACCGATTTTGGTAAGGCTGAGTCGATTGAGATTTTCATAGATCTTGCATTTTTTTTTCAAATCAAGCGCTGTCTTTTTTCTTCTAATAATAAATATAATCCCCTTTTCACCGATATGATAATTTTAAAGTCCGCCTAGCGCTCAGTCAACCGAGTCGAGTGCCGTCACGGTCATCTTCCTCAACTCCGGCGAGCGCGCCTCCCCCCCCCCCCCCCCCCCAGCCACCGCCGTCCACCCTACCCGTGCCTCGCTGCCCCACCCTGCCCTGAGCTCCTCCTCCGCCGGTCCGCCGCCGCTCCGGCCATCCCTCTAACCCCCCCCCCCCCTTTCTTCTCCGGCGAACCCCCCCCCCCCCCCCCCCCCCCCCCCCCCCCCCCCCCCCAGTGTTGAGTTAGTTCCTTGCCTTCGCCGCAAGGAAGAAGAAGGCTAGGGTTTGCACGAATCACGACGCAGTAGAGAAGGGTGGATGATTCGACTGAGCGCTAAGCTAATTCTCAGTCGACTGAGAATTAACAAAACCGATAATTTTACAGTACAAAAAAAGACCGGTAGTGCCAGTAAATGCCGGCAAGCAAAAAATACAGGTTATTTATGTATTTTTGCATGGAAAAATACAGGTTATTTACCGGAAGGTTTTTGAGTTTCGAATGTTTCTGGCTAAAAGTTGTCAAGTTTGAGTTGAATTTAGTCAAACCAGTAATTTCTTCTCCTCTGCGACAATTTTATCGCTTTTCACCAGTGAGGCTAACCGGCCAGTTACCAATTTTTTCTTACTTTGGTTAGGAGGCGACCTAGTTCCGAAAGCAATTCTTCCGCTTGTTTTTCTCAAGCAGACACTAGGGTGTAGCCGCACTTGAATTGCGTAACCGTGCACGGCAGAGGACGCTTCGCACTTGAGTTGCCTTGCCTCTCCACTCCACCAGGTTCACTCATCTGTTCGTTTTGCATGATAGCTGCCGGAGAAACATGAGTGGGAGTGGATCACCATGCCGGCAGATACGCGTGCTTGCATGCTGCCCCTGCATCATCTTACGCCAATTATCTCCGCACAGGATAACAGCAAACAATCTACTCCTGTAGACTAAAAAATCTACTCCTGTAGACTAAAAAATGTAGGTCACATGAAATCTGGCGTGAACAAACAATCTACTCCTGTAGACTAAACAATGTAGGTCACATGAAATTGGAGTTATCTCCGCACAGGATAACAGCGGTATGGCACAGCCGCTGAAATGCAGGCAGATGGTTCACGGGTCACAGTGGCGAGGTCGGCGGCTAGCCGGTCAGTGCCCACTGAACAGATGGAAGTGGCCAGGGACCGGCGCATTTACGAATACCTGTGCTTATCCACAACTTTAACTTTTTTAGATAAAAGGCATAAATGCCCAGCTTTGAATTAACAAAGCTCAGGGTTTTACATCGACAATTACAGGTGAGACAAGGTGTTGAGGAGAACCTCCTACAAGGCAGAAGAAGGACAAGCTAAAAGAAAGGAGGCTACACTACGCCGAGCACCAAATCCCTGCGTAAAACGGCTAGCCCAGAGGCAGGATCGGACCACCAGCGAAGACGCCACCGCAACTAGTGAAGAGCTTGACATCGGAGAGTGAAGCAGGAGACGAAAGACCAGAGCCTTCAGCAGACGGCGAGCACGAAGGAGAGGATGCCGAGCATCACAGCGCTGAACGGAGAGCACAACCTCGACAACGGCGAACACCAAACCCTTGCGTAGAACAGCCAGCACCAGAGTGGCGGGATCGGACAGCTCCAAGGCGAGCACCAAACCCTTGCGTAAGACGGCCAGCCACCAAAGGAGCGGGATCGGACCACCGTGCCCGCAGGTTCTGCCTCCACCAAGGCACAGGAGCAAGACAGCTTCACTTCAGATCAACGGCTGCGAAAAGGCTCCAACTTTACACTCAGGCCGCCACGGTGAAGCGGGGGGACCTCTGCTCCAAGACGGTGCCTCCAAGGAGGTCACGACGCAGAAGCGCCGCCACCGTCAGGTCAAAAGACCAGGGTTTTCACCCGGAGCATACACGAGGGCAGTGGGGTGGAGCCACAGCGTCGCCCCCAAGAGGGAAAACGGCGCCCACGGGCGTCGCCGACACCGGCGTCAACCGACTTGAGCTTTCGCTCAGCCCAACACCCACCTACGCATCGTCAAGGGTCACCCACTCGAACCCCCACCGCGAAGGGCAGGGGACACCATGGCTGCAACAGAGCCTCCAGATCTGCAACTGGGCGAGGAACGACACCCGCGCCGGACCTCGCCAGGAACTCCCATCGGCGCCCTCCTTGCCGCCCACACGGACCAAGAGAACGCCCAACACCGCGCAACGTGGAGCCTGCCGAGAAGCACCACCGCGCCCACCACTCAGGGCCGCCGCCCCGACGTACCAAGGAGGCAACCTCACCCGCCGTGGAAGACGACGGGCCACCTCCGCGAAGCCGGCCACCCCAGCCACCGCGAGAGGCACTCCTCCAAATTCCCCAGACATCAACATCCGCGCGCAGCCGAGCAACCTCCGAAGACCATGGCCATCAACGTGCACCACCTCGAGAAAAATTGAAACCAGAGGAGACCACCAGAGACGTGAAGCAGAGCCGCGCCGGCACAGGCCAGCCGCCAGCGGGCGGACTGCCCTCCCCACACCCGAGCAGGGAGGAGCCAGGACGGAAGATCTGGCCACCCCTGCAGCCAGATCCGCCGTCGCGCGTCGACCCAGATGCACCGGAGGGCGGCGCCGCCGCCATGAGGAACGCCTCGCCGCCGGAATCGCCGGCACAGGCCAGCCGCCCGCGGGCTGCCTGCCCTCCCCACACCCGAGCAGGGAGGAACGAGCACGGAAGACCTGACCACCCCTGCAGTCAGATCCGCCGTCGCGCGACGCCCCAGAAGCAGCCGGTGCGCGTCGCCGCCGTCACGAGGTACACCTCGCCGCCGGAATCGGAGGGACGCCGGAAAGCTCGAGGGGAGTGCAGCAGCGCCATGGAGAAGGAGACCAGCCGGGGGAGGACGCAGCACCGGGGAACCACGCGGAGGAGGAGGAAGAGCCGCTCCGCCGCCGCCGCAGGCCGGCCGGCGGCCGCCGGCGGCGGCGGCGAGGGAGGAGGAGGGCGGGGTCGGAGCTAGAGGCGGCTAGGGTTTGGGTCCTCCGGTGTCGCCCCGAGCGGGAGCGACACGGGAGGAAGGGGGGTGCTATCTTGTCAGGCTCCACGTTGCGCGGTGTTGGGCGTTCTCTTGGTCCGTGTGGGCGGGAAGGAGGGCGCCGATGGGAGTTCCTGGCGAGGTCCGGCGCGGGTGTCGTTCCTCGCCCAGTTGCAGATCTGGAGGCTCTGTTGCAGCCATGGTGTCTCCTGCCCTTCGCGGTGGGGGTTCGAGTGGGTGACCCTTGACGATGCGTAGGTGGGTGTTGGGCTGAGCGAAAGCTCAAGTCGGTTGACGCCGGTGTCGGCGACGCCCGTGGGCGCCGTTTTCCCTCTTGGGGGCGACGCTGTGGCTCCACCCCACTGCCCTCGTGTATGCTCCGGGTGAAAACCCTGGTCTTTTGACCTGACGGTGGCGGCGCTTCTGCGTCGTGACCTCCTTGGAGGCACCGTCTTGGAGCAGAGGTCCCCCCGCTTCACCGTGGCGGCCTGAGTGTAAAGTTGGAGCCTTTCCGCAGCCGTTGATCTGAAGTGAAGCTGTCTTGCTCCTGTGCCTTGGTGGAGGCAGAACATGCGGGCACGGTGGTCCGATCCCGCTCCTTTGGTGCTCGCCGTCTTACGCAAGGGTTTGGTGCTCCACAACTTTAACTTTCGGAAAAGATGTAAACACTCTACAAAAATATTAAATTTCACACCAGCAGAAGGGTAAAGAAGATCTCCGGGTACGAAGAACTGTTCTGTTGAACTGAATCTGATAATGCCCAAACAAATGACAGCAGGCACTAAATTCATTTCTCATGCGAGAGAAATCAATTTCCAAAATTGCGATTCAATTGTTGTTACATGCAGTTTATAAATCGTGATGTTCCCTATGCCTAAAACACAAAAGGGAGACATCAATGAAATATCTATATCTGACAGGGGATATGCATTCTTACTCTGAGCAATCGAGAAAAAAGATCAAGGAATCGAACAATTTGTACAGATGATGCTGTCTCTGAGACTTCCCATGCCTTGGCTCCATGGCAGTATGCAAAATTGCAAGGAGCAAACATGATGCTTGAGCAGAAAAAACAAAAATTGAGTGTACAATGTCAATGGTCAGGTAGCTAGCTTCCGCCAACCTGGGGAATTGGACATGAGGCAGTCATCAAGTTAAAGGGCAGTTTAGCTATTTTCAAAAGCTACATAATTGCAGAACTGTATAGTAAAGTGCAGCAAAGTACATCTATGGGTGGAATTTTCAGGAATCGGCTGAAAAATGGTTTCCACTTTCTGTACCATATTATCAAGATTTTCATTTCTGTTCCACATTCGAGGTTCATTCCGCACAACTTCGGTAATGAGTTGAATATTACTTGAGCATATGCATGGCAGAATTCATTCATGCTTGTACACTGTACAGGTCAGTCTCATGTTTGCATTCTAATCAATTTTGACCCTACACAATCATAAGTTTTTTATACAGCTATCTACACATGGTATAAGAAAGCGATATCTTTGTTAGTCAGTAT
Organism: Poa pratensis; assembly: GCA_947311845.1. Lineage (NCBI taxonomy): Eukaryota > Viridiplantae > Streptophyta > Magnoliopsida > Poales > Poaceae > Poa > Poa pratensis. Next base: position 42,189,301 of record CAMZMU010000056.1, read on the forward strand.
ACAGTACTCTGTTAACATTAATAACATCACGAAAGAATGCTCCATAAGTAAGGAACTCACCATCCATCAAAAGGTGAGAAAATATTAGTTCGTTCCAAGTATCTGGAACTCCGGGAAGGCACCAGTGGCTGCAATCAAGTATGGTAGAAGGATGACTCCAAATACCAATATGCGCATCACTCCTGAAGGCCCCCATCAAAGTCACATTTAGTATAGTGACAGGAACGCTCATGTTCGCAACAACGTCAGCAAGTATATCCCGAAATTCGCTCCTATCAGTTCCTTTGGCCTCAGTTGTAGGTTTTTCGGTTACTTCGCATACCTTTTGGTTTAAGCCACTGAAAAAAAAACATTTACTGTCTGTTTTCAAATGATAAATTGCACAAGGTACTTCACAACGATAGCAGGGTTACACCAGTTCAAAGTATGGGTACTGGGCAGTCATATGACGCAGTAATGAAGAAAAATAAAATGCATTAGCATATGGTTCAAATGTGAGAAACGCACCTCCAGTGAGATGGCTCATATGTCCGGAAGAAGACGCGTGTTCGTTCTAAATCCACTCTTTCCTTGACCCATAAAGCCCATGTTTCCAGTGCCATTTTGAAAGCAGAATTAATGGATGTTCCCAGTTTAAGCAGGCCTCCAGCCTCAAAATAGCAACCCCTGTTGTAAAGACCAAGCTAGAATCTCTAAGATTTATGAAATAAAGGTTCATACTGCTTCATACTTAAAGGAAGACATACACATGACAAGGAAATAGCACAGTACAATGTTACTGAGCTCACGAGTAGAACGACTATTGAGTAGTCATAATGGTATATAAGATGCCACTAGTTTCCATTACCAGCATTACAACATCCACATTAGTGGAACATTTCTAAGGAGCATGCTAGTGTTCATTGAGAAGTAGGCAGTAAACATTAAGACTACGTATTCAAAAGACGAATTATCTCAAGAAAAATAATCAATAACGAGGAAATTCCAATACATATTAAAACAATGAAATAGAGTTTCATTGAACATTGCAACTTACTATGCCAAGATTTTAGAAACATGAAAAACAGGGTACCATTTTTGCACACCAGAGTATGCATGAAACTTAGCATCCCCAAACATACTGAACACTGCCTAACCAGTAATCATTTCTCAGGCAAGGCCATCGATTAACATCAGCCTCACTATGTTGTGACATATGAACCTAACACCCTTTAATTTTGCTTTAACCTAAAGAAATAACCAGAAATTGCACGGCGCCAAATTTGCAGTACAATCCAGTGATTTGTTCTGCCTATTTGTGATCATTGGAAGTTTAGCTACAATCAGTCATTGTCAATGATTCATCCCAAAGGGATAGGGAGTATATACACAATATCGGTAACTAAGGATCATACTGAAATGCAGATATACTGAACCAAAATATACAAAAGATGCTCGAAACTAAGGCAAGAACACTCACATGTCAAATAATTTGCTGGGAGTCCACCAATGCCCTGAATTGAAAATAAGCACATCAGCATTCGCCCATTTCCTGCTCATATCATCCATCTTATCAAGCTTGAGAATCGCACGGACCCTTTTTGACCCATGGAAAGGAGGGGCAGGTGTCTGCTGCACAAGGAACACCGACCGAAAGAACTCCACACTCAGGTTGAACGACTCAAACCTCACTCCTAAAAACCGGATCGTCTTGGAGATCTGGTTGCCATTAACCTCATAAACCTTCTCCGGATCGTCCACCCCTGTCATGAGCATGCAGATGAAGGACTCCCACTGCGTCCGGCTCATCGAATCCCCCACAAACACAACCCTCTTCCCTCTCAGCCACTCCAGCACGCTCCGGGCACCGAACCGCGGCACGTCACACCGCCGTGGCTTCCACCGCCACTTGAGGTACTCGGTGTTCGTCCTCCCATTGGCAAGGCAGTTGAACCCCCGCTCCGCGAACGGGCACTCGGAGCTGTTGTACAGCGGGTACCTCTCATCCCGCACCCAGCTTCCGTCGAACACGTTGCAGGCGTCTAGGTTATCCCGAGAGGCGAACTCGGCTACAGCGCGGTCCCGGCCCAGGTACCGGAAGACGGACAGGTACAGGCCGCCGGAGAGCACGAGTAAGCAGCAGGCCAGGAAACAGGCCAAGGCGATGCACTCGAACGACGGGCCGGATGGTGAGGACCACCACCTGCGGTGCGCGACGGCCGCGGACGAGACCCGTGGGCTACCTGTGCCGCCCCGGGATGTGAGCCGCGCCGACGTGCTCCGGCTGAAGCTCCCGGTCACCATCTCTCCGCCGCCGACGGCCCCCGATCTCCCATTCCACAACTCGCCGGTTGTGGCTTGGGAATCGGTTCGGATCGATTCTCACGGGAGAGACCTACGGATCGTAGAACGAGCTTCCAATGCTTCCCGTGCGGGATTCAAATTTGTATGGCGGATCGAGGCGTGGGGATTCGAGGCTTGCAGCTCTCGAGATCAGAGAGCTCCGGAGCGGGTGTTGGGATCCAGGGGCGGCTAGAGACACGAGACAGGGGAGGTGGGGAAGTCGCCGGATTCCGGCGGCTGACTCTCCCTCTCCGCCCTAGCTCGATCCGGTGAATGCCGGAGTGGCTGAGTAAGAAACAGCTAGCGACTAGGTGGTACCGGCGTGTCCCGCCGGCGAACTATGCGAGCTCTCGCGCGAGGAAGGAAGCCAAGTTCGAACAGGAATGAAGAGTGGGTGCGGGGTGGGTGGATGGCTGTTCGTGTCGTGTTGACCAGAGGTGCCCAAGGATCTGACGTCGCTGCCAACGTGGGCACAAGGATTGGTTACCCCACCTGGCAGTGGACGCATGCTTCGTGACGTGGCGTGCTCTTGCTTCCGAGACGCCGGTGGCCACATGGGTTTGGATTATCGTCGGGATGGTCGGAGATGGGTTGAAGTGAGCGAGAAACAGCCAAGGATGATGATGAAGTCGGTCGGAACACGTAGGATTTATACGGAATTTCGACATTTCTACCCTTTTAGTTTTATTATCTTCATCTCTGTCTCCCCTTTGGTTATCTCTTCCCTTAATATTTTTATGGTAAGTTCTATCTTGATTGCTCGACTTGCTTGCCATTTTGCTAGTGTGGGATTGTTTCGCCTAGTTGTATTTTAGAGAAGAGAACCCCTATATTCCTCACTTTCCCTAAAATCAACGAAAAAGGGAAAAATTTAGAGAACACCTAGTTGTATTTTTAACTATCCTTGACCCTTCACTTTCGTTGGATGAAGTGTGACAATCTCACCAATTACAAATCATATAGGGCGCGTTTGGTAGCCTACATCTATTTTCGCGCTCAGGCAGACTAGGCTATGGAGGGCCTGGTCTGCCTTATGCAGCCTCTAGACCATGTTATGCATGCCGTTTGGTTGCTCGATGGTCCATTACTCGCACGCAGAGAAAAACAGGAGCCTGATGTTTGGTTGTGTGCAAAGTTCCATTTCGGCTGAGCTGGGTTCAAATACTCGTTGTTTGGTTAGGTGCAATAATCTGTTGTGGTTACCCCTTCCCACTTGTGGTGAGTTTACCTAGCATGAACTGAACATGGAATAGAAAGAATCAAACTGAACGTTGGCTGACACAAATTAAGTTTGTCATACTACATCAGATCTAGTTCATGACGATCATAGCATAGTTCGCAGCACGAGTGAAGCACGAACTCGTCGTGCTTCATCTCAAGTTCATCAGTGCAGGGGTTAACATATAACACCTCCCAAAATATTACAGCCCAGGAACGAAACATAGTGGTGTTCTAAGGGGCTATGGCGGACTGCTGGTGGCAGTAAGCACGGAACCAGGATCTCCTCTCGGTGTCCGTCATGTCCGCGTAGAGGCAATATTGGTCTTTGTGATCGGCAAGGTAGTTCAAAGCCTGGATCACTGTGGCCGGACTGTAGACAGTAGGAGCCGGCATGTTCGTCATTGAGAAGATAGTCTTCATCTGTGCATAGTTGGTGATGGGCTTATTCAGCAGCTCGTCGTCCTTAGGATGCATCTAACATGAAGATAGTTCAATGTTAGTTGTGGTTCATGGTAAACAAGCGAAACAGATAGACAGAGTTTCAGGGGGACATTGATCTCACCGTCGTGTACGCAATCAACGTATCGTCGTCCATCTTCAAGGTGCACGAATGTTCACACCAAATCACCCCCTTTACTTTGGTCAGGCGAGTGATCCTCATCCACCTCTGTCTCCACTTCCGCAGATGGTTGTAAATCTGCGTAGTGCTAACAGTAATCCCAGTATAGTCAAGAACATCATTGCTCACTGTATTAATGTAGTGCTCTTTGAACCCTCTATCAAAAGAGATCCCCTTGTGGACGAGCTCACAAACCCTATTCAGAACGAACAGGGACATTTGTGGTGACCACACAAGTGGAGATCGTTGAGTCAGAGGAAGAGGAACTGCTTTGCCATTCGAGTTAGGCAGTGCTCTCGCAGACTCATCGGCCGGAAGAGCAATCCTAAGAGGGGTTGTGTTCATGGCAGGTAGAGCATGCCGAACTGACGGATCATACAGATCAGGATCCGTTGAGCTGGGCACAAAGATGTCCTACAATTTCGACGAACACAATGTAATGTTACAACTAGCAACTATGTCGAACAAGTATATGATAGTCCGCCGGACTAAGCCTAAGATCTAACAGAGACACAGAGTTGCACACTTTGAGGCTACCATGGACTAGAGTTCCATATAATCTACCGGCCATCTAAAAGAAGAACATGAGAAAGAGGCTCTTACAGTCGTCGGAGAAGAGTTGCCGCCGATGAGATCCAGCACCCCCTTGTTCAGATCCATAACCTCCTTGCGCCCAGCATCCTTGCCGTCAACCTCTCCCGCGACCTTGCGAGGAGAAGAGTTGCCGAGGACGAGCTCCAACGACGGAATTGCTCCCGGCTTGGAAGAAGAACACCCCTCCTTCGCCATACTCATGGAGCTCGAAAGGGGGGAAATGGTGTTTTGGATTTGGTTCCCCGGCACGGAGGAACTAAATAGGGAGGCGAAATAGCGCGCCGGTGAGGGAAAACTGAACGGCGGTGACCGAATTTCTCCCGCCGCATTTTTCGTCTTCGCGCCATCTCTACCTCAGCGGCGCCTGCAGCAGCTCCCACGCGGCGTTCCTCGAGGTCGCACCCCGGGAGCCTGGCTCCAGGGGCACGGTCGATCTGAGCGTGCCTCTCGGGCCTGGCCCGAGGCTGCTTTGATGACCGTGCTAGCCTGGCCCGGGAGGTCGCCCAGGCAATGAAATGTCGGGCCTTTGCAGCTGGCGGGCCTGGTCTGGGGATCTGCAGGCTACCAAACGCGCCCATAGTACTAGACAGAGGCCTCGGTGATATTATATGTTTCCCCAACAAGTACGACATGCAATGTTCCAATTTTGGTATGATATACAATTACCAAATCTTGCATGTGGTTAGACGGGTTTTAGGAGAACCATAATGGTTTTGAAAGAGTAGAGGCAAAGTTGCTAGTACATCCGAGTTAGCTATACAAATTAGGTAAGATACATTATTATTTTGTAGAGAAAATCAATATAAGCAAAATGAACATTTTTCATGTTGCAAATGTTTGAATTCTCATTCATTTCATTAGCGACATGATTTTGGGAGCATGTACATATCACACATGTGTTGATGACTAACTACTATCCCACGGGAGAATGATAATAATTTGACCACGAAATAGGCACCGCAGACGAGCAAAAGAAAAGAAGGATTTGAGAACAAACTGTCTTTTTCACACCACATACACTCTAGAATTCTCTACTTATTGTCATCTAAACTCGATGTTTCTCTGCCATGGAAGTCTTTATCAAGTTATTTGTAAGATTCACACGTTGTAAAACACTCTCTCCACTTTTGTGAATAAAGTAATTGCGGATATACACACATATAAACACACTTAACTTAAGGATTATTGTTACTACTACCATAATTTTATATATAAGAGTGTGATGACATTGTTAATCTTGTGAGAGAAATCATGAAGTTATTATATCGTAATATGTTCCATCAAACAACATGTATTTACTGGCAAAAATCATTTATGGAAAAGTAGAAAAGCTCAATATAAATATCTGAAAATGCTTTGAAGAACAACTAATTAACATAGGTTTTTCAATTAGTTCACAATCATTTTTTAAAGAATAATATGGACAGTTGAAAAAAGTACGCCTGCTAATCATAATAGTGAAATGGATACACAAGACATATATGTAGTCAATACGTGCTAAGAATGACAAACACTAGAAAAACAAGATTGGGGACTGAGAAGGTAGACAATTACTAATGTTTTTAATAACAACTCCAAACTGAATGGATAAGAAAAACATGATAAGTGAAGACAGAGACGACGGGCAACATAACGATAACAAAAAATGGAAACTGAATTGAATAAAATGAGCTTGAATGAGCAAAATCAATAAAACATTTGCCTTAGAGATGCAATAAATAATAGAGAAATATGTTGGTGTTGAATCTAACAAAATACGGGTGTGTGGAATCAAAGCCGACACTAAAATATCATAGGCCCGTACAGTTTGGAGCATTATTCCGACCCTAAATCCACATGAACTCACGTAACCTTCAACAATCCAGTCAACCGCAAAATAGGTTTAAATAGGTTTATAAGATAAGTAATTAATTCTGGCAATTTTCTGTTAAAGGAAATAATAAGTTCGGAATTAATTATACAAAATATTAAAAAGAAAAAGAAAAATTGGAGCCCACCAAGAGGGGCTGCCACATGGGCCTTATGGTCTCACATGGCAGCCGCACCACAAGGTGGGATGGGCGCCGACCACCCTAGGGCTGAAAGGCCCAAGGGGGGGAGGACTTCCCCCCAAGGCAAACCCTAGTGGGCCTCAAGGCCCATCGGGGGAACCGACGACGGCTAGGGCATGGAGGGTGCGCCCCACGCCAACCCTAGGTCGGTTGGGTGGCCTCGCTTGAGGCGGCAGAGGGTGGAGGGGTTTGCCCCTCCCCCAAGCCTCCCTCCCCTTGTTCTCCTATATAAACCCCCACCCCTCCCCTTTGGGAACACAAAAGTTTCTCTCAAGTTTCTCCGCTTGGAGGAATTAAGAGTTGGGTTCTAATCTACGGGGTTTTGAGGTGTCCTCTCCCTTTAGATTGAAATCCAATCTCTCTCTCTCTCTCACTCATGTGTTGAGATCTCCACCTTCATATACGCAAGTAGTTGCTTAGCGCTGGACAACAAAGTTCTGCTGAACCAGACCCGACGGACGTGTAAGAACCCTCAGAAGGGTGAGGTGTCGGAACACCGACGCTTGACCCTCGCTCCGTCGGATCAAGAAGGCTAGCACGAGAGTCGGCGACATTCTCTCCCCTAGCTAGGCTTAGCCGAGAGAATCTTCCTCAGGCTTCATCGACTTCGTCATCAACACCTCTTCCGCTTAAGCGGTGTTGGTAACGTACTTCGTACTAGATCATTGAATTGTCATTCTCTTGTATCTTCATAGATGATTTTGGCTGTTGCGTATGGCTATACGGAAAATTTTAAATTACTGTTACGAACCCTACAATATTTACATGCAACATATCCACATCATCAATTCTTTTAAGCCATACAATTGACCATGTCACATTTTTTGAACACATCATACCTCTTTATTCATTCATAATCAAAATTACATCATCAACCAAAAGAGGTACTATGTTTAGGGGTGCATTGCTATCAAATACACAACAATTTCATGTTAATTAAATTTAGCCTATCAACTATTAATTGAATCTCTCATACTTTTGTTGACAATTTCATATTTATTTTTTTGAAACCAAAGGCAAAAGCTTTGCCATATCCATTTATTAAGCAGAAGGTGCTCGGTTTATTATCGGAAGAAACCGGGCGAAAACCATACAACAACACAACCCCACAGGACAAAGCCCCCACAACCTCGAGAACAACTAGAGCCAAGCTCCAAACACCACTCCGCAAAGAGCCGGTCAGCCATCCACCCTTGTCGGAGAGAAGAAGCCGTAACTGCTATAGGAGGAGCAGATACGGGACGCTCCAACGTAGATGAAAGCGACCAACCCGCCAGGAGCCCCGACGACGACCAACACCGTGAGCAACCTTGTCGCCCACACGACACAAAGGTGGAGCACCCGCGATGTTGCAGAATTCTTGGAGCCGCCGCCCCGACATCCACCTCTCCGTCACGCCCTGCGCAATTCACCTGTACCACCTTCCGGGGCCGCCGCCCTGACATGCCACCGCTCGCACCCGAGCTACAACGCCGCACAACCTAGCTGCCCGCAGCCCAAACTACATAGAGCAACTACACGCAGACCACAGCCGCCACACCACGTCCGAGGCCGTTGCCTCGACATACTGAAGATCGCCCCTCTCTGGGATGCATCGACCGAGCCGACAACCTGGCTGCACTCGCAGCTCAAGATATGCCACCCAAGCCATGACGAGTTGCGGCCCTGCCTCATAGCGCCACCACTCGCGATAGTCTCCGAGGCCGCCGCCTCAGCAAACAAGCACAACCTCTCGGGGCCACCACCCCGACATCCACCGCACCATCGACGAGTGAGTCAAGCGAAACAACCACTTGTAGACTCTCCAAAGCGATGCCTCCAAGGAGGTAGTGACGTAACCGCCACCATCGCCTGCTTCGGCAAGCGAAAACATGGAATTTCTCCCGGTGAGTCACAACCCCACGAGGGCGAGACCGGAGCTCTACGACAACGCCTCCAAGAAGGCACACGACGCCGTGGCGCCGACGCTGTCGGCCTCGACCAAAGGTCAAGGCGAGGCTTTCGCCTAGTGCTCCTGCCACATCCTCGCGAAATGGGTGAATGTCCGGGCAGATCAACGACACCAAAAGGCGCCGATGACTCCGGTACAAGCAGCATGCATCAAGCTCAACTCTCCCTGGACTCCTCCGAGCTCCTCAACGTGAAGCCTTCTGTGCCAGCACCTCACACCGCAACAGATTGCATCACGAACACAGCCTCTAGACGTGAAGCCTTCTGTGCCAGCACCTCACACCGCAACAGATTGCACCACGAACACAGCCTCTAGACGCAAGCAGCACCAAATCCATCATCGTGGCTCCGCCGCGCCGCTGTCCCTCGCCCCTCAACACGCCGCCATCTTCCAGATGCCTGCACTGCCGCCACGCAGCTCACCGCACGCATGCCCGCATGCGCCCAGATCGGGCCCTGCAGGCCCATCGCGCCCGCGACTCCCAGACAATTTCATATTTCATGTATCTTATAACGTTGATTAGAAGTTATTTTTTCAAAAGAGATTCCCGCCGCAACGCGCGGGGTATTGTACTAGTAAAAGGTATAAAACTCAATCCGGTATCTTTAAAGCCAAGAATGATGTCGTCTCATCTCCTATGGTAGTGTATTCTTTACCTCTCGTTACATGGTTGGGTGCCATTTCTAGTTATCCGTAGGACTCCTTATATTTATCAAAATAAGAAGAAGAAAGATGTACAATCTAATTTCTCGATTTAATAGAAAACCAAAGAGGTGCATATGGTACCCAACTAGTTAAAATAAGAAGGAATAGGGAAACATTTCACCGTTCACTCTAAAAAGATGGTCTGATTGAAAGGAAATAATACAAAATAGAAAGAAGTTTTTTTTTATCAATTGCGCTTATTTATCTCTTATTCCAAAATTCACATGAAAATCGAATTCCATTTTTTACAATGGGAGGTTCAAGGCCAAGAGGAAAGATGTTAAAATCAAATTTTGTTTGGAATACATCAATTGTGTTTGAAAAGGTGTCAGTGAGGAATGGACGAGGATTTTAAAATATACTACTCAAAATAATCGCCACAATACACCCCGACAATTAGAATTAAAAAATAATAATCGCCACAATACACCCCGATAACCGATTTACATTTCCTTTTTCACACTACCAATTAATCACCATAATTTACGTTTATTTTTTCCGAAGGATCGATCACCATTATTTCTTTTTCCACATTGCCAATAAAAGCTCTGCCCGCGAAAAAGCATGCACACAAGCGTGACGAGCTGGTCAGCTGAGGACAAATAATTGTCTAGTCCATACAAAAAGGTCTCGACCAGCAATTCCGTCTTCCTTCCATTCATGCACTTGCTCGAGCTAAGATGCTCATGCTGCATCACACGGCAAAGCCAATACTCTAGTCAACCACTGCTACAGACAAGCTCCGGCGCTCCAGGCTCCAGCTCTGCGCCACCGCCTCGTCCACCGCCGTCGCCTCATACACATGGATGTCGTGGGCGCAGCGTCCTGGCTAGTCCAGGTCGTGCTGGAGAAGCTCGTCAGCGACGGCATCGACTCCGCCTGGGCCGTCGCGCGCGCCGCTGACCCGGATCCCGACCCCGGAGGCGACGTCCACCGCCTCCGCTCCCGCCTGCATAGCCTCCACCTCGTCCTCTCCGCTGCTCAAGAGCGCGCGCCCAGGGCGCGCAGCGAGGCCCTGCTGGCCGCCCTCCGCCGCCTCCACGGTCTCGCCAGCCAGGCCGATAACCTGCTCGACGAAATGCTGTACTACCAGATCCACCGCCAGCTCCATCCGGACGAGGCTAGTGACACTTCCTCCTCGTTGTCGGCCGTCCAATCAGTGGTCTCCAAGATTCGTGGTGCCAAAAGGGCGCGACTTGGTCAAGATGAGGAGGCTGCTGGTCGAATTGACGAGATCCTGAAGCAAATGTGTGAAGCTGGAGACGATGTCCGTGAGGCAATCAAGATGGAGAAGTTGGACGCTGTTATCACTTGGGGAGGTCAGGATGCTGGTGTGGATCGCCGGGGCACGACTACCAGTGGCGGATCTAGGATGCTAAAGCTGGGGGTGCCACGGTTTGCTACACAAAGTATAAACAGAAAATGTTGAAGAATTACACTACAAATTGTGTATGATTTAGTCTAAATATCATCAATCTTTTATAGAACCAGTGTTAAATACCTATAATACACTGGTTTGCAATTTTGGAGGGGGTGCCATGGCACCCCCCCTAGATCCGCCCCTGACGACTACAGCTTATGTTACTGAGCCGAAGATATTTGGAAGGGACGCTGTAAAGGACCGCATTGTGGGGATGCTAGTCAGCGCAGAGGCTGGTGCTATCAATTTGTCAGTCCTCCCGATTGTGGGCAATGGTGGTGTTGGGAAAACTACTCTAGCACAGCTTGTTTATAACGATGCGAGAGTGCAAGGTTGCTTCAGCAAACGGATATGGATCTCGGTGTCTGTCGACTTTGATGAAGTAAGGCTCACTCGCGAGATGCTGGACTACGTGTCAAATGGTGTGAGCAAGCATGAAGGAATCAAAAACCTGAATAAACTCCAAGAGATTCTCGAGGAGGATTTAAAGGCGAAGCGTTTGCTCCTTGTTTTGGATGATTTGTGGGAAAGCAATGATAAAAGCCGTTGGGACAAGCTATTAGCACCACTTAGATGTTCAATGAAGGGCAATGTTATCTTGGTTACAACAAGAAATCACTCCGTCGTAAAAATGACTTCTACCATGGACCCTATCCATTTGGATGGTTTGGAAGATGACGATTTTTGGCTTATGTTCAAAGCATGTGCATTTGGTGATGAGAAATATGAAGGGCATCCAACTTTGCAGATTATTGGACAGCGGATAGCCAACAAGTTGAAGGGTTACCCCTTAGCTGCAAAAAGTGTTGGTGCACTGTTGAAAAGAGACCTTGATGGTGGACACTGGATGTCAGTTCTGCAAAGTGATGAATGGAAGCTGCAGCAAGGGCCAGATGATATCATTCCAGCACTGAAACTTAGTTACATACATTTCCCTTTCCATCTCCAAAGGTGCTTTTCCTATTCTTCACTCTTTCCTAAGGGTAACAGGTTTGATGGGTTGGACTTGGTTCGCATTTGGATATCACAAGGTTTAGTTTCTTCTGGAAGCAAGCAAATGGAGGAGACTGGGTATCATTACTTGAATGATTTAGTGGACCGAGGGTTTTTCCAAAGAAGTACATACTATTATATGCATGATCTGATTCACGATCTGGCACATATAGTTTCCATAGCCGAATGTCACATGATCGACAATTTTGATTCCGGAAGTCGAACAGGTCACCTAACTATTCAACACCTATCTATCAATACAAGATCTGCTTATATGTGGAACTCAAGTGTCCAGAATTTTTCTCCCAATAATAACTTTCAAAGAAAGCTGGCTTACATTGGGGGAGAAGTGCAGACCAAAAATTTGAGGACGTTAATGTTATTCGGAAAGTATGATGTAGAGTTTTCTGAAACATTTTCCAAGGTATTCAAAGAGGCGCAGCATCTTCGTGTTTTGAGGTTACCCATACTAAGTTACAGCATAGACTCTCTTCTTAGTAACTTCGGCAAACTGATCCATCTTCGCTATCTTGAACTAATATCCAGTGGTCCTGGTGGACCCTTGCCCGAGGTTATATGTCGACTTTATCATCTCCTGGTTCTTGATGTAGATTATTGGGTGGACCTTTCTACTTTACCACATGGCATGAACAATCTTGTGAACTTGAGGCATTTTGTTGCTCGAGGTGAATTGCATGCAATGATTGCTGGAGTTGGGAGGCTAAAGTTCCTCCAGGAGTTAAAGGAATTCCGTGTGGGAAAGACCAGTGACTTTCAGATTGGTCAGTTAAATGGGTTAAGAGAATTAAGAGGAACACTTGCAATCCACAATCTGGAGAATGTGGGAAGCAGGGAGGAGTCAAATAATGCTGGATTAAGGGACAAAGGGTACGTCCATGATTTGTTGCTCTCATGGTGTAAGAACCTGTTTGATGTGAGTTCTGTTACTGAGGCACAGGTTCTTGAGGGTCTTCATCCGCATCATGGGCTCAAGTGCCTTCATATAACTGGTTATGGAGGTATTTGTTCGCCGACATGGTTGAGCTCCACTTTTCCGCTTGTCAGCTTAGAGTCTATCTATCTGGATAATTGCACAAAGTGGGAGGTACTTCCACCACTTGGGCAATTTCCACTCCTTAAAACACTACATTTGATTCAGTTGCCTGCAGCAGCAGAAGTACCAATTGTGTCCTGTGACAATTGGAATGAATCTGAAAAGCATGTCCTCTTTCCATGTCTAGAAGAACTTATAATAAGAGATTGCCCTAAATTAAGGAAATTTGCATTATCTCAAACTTCTTCTGAAGACAAAGACTTCCATACATTTGGTTGCCTCCGTCGTGTTAACATCTACAACTGTCCTCAGCTGATTCATTTACCCCAGTTTGGTGAGATGAAGTCTTTATCCACGATGAATATTGAGGGAGTAGGATCATTTCCTGACATCAGATTATTTGTGCGATCATTACATATCAAAGGGAGTGCTAGTGTGAGAACCTTGGATGAGATATTAGCATTAGTTTTGACTTACTGCAGGCTTAGTGGCCGTGTGAAATTAACAATTGCAAGCTTCCTGGATCTTGTATATTTGCCATGGGAAATTTTCAACCAACTTCTCTCCTTAGAAATGCTGGTGATTGTGGATTGCCCAAGGTTTTTCCTGCCTGCATATTCGTATGACCGAGGAGGTAAATGCCTCACCCCATCTTTGCTCAAGAAGCTTGTAATCCAAGAATGTGGTATCACCGGGAAGCAGTTATCTGACTTGCTGTTGCAACTTCCCTTACTTTATTCCTTGACTATTGGAAGCTGTCCAAATGTAACATCCTTGGCAGTTGATGGTCTGATTACTGGGAATGTCAGCTCATCAACATCTGACAACCACCAATGGACAATTGATGGCTTGTTGCAGTTCACATCTGACCTCATAAATCGACTTCAGTATTTGTGCATAGAAGATTTCCCAGATCTGGTTCTCCTGTGTAATGAAGGCTTTCTTGGATTTATCTCGCTGAAAACACTAAACATAACAGGATGCCCGCAGTTTTTCTTCTCCTTATTGACTGAAAAAGAGTCATCTAGTGACAGCTGGTCCCTCCTACCACCATCGCTACAAGACCTTAAGGTTACTCACATGGATAACAAGTTGCTGTCATTCATGCTTTCTAATCTCACTTCATTGTCCATTTTGGCAATATCACGGAGTCCAGAGCTTACGTCTATTGCTCTCCATTCTTGCACATCTTTAGAGACATTTATTATCGAGAAATGTCCTAGGTTATCTGCTCTTGACGGCATGGGGTCCCTCTGCAGTATCAAGCACATGCGGGTCTTTGAGTGTCCCAGTTTGGCTATACCTTGCGGCCCTTCGTCAGCAGATGGGCAGAACAAGGATATGTACTTCTTAATGCATCTGCAGAAGCTTGAGATCGATAACACTTCATTCTTTAACACAGCAATTTGCAAGAGCCTCCCCTCTCCCAACATGTAGTGTTTTTCATGGTAATATTACTTGTAATAGTTGCATTTATGCATCGAAGTTTCTCGGTATACAATGATTTCTCATGCCCTCATTCCCTGCAGGCAAAGAATGTGAGATCCTTCACAGAAGAACAAGACAAAGCACTTTGTCACCTAACATCTCTTCATATTCTTGAATTTTGCTATTGCTCTGACCTCATATCGCTGCCTAAGGAACTGCATCTTCTTTCCTCCGTCAAGAGATTATCTATCAAGACTTGTCCAGGAATTCTATCATTGCCAGAAAAGGGCCTGCCAGCTTCCCTACAGGAGTTATATGTGAGCAACTGTAGTAAAGAATTAAAGGAACAGTGCAGGAAGACAAAAAATGTTAGATGTGTTTATGTTGACAGACATGCAAGCAAGTTCATAAGTATATGCAAGATGTTACGGCTGTATTTTAGGTACTATTTCTGTTTTATTTTAATGTATTTTTATATTTACATACAGAGCATCTTAATTCTAACTTGATAACCAGTAACACTGACCTGCATTTATTTTTCGCTGGCTCGCTTAATTCACAGGAACCAGAAACGTTGAGGATCCATTGTGACGTAAGTTGCAATTTATCGAGCTATAAATCCATGTGGTCATTTATCATCTATTCCATGCCAAGAAATGGCAGAAACACCTCTTTGGTGAAGTCCCAAAGTGCAGGTGGTTCCAAGCATACCTTTTCCTTATTCAGTGGTTCTCCTGTGACGGCTGTACTTGGGATGGACCTTTGGATGGAGTAAGCAACTACAAAAACAGCAGATCACTAACACTTCTCCGTCAGTAGATTATGCACCTCCCTTCCTTCTCTTATGGCGTGCAGTTACTTGTTGATAACACTTTATACAACGATTTATCTTTAAAGTCATCTCCAGCAATTTTATACTTTATCCATGTTATTTTCTTTGTTTGAGTGGTTGCGTGTTGTTTTAGTGCTGTTCAAATTGCTACCAGTAAAATGTATTGAGGAAGATTAAGCCACAACAGTAGTATCGAGCCTCAACCTGGAGGTTGAGTTTGATCCTAGCTAGGACATTTGGCTACGATTATTTGTTGCATAGAAGAGTTGCCATGCTGACTATGCTCATTGATTCTAGCCACGACAGGCCACACGAGATAGGCAAAGGTAACTAAACTGGATACATTACTGCTGTTACATCGAACAACTTTTGTGCTTCTGGATGACAAAAGGTTGTGCAAAATTGCATGTCCGTGTTGGGTGCCAAGTGTTCTAGTGAACATGGTGAGTTCATGTGTAAGTAATCCCACTATTTAGGTTCAAGTGTTTATGGACACGAACTTGGCTTCTGGGGAAGTGTCGAATGTCTCCTGATGTGCGATGTCTCACTGGTACCAAAATTCACTTACAAAACAAAGAAAATAAAGGCCGTACCGTTCATCTACTGAGCTCCAAAATAGTTCTGGGAGGTGTAAAAAAATGTTACCAGTACAACAAGCAAAGGCTTCAAGTTCAAGGACAACTGATGAAGCTTTAACCCGGCCAGACAAGGACCAATTTACTTCGATTTCAATGTTAAACAGGTTAAAGTCGTAGGTACAGTACTGCCCTGTTGCAGAGTTTGCATGCAGCATGATACGGGAGTGCGGCCAATCCCAACTATTTTTTTGAAATATCATATGGCTGTAATGGTAAAACGGTTGTAATGAGGTCACAGTGACATTGGAGTCGCGGTGCCTCGTAATGATCGACCACAGCACAAGTCTGAACAAGGCCGCTGGCGAGTTGCGACTTGCGACATGGCATGGCAGCAACATCTGTAGCTGAACCCGGGGGCGGACCACGGTCTGTAGCTCAACCCGCCCGGGCCCTGCTCACATGGAGACACCCCGTAATCCACAGAATCAACCTACGCTGCCCCCACAAAACCACGACTGCACCCACCGGTTTTCCGCCCACCAGCCAGTCACCACTACAATTTATATACCGAGCCCCCACTCCGCAGTCCTGGCAGAGTCCGACGACGCGACACAAACACCCTCGCCGGCACTACTCACATCACTTTCACTAGAGTCGCTCACTGTCAGCCACAGCATGCAGACCCATGGCATCCTCCGCGTCCCCGGCCACCTTCCGGCGATGCTGCCCCTCTCGCGCCGACAATGCCGGGTGTCCGCCGTGGCCACCACCACGGCGCCGCCGTCATCGGTGGCAGCGCAGCGCCGGGTGACGCACTCCATGCCGCCCGAGAAGGAGGAGGTGTTCCGCTCGCTGCGGGGCTGGGCGGCGGGGTCGCTGCTGCCGCTGCTCAAGCCCGTGGAGGACTGCTGGCAGCCGACAGACTTCCTGCCGGACCCGTCCTCGGAGGCGTTCGAGCACGAGGTCCGGGAGCTGCGCGCCCGCGCCGGGGCGCTGCCCGACGAGTACTTCGTGGTGCTGGTGGGCGACATGGTCACGGAGGAGGCGCTGCCCACGTACCAGACCATGATCAACACCCTCGACGGCGTCCGCGACGAGACGGGCGCCAGCGCCTGCCCCTGGGCCGTCTGGACCCGCGCCTGGACCGCCGAGGAGAACCGCCACGGCGACGTCCTCAACAAGTACATGTACCTCTCCGGCCGCGTCGACATGCGCATGGTCGAGAGGACCGTCCAGTACCTCATCGGCTCCGGCATGGACCCCAAGACGGAGAACAACCCCTACCTCGGCTTCGTCTACACCAGCTTCCAGGAGCGGGCCACGGCCGTGTCCCACGGCAACACGGCCCGGCTCGCCAAGGTGCACGGCGACGACGTCCTGGCGCGCACCTGCGGCACCATCGCCGCCGACGAGAAGCGCCACGAGACGGCATACAGCCGCATTGTGGAGCAGCTGCTGCAGCTCGACCCGGATGGCGCCATGCTCGCCATCGCCGACATGATGCGCAAGCGGATCACCATGCCCGCGCACCTCATGCACGACGGCACCGACATGGACCTGTTCGAGCATTTTGCCTCCGTTGCGCAGCGCCTCGGCGTGTACACTGCGTGGGATTACACCGACATTGTCGAGTTCCTCGTCAAGCGGTGGAAGCTGGAGACGCTGGAGGGCGGGCTCTCTGGCGAGGGACGAAGAGCACGGGACTTCGTCTGTGGCCTTGCGCCAAGGATGCGGCGCGCGGCAGAGAGGGCGGCCGACAGGGCCAAGACGGATGAGCCCAGGAAGGTCAAGTTCAGCTGGATCTTTGATAGGGAAGTGGTGTTTTAGTGTATGGGTCTGACTTCACAGACTGAGATGATCATGGCGTGTCGTTGTCTCTGTTCTTCTGTTCTTTATTTGCAAAGTAGGTTTATATCCTTTTGGATTTGGAAAACATGGTGTAACTGTTGTATTCAGAATCTTTACAAAGATGGTTTAGTTTTGAACAACTGAATCCCGCGAATGGGTAAAGGCAATGCATACGATCGGTGTGCCAAATATAAGATGATAGCATATAAAATGGACATGAAATGTGTAATTTTTCGGTGGAAGCACAATGCCTAGTTGAAAACAAACATCCATTTATCACGTTCGATGGATTTTTCATATTTTCCGAGAAATTTGAAATGAAAGTAAGAGACTGCATCTCATATATGCTCATATGCACAGCACATATTCCACATTTAACTTAAAACTACATTGAAATATATTTGAGTAAACAGATATAAAATGGTTTGTTCTTCACTTTACTGAAGTTCGTTTCTAGCTGAACTTTCTAACACTAAGTTTGTGAGTAAACTTTCAGAAGCAAATTCATCAAGTCCAAGTGACCCACAACTATTTTTTCGAACAAGGACCTGCAAGTTATTGATCAGCAAAACTGTGAACCCATCTTAGTGAATTTGTTAGCAAATGCAAAATTTCAAGTGATTTTTTTACCAAAACATCTGAGGCAAAATGAAATGAACTTACATTTGAGTAAGTTCAACTGAATTTATTGAATAGTGAAGTGGTTTTTGAGTGTATGGTCTGACTTGTGAGACTGAGATGATCATGGCATTTCATTGTCTACGTTCTTGTGATTTGTTTTCAAAGCAATGCTGGTTTACAGTAGCTTTTGGATTTGGAAACATGGGGGACATTATATTTTAGAATCTTTAGAAAGATGGTTTGTGGTTTTGAACAACTGAACCTCATGAACCTGTACTGGCATACAAGATAGCATATAATACTTTCCAATGGAAGCACAATGCCTAGTTACACAGAAAACAATAAGCGCCAACAAGCATGAACTGATCATGGAACATCAGAGACAAAATGAAATGAACTTACAGTTGACGTAGCTGGAATAATGTAGTATTACATTCTGCAATACAGTTTGTTTTCACGAATGTCAAGCTCAACTGAACTGCACCCTGGAGTCTTCTCAACCCCATGGCTTGCCATCGTTCGCCTGATGCGCTCTGCCTGCTGCCACTTCTCCGACGCGGCCAAGATATTGGACAGCGTGATGTACTCTGCATCATTGGTTGATGCAAGACCAGAGCGCAATATGTTGATCTCATCGGATACTCGTTCAGACATCTCTCTATTGTCATGCACTCTGCAAGCTCCAAGAAGAGCGCCCCAGATGACCTCGTTGGATTCCACCGCCATGTTCTTGACAATCGCATAAGCTTCCTCAAGTCTTCCAGCACGGCCTAAGAGATCGACCAGGCAACCGTAATGCTCCACACCAGCAGCAACTCCATACACGCTGAAACTGTTGAAAATTCTAAGACCTTCCTCCACAAACCCTCCGTGCGTGCAAGCTCCAAGCACGGCGAGAAGTGTGATGTCATTAGGCTTCTGCTCCGAGCACTCCATCTGGGAGAACAGCCGAATCGCCTCATCGCTCCGGCCATGACTGGCAAGCGCAGAGATCATCGTGTTCCAGCATTCTGTGTTCCGCCGTTGCATGTTGTCGAAAACCTTCTGTGCATATGTGAGGTCACCACACTTGGCATACATATCAACCAGGCCATTCAAAACGAAGGGGTTCTTCCGGATATGCTTCTGGTTGATGAATTCGTGAACCTTTCTCGCTTGCTCCAGTGACCCGAGCTGCGCACAGGCAGACAGCACGCTGGACATGGTGAACTCGTCCGGCTGGACCCTGTCCTCCAACATGGAGTGAAAAGCTTGCAACGCCTCCTCAGAGCACCCGATTTGCGCGTACCCAGCAATCAGCGCGTTCCAGTTTACCAAGTTCCGCACAGGGATTCTGTCGAACACTGCTCGCGCCTCGTCGGCACAGCCAGCCTTGAAGTAGCCAGTGACCATGGACGACCACACGAACGCGTTCCTTGCAGGCATCGCGTCGAACAACTCCCTCGCGGTCTCCATGTCCCCGGCGGCCACATAACCTTGCACGAGCACGGTCCACGTGACGACGGTCCGCATGCCCAGCGGCGTCGCTCTGAACCACCTCCGTGTGCCCTCCATGTCGCCCTTGTCGGCGAACCCGCGGAGCAGCGTCGCCCACGTGACGGGCGTCCGGGAGCCCATGCGGACGAACAGGGCCTCCGCCTGGACCATGTCGCCCGCCGCGGCATACCCGTCGAGCATCGCGTTGCAGGTAATGACGTTCCTGTCGGGCATTCCGTCGAACACGCGGTGCGCGTCGGCGAGGAGGCCGCGCTTGCAGTACATGGACACCAGCGTGGTGCCCACGAGCAGGTCGCGGGCGAAGGCGACCTTGATGGCCTCGGCGTGGAGGGACCTGCCGAGGCCCGGGCCGGGCCACCGGGGGCGGGCGGCGGCGGCCTTGAGGAGCACGGGCATGAGGGGCAGGTGGTGCGTTTGGCGGGGCAGGTTCTTGGCGTAGACGAGGGCGGCGTGCCGGAGAAAGGAGTTGCCGGCGTACTGCCTGACGAGGTGAGCCCACTTGTCAGGGTCGCCGCACCCGGCTGTAAGGTAGTGCGCGTGGAGCTGCTTCGCTCGGGCGGCCATGGACGGCGGTGCCGCTCATCAGGGGTTTGGAGCGACCAGGTCTTATAACGTTGGTGTTTTAAAAAAAAATCAAAAAATATATTTGAAAGCTTTAAAAAAATTGTGCATGTTCTCAATGATATATCCTACAAACATGCAAAATCTCAATCCAAAATACATTACGTTTTAAGCTACAAAAAAATGACAAAAGTATTTTGCGTGATATGTTGCACGTTTGCAGGAGATATTGTTTAGAACATGTATGATTTTTTTCAGTTTTTCTTTTGAAACTTTAAATATATTTTTTGATTTTTGGAAAACCATGAGATCACTGGAGTTAGGGAGCACCAAATCTCCAGTCTTCTGGTTTCTGCCTATATCTGTGAGTGTTGAGTACAAACCCCTTTGTCAATGTAATTAATATTCTGAAGGAGAACTCTGTTGAGTACAAACCTCTTTGCTAAATAAAATGGTAAATACTACATCGCCAAAAAAAACATAACAGAAACACAACCATAACCACATCCGCACCATCATCATTCCCTAAACTTGGAGTGAGAACTCATCAGTTTGCACCATACGTCACCAAATGCCACAAAAGAAGCCGGCAAATAATTCGGCCACATATTACTACGTAAGCCTTATGCAAAAGTGCTTTTCTACTTCATTGGATGATTAGACAGTTTCTGCATAAAGTATCAGGTGCTTCAGGCTTCACAGTCATCTTCGTCATCAGAGGAGGATGTCGACCGACTGTCAAGCACGGGAGCAGCTTCAACGCTCACCACTCCAGTCTTTGCAGCCGCTTCAGGCTCCATGCTTTGCACTTCAGAATTTCTCGCTCGGTTTCATCATCAGAGGAAGAGCTACTGGACTCCAAGGAAGCTTCCGGAGTATACATGTCATCGCTGTCTTCATTATCAACCTGATCACAGTATTTCACTGCATTTCGTGTACGTTTCCCACGGCCAAGTAGTTCCACCTTGGGAGTAGCAGGCTTGAAAACTTTCAGATCCTCAGCCTTGGGGGAGAGAGGTCCTTCGTCCTCGCCTCCATGAGCAAAGCTCACGATGCTCCCGAGATAACCGTTGTCATCTGAAGAGCACATCTCGTCACTAGAAGGATCTAACTTGAGGAGATTCTCGATGGCCTCATCGTCATAATGGATTGATGTAGCGTGAATCTTCTTCTTGTCAACAATTGTCTTGGCTCCATGTAGTACTATAGACTGCAGCTCATCTGCACTTGGCTTTTTGGAAGTGTTCATTATCATATTTTCAATGGCCAGCTTCTTCTTAGACCTCTTCAGTATCTTCTCTTCAACAGAACATTTTGTGAAAAGTTGGTAAACAACCACCGGTTGGGTCTGGCCAATTCGGTGAGCCCTTGACTGTGCTTGCAAGTCCACAAACGGGTTGAAGTCAGGATCTGAACAGAGATGCAAAATTAGTGCCAAGAGGATGTAAGACAAATGAGCAGTACACACATCAACAAAAAAGATATTTAAAACCACTCACCATAGATAATTACACGATCTGCACCAGGCTGCCATCATACGGAATAATATTAGTCCGGTGGCATAAAAGCGAAACAGAAACAATTATGCAAGGATTAGGATTCATACCAGGTCAATACCTACACCACCAGCACGAGTTGACATCAGGAAAATAAATGTTTCACTTTCAGTGCTGTTGTATTCTTTTATGCTCTCCTGCCTTGCAGAGAGTGACGTTTCTCCATCAATGCTGTGTGCCAAAACAGGTATAAAGTAAGAAAACAGAGAAATGTCAGCCATACTCAGTGGAATGATCAAAGAAATTATTAAGAGCAGCATTGTAAGATGAGATCATGGAAGCCATCTATGTATCAGAAAAAGCATGACGATGCAGGCTTAATTTATGAACCATACCGTGCATATTTGTATCCCAGATAAGAAAGGAAATCCTCAAGAATATCAAGCATCTTGGTCATCTGGGAGAAAATGAGTACACGGTTCCCCCTGTCTTTTAATTTTGGAAGCAACTGCAGATCAACAAACGCCAATTATTAAGTCAAACAGTGAACTGGGACAGAAACGGAACATAAGTCAACAAATTTAGCATGCAGTGCCTGGATAGGATGTAAAAGTAGGTGAACATACCTTGTGTAAGAGTTGAAGTTTCCCAGATGCAGAAACAAGTGATAGGAAAACATCTTCTGCTGCAGGCTGTTCAACTTCCTGTCCTGGAAATAGGTACTGGAAAAGGAGAAACAAATTAGCTTAAAGAGCAAGATTAATATTTAGCATTGTTAGCTTGCATGAAAACATACTACAGAATGTAGCAATCAAATGGATAAGAAATAATGCAAAGATACTGAAGTTACACGAGGAGGGATCGTCGGCATCGTACGGAGGAGCTCCGCACCAACACCCACGGCCGCGCCATGTCCCTAGAGGGAGTCTTGCCACCAGCTCCGGCAGCCCACGCGCGCCCAGATGGACGACACCGAGAAGAGCAGCACTGCTACCGGGGGTACGCCCCAGCACCAACCTTGACATCGCCGTCATGGGACTCCACGAGCAATCCGGACAGTACCTCCAAGGAGGGGACGACGACAGAACGCCGCTACTGTCTGCACTAGCAAGCTAGAGCTAGGGTTTCCCCCGTCGCTCGGGAGAGGGCATGCCGGAGAGAGCCTAGATGACGCCTCCAAGGAGGTGACGGCGCCCGCAGGCGTCGCCGTCATCCCGCAGCTGCATAGGGATTTCTCCCGGCCCTTCCAACTCCTGCACGGTCAGGGAACCAGCGCATCGCTGCTGTCTCGCCAGACAGCTGCGGTGCAGCCCAGCCCACAAATCCAGATGGGGGCCCTGGAAGGGCCCAGATCTGGCCCGCGCCGCCATCACCATGGCCGCCGGCGCCGGCTCCTCCGCAGCCGCTGCCGCCTCCAGGAGCTAAGGTCCAGGAGGTGACGCCGGCTCCTCCGCAGCCGCTGCCGCCTCCAGGAGCTAAGGTCCCAGGAGGTGCGCGGGCGCCGGCTCGCGCCGTTGCATCTGCAAGGACGCCTCCATGCCTGCGCCGCCGCCTCCATGGCGAGCTCCGGGTCGTCCGTCTTGTCGCCGTGCCTCTCCGCCGCAACCCAACTCCTCCCACCGGGGCGGGGCCCTTTATATCTATGAAATGGAACCGGGGCGGGGCCCTTTATATCTAAAAAAAAAGATACTGAAGTTAATTTTAGGCTTCTCTTTGCATTGAATATGTCATGATGTCACCACCTCACGAGAAATAGGTTTGGTTCAAGTGCACAAATGTAGCTAAGTTCATAAACTGAAAAAGGAAGTGAAGATACCGGGTGATTGCAGCATTTTCTCAGTTGCACAAGTATGTTATTCAGAGAAATCTTTTTTCCTGCGAAAGTATACAAAAGCTTTGTCAGCCTCAGTATAAAATATGAGTTGGCTATCATAACTGCATAAGGTCAAGTATAAATATATAGCATACAGTTATTTGGATATTACATAACGCTCTGTGGTATTTCATAAAAACAGATGATAACTTCGTGAGGACAACATGCTTCCCGCCACGTGTGCAGTTTTCGGGGATGATGAGAATGGTCACAATTTCAATGCATAACATGGATATTAGTTCTAGGACAAGAAAATTTATCAAGAAAAAAATGTTGTCACCGAAAGGGCATGGTGCTTGCTCTTCGTATTTGTAAATTGCTGATCATATAAACCCAATCTGGAAGCTTGTGACAACTGACAAGGGCATGTTCCATTTAAGGCTTAGGTCAATCCAAGTACGATTTGGTGAGATACGTCATGAGGTCACACCTGCATTATGTGGGATGCCCCCACCTTTCATTTTCCTACTAGCATTATAGTTGACTGAGGTGATGATAGAATAGCTTATTCCATTTATTAAATCAAGGTGACAAACATTTTATCTAACATGATGACAAGCAAGTTTGTTTTTGTTGCGAGAGAGGACAAGCAAGTTGATGCTAGGACACTAGGATCAACCCAATCCAAATCCATTAACAGTCAGAAAATTCAGTATAGTTTAGACAATCCAGACATTTTTTTAATGACTCAAATATTTTCAGAATATCGATGTCGACAAAAAACACTAACTGTTCCAAATGTAGTACTCCCTCTGTTCCACCAACATAAGCCTTTTTTGCAAGCTAAACGAGCTTGCTTGTGGAACAGAGGTAGTAATAACTAAAACTTGTTTGGTAGTAGTATAGATTTTTTGGTAGTAATAACTACAAAAGACGGGGGGGGGGGGGGGGATTACTCCCCACCGGTGATGCAAAGATAACTCAAGTGACAAATCGATCAACAAGATAATTTTTTGGGAGGATAAACAATTGGCAAAACAATACATATCTACAAGCACAAACAATCAGAAGAGTTGGTGTCAAATGCGCATAAAAACCAGTAAAAAATAAAGTACAAGGCCTATATAAGTTGTTGTCGAGCCAAAAACTCAATATAGTATAGCAGTATTTGTCAGTTACCACCAGCTTCTTCTTTTATCACAGAAGCTAATAGCATTTGCTCAAACACTACTTTCCTACAATATAAGACTCGCAACAACCAGCTATGTGGTGTTAAGTATATTATACCACCACTTCCTATCAGATCGGTCTTTTGGGATAGTTGGTTGGTAGAACATTCAGACATGGTATCAGAGCCTGAGGTCTTGAGTTCAAGTCTCAGTCCCCGCATTTCCCTAATCATTTATCCACGCTCGAAAGAGGGAGGGCGTGAGGGGAGGTGTTGATCATTCCATATCCACGTCGGATGTGAAGGGGGGTGTTAAGTATATTATACCACCACTTCCTATCAGATCGGTCTTTTGGG